>JAUMJK010001466.1:1200000-1622500 GCA_033558105.1 Coccyzus lansbergi | reverse complement strand
AACTCAGCTTTGAAATTGAGTCTTGGGTTCCTGTATCACCTGTATGGTTTTGAAAGGATCATCTTAGCCTGCTGTCACATTTTGTAGAATTTGCGGTCTGGATGGGGGAATTTGCAGAGAAAATGAGATGCCAGTAACTTGAAAATCAAGGACATGAACTGTAGAGAGATGTCAAGTGAATTATTTCAGAAATTTCTTCCATTTCACTGTGTCTTATCTAAAAATTTGTATCAAATAGAACCATTAAATATTTATATTATCTTAACTTTCATCTGACAAGAAGCAGATCAGGTAACACTAGCAAATTTAGTATGCAGGAAAGTAGGATTTAAACAACAAATGTACACAAAAATCACCACAGAAAACATGCTGAGAGCCATTTTCACAAACTCTGCTCTGAACTTTATAAACAGATGAGTTAATAATTGACCCAAGAATGCTTTCTGCTTGGATATGGTACAGTCTAGGATGTGGGGTGAGGCTCCTGTTTCTTCATGACTGCTGTTTTCTCTCTAGCAGGAGTTGATTTTGATTCATGCCTTGTAGATGTCTGTATGGACCTCTAATAACACAAAACCTTCAACTTCTACTGCAGACCTAGAAATCAGGGATTTTTTGAATGCTGACTTTGGAGGTACACAGGGGATGGCCCTCAAATTACATTCATGCTTATGGTAGCAGCCTCCTTCTTCCAGAGTAGCAAAACTGCTCTGTATTTTAAAGCAGCAGCACATCCCTCTGTCTTTGGGCTCTCTAGGAGTGCAGCAGTGAAGGTTTCTCTCAGTGTGGGAGATGTGATGCTCATCATAACTTTCTTGTCTCCCAGGCAATGGCAATTATAAGTCCTTCTCACATTTTCTTATAAAACATAGAGCACCACTTATTTAAAGCAAAAGCATTACTAAACAAATATATGCTGTAGAGAGAAGATGCAGCTTTCCTGAATGTATATCATATTTCCCTACTTTCATCCAAGGTCTTACAGGTCCCACTTAAGTTTGACATGAGCTGGGCTTATTCCTTTTTCGAAGAGATCATGACTACCTCTTTATGCAGTTCTCCTTCTTCATATTGCAAGCTTCTTGAAGGGGAACAACTGTATATATGAATATGTGAAGCAGTTATTTACATTCATTACCTCCTAAGTGAGTGATTTCCCCAGAAACTCCCACAGTGCAATGTACATAGATGCACACAGCACTCACGGCAAAGACACCCTCCTCTTTGAAGATTTCATGCTTCCTGTGCCACAGTTAGATTTGTCATGTTGGAGGGTATCAGCCTTCAGGGGCTGCTACACTGGAAAGAAACAACATATGCTAGAAATGCAAACATGTGTCATTATGTGACACGTGCCTAGAGAAAAGGAGGCTGAGAGGAGACCTCATTGCTCTCTCAAACTACCTGAAAGGAGGTTGTAGAGAGGAGGGAGCTGGCCTCCCAAGTGACAGGGGACAGGACAAGAGGGAATGGCCTCGAGCTCCACCAGGGGAGATTTAGGCTAGAGATTAGGAGGAAGTTTTTCACACAGAGGGTCATTGGGCATTGGAATAGGCTGCCCAGGGAGGTGGTTGATTCACCTTCCCTGGAGGTGTTTAAGGCACGGGTAGATGAGGTCCTGAGGGACATGGTTTAGTGTTTGATAGGAGTGATTGGACTCGATGATCCGATGGGTCTCTTCCAAACTGGTTGTACTATGATTCTATGATTTTATGTCTATTAAGGGGATTGCTGATGAAAAATATGTGTAGGAGGAGTCCATCATACACTATGAGCTTGATCACCTTTGTGCACTGTAGGTGAAAATGTGAAAGCAACTCTTTGTTGACTAGTACTGAGGTGGTAAAAATTAGTAAACAACAAAAAGCTTATTGATTTCCAGAGCCATAATATGATTCATAATTTCATCTTGTTTTTTAAGAAAGAAGCAAAAGGAAATTTAATGTCATCTAAGCATCTAAGAGATGGAAATCTTAAGCAGTAAAAAGCCTCAGTTTTATTCAAAGTGTTGTATGAATGCACTAACACAGATATTTAAAGATGGAAAATAATTGATCCTATGCCTTTCTGAGTTTTGAAGATATACAGCTATCTTGGAACTATTGCTTTTGAATAAAAACAACCATCTAAGACTGCCCAGATAAGAGGCACAGGTGGCTACCTGCCACCGCACTTGTGTCTCTCATTGTCTGATCTGCCTACCACAACCTTTGGAATAGTATCATTATAGTGTTTGATAGGAATGGTTGGACACAATGATCAGGTGAGTCTCTTCCAACCTTGTTATTATATGATTCTATGTTTATTATTTCACATTTGGCACAATGCTGCAAACGCCTGCCACGCTGCTAAACCTTCCACGCCAATAACATACATTGTCTCTTCATTGTGTGTTTCTTATTTTCCTTCAGAAATAGGCAAAGGAGGTGCTCCTTTTTTTTCTCACCTCACAGTTCATGGACTGGTTTTCAGCTGGGATTCCCACTGAAGACCTTCCTAGATGTTGCATGTAGCCCTAATGTGCCCTTCAGTAGGAGGAGGTGGCATGGCCATGCTGGTTGACTACTCTGGGACTCAGGAGAGGCAGACTGGGGTCAGGTATAGTGCCAATATCTTAGGGCTGTGCGGAGACAAGGTTTGGACCCCACAGGAGTTTACGCCACAGAGAGCAGCAACCAGAGAGTGCTTGTCAGGAAGAAATGTGTCAAATGAAACTCATTTCCTTCTGCAGAGAAGTGAGAGACCTTGAGGACTGGGAAGCAAAGGAAGAGGTCATGGGCTTTGCCTTAGTGGTTTGTTAGAAACTCTCTGCAGAGCAGAGAACTCATACATCACCTCTTCCATCACCAAATACAAGCTGTCCTTGCTCGTTTTTATTCTAGCAAATGGATGCTACTCTTTGGTGATGAGCAAACGAGAAAATACTTCAGTTTTCTTTTCAAGCACAAGGGTATCATTCTGCTTGTTTATAGATTCAGAAAGATAATATTCATTGAATAACCTTGATATATCTATCCATCACTGTTAATATTCTTTGCAAGCCTCATCCACTAATGGCATTAAACAATTCCTATGGTTACTGTTGTTCCTGTCACACTTAAGCCCCCAAAGTCCTTTCTCTTCTATAGTAGTGTAACTGCTTCCAGGGATGAATTTTCCCTTGATGTCACTAACCATACAAACTGTCTGTTTGTGCTTTGTAGTCTGCTTGGAAAGGTGATTGGCACCACACCTGAGAATAAGTGTGGCGTCTCTTCACCTTGCTACTATCACCGCTTGCCAGTGTCAAGGTTTGCTGCTGCCTCTGCTCTACAGACAAGATGCTAAAATATTCTTTGCAGGGACTTTCCCTTTGATATTTGGTATGTATATACATGGATTCATAGGCAGATTCTAGTGCATGTAGTGGATGACAGTGAATACTATATTTAGCCTTTAAGTGCACTGTTCTATATTTATATCTTTTGTGGTGGGTTTTGTTTTAAGGTAAAGACAATATTTACAGTGTGGGGGGAACAGGAAGGATGACACAGAGAGGACAAGACGAAAATAGAACTTGTGAGAATATAAGAAATAAGATTTTTAGTATCATTTTGAAATTCCAGATAATTATAGGGGGGAAAATGTCAGTCATGTTATTGTGACCCTTGTATATTAAATCCTTGAACCCTGAAGATTCAAGGTTATGGAATCATGGAGCTCTATGAAATAGATTTTTAGACATGGTTCTTTGTTTGACAAATCCATCTATGTATGGATATCCCTCCTGGCTGGATATGGCAAGTCAAAAAACAAATTGAAGAAGAATATCATCACCCTTCCTTCTCCATATCCATTTATGTTCCACACGTTCAAGGCCTGGAGGATTGAAGTTGGAGTGTTTTTGTTATGTTTTGGCACTCATTTACTTAGACATAAAGGAGTTATTTGCCAAGGGATAGAATAATCCCGAGGGAAGTCTCTCCTGTGGAAAGTGAATCTGTTTTGAATACCTCTATCACAAAATGCCCACCAGACAGATGTAAAAACTAGTTTACATCTGTTTTCCTCGGAAACAGGCTCTGGCTTGACAATTGAATATTACCATGTATTCTTTCCATTCCATTGACATCTCTGGATAGGCACATTTTTATATTTTCTCTGTCCAAGCTTGCTGTGCACAACTAAATGTATTCTTTGTAACTATGATTATGTCTGAACAGAGTAATGTGGCTTCATCATGGAAAGTAAATAAAAAGCAGATGCAGAGCTTGTAGATGAAAACTACTGTCATGGTAATCCAGAATAGGAAGTAATGTCTGGCTAAACAGAATTAAATCATTTAGCTTTTGCTTAAGCTGGAAACCTAGGAAAAAAACCAACCCTATAAACTATCAAACAAACAAGAGGGAACAGGCCTAAGAAAGAATAAAAAAAATCCCTGTAAAAATACCAGATAGAAAGAGCCACAATTTTCTGACTGTGCCTGAAACCTACAGTGTCACAGTGTCCTTTGCTATGAAACTTGATGCTGGCATTCTAAAACAAGTCCTAAGCAGTCCTAAAATTAGTCCTAAATTAGTGTAAAAATTTAGCCCATCATCCCTTTAATGCAACAGAAACAAATTTTTAATGTGGAGAAAAAAACCCCAAACTATTTTAATTTAAGCCATATTTATTTCAAGGTGCTGCAAGATGCAGAAGATCTGAATTCGGACGAGTAGGAAAGACAAGAATGAAGCAAACTAATAAGTTCAGTCCCTTCCTGCCCTTTAAAGGGGCTGTACTAGAGGAGGTGTTTTTTTTGTTTTTGTGTTTTTTTTTTTTTTTTGCCGAGATCCTCTATTCTGTGGTCGTCTGCTACACAGGAGCTTTCAGTTGAGTCCAGATGCACTTTGGTATTAGTGTGGATAGGACTCAAGCACAGCAGTCATCTGAGCCCATCTTTCCTTCCATGCTGAGTTAAAAGAGACTTTGCGTCATTTGAGAAGTATGTATTGCAGGCAATAGCTACTAAAACTGTGAAAAAAATTCTGCTTAAATTAAAAACCAGAATTATTTGGCCTCACTTTACCACTAATGGGTTTAGCAGTGGAGTGTGTTGTCATTGCATTGCACCTGCTGAGACAGTGGTAAAAAAATGGCATCACTAACTGTCTACTAATAATTATGTAACATATTAACAGTTTCCAGTGGCTGGTTTAACTGCTTCTTCCCTCAGCAAAAGAAATTTTACAGACTTCAACCTACTCTTATTTATGACACATTGAAAGCCTTTTCAGTAGTCTCAGCAGTGAATTATTGAACATGCGTCTAACATGCGAAAGTCCAATGTGCTGATGTCCATAACTGTGAAGTGATATTCAGTATTTACGCTGTTGCTTTTGTTGCCACAGTTTATTTTCCCATTTGGACATAAAAATCTGAGCCTGGCTAAAATAATCTTTAAACGATAAAACTCAAGATAATTGCATTTAAAATGGGCTTTCAGTGTAATGAACTATAGTAACATCATTTCCATTTTTATTTGCATCTCTGTTTATTGAACAGGTCAGATGAGTTGGGCTGTGGTGAGGAAGACAGCCAGTCTTTCAGTTCTGCTGTTATCACCCAGACCATCACCAAACCTGGAGCTTTTGCTGGCAAACAATTGGAAGATCAGGTAGGCCAGAAATAGGCTAGGGTACCATACCTGGAACATTTAACAGTGCAGGTGCTGAAACGGCTACTTTATACTCAAACCATTGCTGGGTGAAGCCCAGCACATAGAAAAAGAGCCTGCAAGAGGGAGGATGGGTCAAGATCTTCTTCGATGTGATTGAGAGCTGTCCTGCAGAGAAGGACTTGGGGGAGCTGGTTGGCGAGAAGCTCAACATGAGCTGGCAATGTGCACTCACAGCCCAGAAGGTCAAATGTGTCCTGGGTTGCATCAAAAGTTGATCCACCTTCCCTGGAGGTGTTTAAGGCACAGGTGGACAGGGTCCTGAGGGACATGGTTTAGTGTTTGATAGGAATGGTTGGACTTAATGATCCGACAGGTCTCTTCCAACCTGATGATTGTATGATTCTATGAAAAGCAGCGTGGCCAGCAGGGCGAGGGAGGGGATTCTGCCCCTCTGTTCCTCTCCTGTAAGACCTCACCTGGAGTTTTGTCCAGCTCTGGAATCCTTTACATAAGAAGGAGATGGAACTGTTGGAATGGGTCCAGAGGAGGCTACAAAGATGATCGGAGGGCTGGAGCACCTTCCATATGAGGACAGGCTGAGAGTGTTGGGGTTGTTCAGCCTGGAGAAGAGAAGGCTCTGAGGAGACCTTATAGCAACAATCCAGTACCTGAAGGGGTGACAAGAAATCTGAGGAGGGACTGTTTACAAAGTCTTGTAGTGACAGGACTAGGGGCAATGGGTATAAACTGGAGACTGACAGATTTAGACTAGACATAAGGAGGAATTTCTTCTTTGTGAGAGTGGTGGGGCCCTGGCACAGGCTGCCCAGGGAAGCTGTGGCTGCCCCATCCCTGGAGGTGTTCAAGGCCAGGTTGGATGGAGCCTTAGACATCTGAGGACATACCCCTGCCATGGCAGGGGGTTTAGAACTGGATGATCTTTAAGGTCCCTTCCAACCTGAGTGTGTTGCGTTAGGTGTTTGTGTTGGGTGTGTGTTCTGTTAGTGTTCGGGAGGTGTTTAGTCTGTGTGTTGCAGTGTGTAGTGCGCAAGGAGTGTTGTGCGGGAGAGGCTGGGGGTGCTGGGAGGCAGCAGGTGCCTACGGCCACACCACCCTGAGAACGTCCGATCTCATCTGATCTCGGCAGCTAAGCAGGATCGGACCCGGTTAGTACTTGGATGGGAGACCATCTGGCAATACCGGGTGCTGTAGGCTTTTGCTCTCTTGCTTGAGGTGCCATTGAGAGGGCTGCACTGCATTTTGCCTTGGAAAATGTCAACCCCTGGACTGGACAGACGCACACTCTCCTGGGTGGAGAACTGGTTGGCTGGCCGGGCCCAGAGAGCAGTGGTGGGGTTGTTGGTCTACAGCCGACTGAACATGAGCCAGCAGTGTGCCCAGGTGGCCAAGAAGGCCAATGGCATCCTGGCTTGTATCAGAAATGGTGTGACCAGCAGGTCCAGGGGGGTGATTCTCCCTCTGTACTCAGCACTGGTGAGGCTGCTCCTTGAATCCTGTGTTCAGTTCTGGGCCCCTCACCACAAGAAGGATGTTGAGGCTCTGGAGCGAGTCCAGAGAAGAAAAATGAAGCTGGTGAAGGGGTCTGGAGAACAGGCCCTATGAGGAGCGGCTGAGAGAGCTGGGGTTGTTTATCCAGGAGAAGAGGAGGCTGAGAGGAGACCTCATTACTCTCTCCAACTACCTGAAAGGAGGTTGTAGAGAGGAGGGAGCTGGGCTCTTCTCCCAAGTGACAGGGGACAGGACAAGAGGGAATAGCCTCAAGCTCCACCAGGGGAGATTTAGGCTGGACATTAGGAGGAAGTTTTTCACTGGGCATTGGAATAGGCTGCCCAGGGAGGTAGTTGATTCACCTTCCCTGGAGGTGTTTAAGGCGCGGGTAGACGTGGTCCTGAGGGACATGGTTTAGTGTTTGATAGGAATGGTTGGACTCAATGACCCGATGGGTCCCTTCCAACCTAGTTGTTCTATGATTCTATGATTCTATGATTCTATGATTGTATGATCCAGTGAGTCTCTTCCAACCTAGTTATTCTATGATTCTATGATTCTATAATTCCTGTTTAACTTTTCTGCCTGCATGTGTCCATGACTGAGTTTTGCTTGTACTCTTCTATGTTTTATGGATTTTTGACAATGCACCAGTCAGAGCAGAAACTTTGCCTGCTTGACATAACGTGGCAAATTAGGCCACTGTATAATTAATATATATATATTTTTAAGGCTATGCCAAAAGAAAGTTTTTCGTATTGTAAAGGCAAGCAATTGAAGGTCAAATTCATATTTGTCCCTGCAACCTTAATGCTTCTCCATACATTTCCATCCTGTGCATCGAATGGAAAAGATATTATGTGAGCATGTAATTACAGACTGTATTATAGCACAATAATTCCCCAGCAAGACAGCTAAAGACTGACTGAGAGCTAATCTATCCAAAACCAATATAGCAATCCCAGCACAAGCTGGACTCAGGCCAGGATGTAAGCCAGGAACAGCTTTCATGACACTGATTAATGCCGTTTAGCTGCTGATGGATGGGGAACAGACATCCCCTTTTATCCTCCTAGACCACTCTGGCATTCAATCCTGTACCTCTATCCTGCCTGAAAGTAAAAGCAGAATGTTCAAGAACATGCTAACCCATTTTGAGCTTGTTTACCAAGAAGCAGTGACAGAAAATTGTTTTTCTGCAACTAGGCCTAACGGTGGAGCTTGGCAAGGCTTAGCTCCAGCTGAGACTGGCCAGCAGTAGAGCCTGAATACTTATACATTGCTAAAACTGTAAAGGCAGCCTGCTTCTAGGAAAGAAGCAGCTCATAACTCTGTGGAGAACAGCACTGGGGTCTGTAGGAGGAAGCTGCAGCTGTGAACTGAGTACATAGTGGGTATAATACTGTATTTGTTATTATTTAAATAATAATAAGGTAACTGCTGAACTCATGCAGTGTTATACATGCACGATGGACCTGTCCTGTTGTTGATTTTGACAGCTTCCTAAAGAATACAGTTGAAAGGAAGAAAAACAATAGTTCTGGGCAATTGATGGCTCAGCCAGAGCAGAAATGAGGGGGAGGGGATGAGGGAATAGACATCTCCAACTACAAGGTTTTGTTCTCACTAAATTTGATAAAGTCACTTGGAAAAATGGGTTTAATAGCTTTTCTTAATCCCCCACCCAGCACTGATAATGCTTTAAATGGAAAATAGGAAAGAATTTGAAAGAAAATGCTTGTTATGCAATTTGCTATGTTTCTTAAAGTCTCAGACTACCAAACCAAATTCAAAGCAACTTTGGGAATGTTAGGGTATTTTTGAAATAAGTGGATGCTGCTGCTATATTTCTGTCTACTGGATCAGCTAAAGTGACAGCTAAACAGAAAATCCATTAGAAAATTTATATGTGTACTGCTCTTTGGAAGTTGGAAGAAAACATATTTTGATGTTTAGATACAAGAAGTATGATGTTCAGGGACTGGAATAATCCCCATAGGACACAGTTCATTCACAGTACATCATCCAAGGACAGTCAGCTTCAGGCTCCACTTTAATTTCCTGGTGAGCTTCACAGTAATATTTAATGTGCAGACAAAAGAAACTGCATCTAGTGAATATTTATATCAGAAAGGGAAGGATTTTTTAATAACTGGTAGTACATAAATCCAGGAACAGGAGAGATTGGAACACAAATTGAAAGGTCTAAGTAGGTGGGTAGTTTGGTTGTAATTTCTAATTAGAAAGGAGTATGGAAGGTAACCATTATATTCATGATTCATTTTTATATAGATGGAAGAATAAGAGTTTCAAGCCAATATTTTGCAAGCATTTCCACCCAACGCATCTGCTGTAAATCACATCACCTGCTGTAGCCAAAGCACCGTTAGTGTTCTCTATCACCCTGGGTTGGTGCATTTGTACGTCATTGTCACACCATGCAGGCTACAGCCACTAGTCCCACCTGGGTGCCAAGGTGGAGGGTCATGTACTAGCACTTGGGGCTGATTTCTTGAAGCAAAGATTGAGAGTACAGAGGTGGAACAGGGCAGGCAGGGAAAAGTGCATAAGCAAGTGAACTCTTCCTTGAGGAAGCCTGCAACAAGAAGAAATTGCCTCCAGTATGTATTTATTTTTTAAGGAAATAGATTAAAGATATACTAAAAAAAAGCAAGGATTCACACTTCTTTAGCTAAAGTTATAGTACTTTTATACAATTTGACAGCATCCTGCAGTACCTGCTGCTTGATGCATAAGCACTACTCCAGGACATAGTCAATGTAAACAGACCTGTGGTAAGGAAATAAGAACAAAAATGCACATTGAAAACCACTTTATATCCATTCTGAGTATTCAAGATGAGTTGAAAGTGCAGCACGGTACAGTATCTATCCTTAACAAATTACCATTTGTTAAGGAAAAAGCTCATCACAGGGAAACAGCTCTTCAGAGCACCTCCAGTCTAGCCTTCCGCTCAGAAAGGGACAGTGCAAGCTGGTCACTTAGGGTCCTGCCCTACTGAGCTGTCAACATCTCCAAGGATATTAAATGTGCAAGATAGTATTGGAAGTTTAGAGGCAGAAATCACTGTAGATTCACCATCGGCTTTAGCTTTGAGTGTCATGTGAACTCTGGGTTGGAAAACCACAGTCTGAGAACAAAAGCTACTGTTGAAAATGTACAAACCCACAGTACCACTTCCAGTTGGCAGCTGAGATCCATTGAAATCTCCTTAAGCAAATGTCTCTCTTGAATATGAAAGAAGGAGGAAGGGGAGACACACTCGGTGGGGTTTTTTGGTTTTATTTATTTGTTCACTTGTTTTTTTTTGTTTGGATTGGAAATGGCCATGAAGATCACCTAGTCCAACCTGACCTTAAGTGTTTCCAGGGCTGGGGCATGTACCACCTCTCTGGGCAACCTGTACCAGTCTTTCACCACCCTCAGTGAAAAGAATCTCTTCCTAATGTCTAGTCTAAACTTATCTTTTAGTTTCATCTACCAGGACCCCCAGGTCCTCCTCTGCAGGGCTGCTCTCAAGCTCTTCATCCCTGAGCCTACATCAGTACTGAGGGTTGCCTCGACCCAGGTGCTTGACCTTGCACTTTGCCTTGTTGAATGATTGCTATTTCTGAGCAACCATTAAAGAAAAGATGTCAAGTGTAATGAAAAATGAATTACAAAGATTGGGGCTGTGGTAATAAAATCTGGTGAGATCTAGCAAAGGGGAAATATCTTGTGAGAAAAAGTATTAGAGGTGGGCAGAAATTTTCTCAGCATGAATAACACCCTGAGCAGCGGAGACAAATGCAACAGAAATTATAGGTGTGTTTTTCCGTGAGTTCTTGATCCAGCTTTCACTTTGTTATGTCAAACTCAGCATGCGCTTGTACACTGTTGTCAAGGAACAAAATTTACCTGTGTCCAGAGTGACAGTAAAAAGCTTTCCTAATAGTTATCTTGCACTCCAAGTACTAGACTGGGAAATGAACAGGAACGTGAAGTATGCAGATGAATAATGCCATCCCTTGGTCTTGCTCATAGAGCAGTTGAAATGTGAACATTAGTAATTGCAAATAAGGCACAGTTGGGAGCTCACTGGTGGAACAGATGTAGAAATGTAAGTTATTGCCTCTCAGCAATTCATTTCCAGCCCTTAGCTGAGGCACAGTGACTGAGGTGCTCACCACCTCTTGTAGCTGTTTCTCGGCAAAATAAAACAGATTAACATCAACCCTGTACAGCAGCAGTTTGAGTTAATCTGTTCTGCTTTGCAGTAGATGACTAGGCAAGGTGGGTGTAAGCATCCTAGTGGATGGGTCGTTGAGAGCAGCTGGAGAGAGTCATCTCGTTACTCACTGATGCTCTTTCACTGGGACAAGTCTGGTGAAATCCCAGGAAGATGCTTGGATACCCATGTGTTTGTCGGCATGTGGGGGACATTTCCCGCCCCTCCTAAAATTAAGGGTGAAAAGCCAAGGTTGAACTCTTGCTCTGAATTCTAAGATTGGGCTGTAAGGGCTCTTAGGATGTGGGGTGCCTCAGAGCCAGCTTACTTCACCCTTTCGAAAGACCCACAAAGTCAACTTTGCATCAGAAAATATAGAGAAACACACTGGCAAATACTCTCTCTTTTCCACACCTGCAGATTTTTCATAGAAAAAAATGAATTGATTGTAGGAGAGAATAATATTATAAATCAAGCTGTATTTCTATTATAATGACAAAGGGGGAATATACTTTCTATATGCTAAATATATTCATGGAGTTATATTATGGTAACGTTCCTCAAATTGATGGTATTTATCAGTTGAGGAAAACAAATTGCTATATACAGAAGAAAATAATTAAAGTAAAGGGAAGAGTAATAGCAGCATCAGAGCAGTCAAGTCTAGCGATGTCTTAACAGAAATACTGATGTTCTTTTGGATGCATGTCAAAGAGAAATGGAAAGATAGCAGGGCAATTTCTTCTACAGTTACAACTACAAAATATCTTTAAACACTTGCAGTCATATATACCCAGGATGAAATTCCATTTCCAGCAGACTGCCTTGTCTTTACTTTCACTGATAGGAAAAAGAAAAATGGGTTACAAGGGAATTTCTGTTTATTTGTCTTTCCAGAAAGTGTTGAGTGCCATCTATGCTATGCTTAGCCTAATGTTTCAGAGGGAGAAGGAGGAAAAAATACAACCTTCAAGAACAGGGATCATTATAGGGAGGCCCACTGGTGCTGTTATGCTTATTTAAGGGGGATATTGGTTTTCCATCATTTCTCCTCCCTTTTTTTCTTCTAATAGTTTGTCTATTATGTTTGCCCAGGTTGAAATTTTGTGTGGAAATGTACAGGTCAGGACCAGAGTAACTAATTTCATATAGCAGGTCCAGGGAGGATATTCTCTCTCGGTACTCAGCACTGGTGAGGCCACTCCTTGAATCCTGTGTTCAGTTGTGGACCCCTCAGCACAAGAAGGATGTTGAGGCTCTGGAGCGAGTCCAGAGAAGAGTAACGAAGCTGGTGAAGGGGTCTGGAGAACAGGCCCTATAAGGAACGGCTGAGAGAGTTGGGGTTGTTTAGCCTGGAGAAGAGGAGGCTGAGAAGGGAGACCTCATTGCTGTCTATAACTCCCTGAAAGGAGGTTGTGGAGAGGAGGGAGCTGGGCTCTTCTCCCAAGTGACAGGAGACAGGACAAGAGGGAATGGCCTCAAGTTCCGCCAGGGGAGATTTAGGCTAGAGATTAGGAGGAAGTTTTTCACACAGAGGGTCATTGGGCACTGGAACAGGCTGCCCAGGGAGGTGGTTGATTCCCCTTCCCTGGAGGTGTTTAAGGCACAGGTAGATGAGTTGCTGAGGGGCATGGTTTAGTGTTTGATAGGAATGGTTGGACTCGATGATCCGGTGGGTCTCTTCCAACCTGGTGATTCTATGATTCATGTAAGTAGCCTGAACTCAATTCCATGTTCTTAAGGCAAGGGTTTGTTTTTTTTAACGTAAGGAGAGCAGATCCAAGAACATCTGGAGTGCAAGAGGTATTGCAGCATCCCTATCTCAGACTCAACAGTAAGGTGCAAAGTGAATGGGAGAGGCACATATCACCTCGTTATCACCCTGTCAGTGCCTAATTGAACAGCTGCAGTGCTGCAGAGTGTGTGAAGCATTACATGTACATTCACCTAATATATATACATATCCAACATGCTTGATGGGCCTTTTATTACAATGCAGGAATATAGCACTGTTGCTAAAGCTGTCAGGGCTTATATTGCTCGAAAAATAATTGTCCAGTCTCTGGGGACCTGGTTAGTGCTTAACACAACGGTTTTTCTAGGTCATAAAATGCAACGTGACATTAATGTACTGCTACTGCACCTTACGATGCCAAATGCCAAAGCTAACTTTCAAGGCCTGCATTTCTTTGGCTCTACTAGGGACTTCCATGCTAAAATTGGGAATATTCATGCAACATTTGCTTCTAGAGCAAATTTGCTTCTCCCTTGAAGGAGACCATGCTGATTACATATCTCCAAGTGCTGTGGTTGCAGCACACTTGCACCAATGAAGAAGTTGTTGTAAACGTTGTGTTTTGCTGCCCACTTTCCTCATACTCCTCTTGCAGAGGATTCATTCTTTCTCCAGAGGCACCAATCAGTCAATTTGATGTCTGAGTTGCTCTGGAGCTGTCTTTTAACTGTGACTTTGCCCACTACCTACCCTCAGGAGACATGATATATTGGGATATATTGGAATAAGTGGGAATTTATAGAAATGTATTTCTCAAGTTTTTTGAAACTCTGCATACTCATTTTTAGCTCCAGCTTCTTTTACAGATGTTCTTATAAACAGAAAACAGCTTGTTAGCAGTAAGAAAATGTAAATTTCTTCTTTGCAAAATAAGCTTAAGGAATATACATTTATGAATATGAAATACTTGGTGTAAAACTGCACTCTTCATTGCAAAAACAAATGTGTGTCTATATTATACATGAAACCAATACATTATAGTCATTAAGACATATATAACATTGACATTAATTGAATTGAAATGAACATATGCTTGAACTAATAGAACTGAAGGAAAACAGGTGAACTGGGTTTCAGAACTGACAGAGCAACTCTGTAGGAGAATAATTTCTGGGTATAATGTGTCTGTTATCCAGGAACAGCATGGTAAGTGAATAGGATTTTGGTAAAGGCATCTACCCAAAAGTAGATTTCTAGTGTAGCTTCACAAAAAAATGGCTTTTCTTACATGTCAGCACAGATAAGCAAAAATAATTTCACAGGTAGTGAGCTAACCCAGGCATATTCCCTAACTGGAGACAGAGATGATCTAAATGACGTGTAGCACTAGTAGCAAATAAATTATTAGTATTTCTAAGTTTTTCAAGTTGTTTGCATGGGTAGCTAATATACTACTTTCAAGCACATCTCTCTTTTTGGTGCTGCAATGTCTTCTGTTGTACTTCTACTGTCCAGTACTACACACAATGTAAACATTCTATTCGCTGAAGGAGGACTTGGTCTTGTCAAACAAGATGTTAATTGTCAGTTTCCAAAATGTAAGAAAATTATGACAGATCAGTAAAGAGATGTTTATGAATGCTAATGTTTCTAGTGCAACATTTGCATTACTTTTCATACAACAGCAAAGTGATCAGTCTGACATTAAAGCAAGCCTTGTATTAAGCAAAGTAAGGCCTAATTTTTTTTGCTAATGGAATCTTACATTTCATTTGCATATCTTTTCTCAACAATGTTATGCTTAAAAAAATCATTGCCCTTTTGAATTATGTGAGACTCTTTTTACCGTGAGGCTCCACTAATTGGCCAGCCTCATGTGTGTAATTACTTTAATTAGCACTACAGCTTTAATGAGAGCATCAATGTCTGCTGTATGCACTCTGTTCTTTACTGGACAAAGTAAAAAATTATGTTTCTTATCAGCTGCAGCTGAACTACTCCACTCCTTATAAGACTTCATAGAGTTCCTGAATAGAGGTAAGATATTTTGTCTTCTCTACATTAGACTCTTTATTTTCTGTAGAATGTCTGCATTCATTTGGGCTATACTTAAGAAATGTATATGCACTTTGGATGTGCTCAGTGAACTGGTTTTCATAGCTTTTAAAATATGTTACCTTGGCCTTTCGGGCAATCCCTAATTAATAATGGCACACAAAACAAACAGTATCCTCACTATCTGTGAACAATGGCTGCATAATGGATGAGGAGAAAGAGATGTAATGCATCTTCTTTAATAGAGGATAAGGATATTTCACCAAGCCCTGTGAAAGCTTGACATTGAAAACAACTCTTGGGGAACTGTCAAGATGACAATAGAAAAAGCATTAGTAATTTATCAATGTGCCATTAGCCCTACATGTTAGACCTGACACTGTACGAAGTCTATACATCATTTTTATGTTCCACAATAGAAAAATTTGAGTGCAAATGGAAGTGTATGACCTCTAGGCTACATTAAACCAGTATTAAGAATAAGATTATTATCTAAAAGGTACAAAATAGTATTAATTCTCGCTGCTTGTCTGTCTAACACTGAGCGTTTCTGTTCTGTTTACTCTCATGTCACATGGCTCTTGATGCATAAATGTTCAACAGAAGCTCGGTTACTCAAGCATAGACTTAAGAAAGAGAATCATAGAATCATAGAATCATAGAACAACCAGGTTGGAAGGGACCCATCGGATCTTCTAGTCCAATCATTCCTATCAAACACTAAACCAAGTCCCTCAGCACCTCATCCACCCGTGCCTTAAACACCTCCAGGGAAGGGGAATCAACCACCTCCCTGGGCAGCCTGTTCCAATGCCCAATGACCCTCTGTGTGAAGAACTTCCTCCTAATCTCCAGCCTAAATCTCCCCCGGCGGAGCTTGAGGCCATTCCTTCTTGTCCTGTCCCCTCTCACTTGGGAGAAGAGCCCAGCTCCCTCCTCTCTACAACCTCCCTTCAGGTAGTTGTAGAGAGTAATGAGGTCTCCTCTCAGCCTCCTCTTCTCCAGGCTAAACACCCCCAGCTCTCTCAGCCGCTCCTCATACGGCCTGTTCTCCAGCCCCTTCACCAGCTTTGTTGCTCTTCTCTGGACTCGCTCCAGAGCCTCAACATCCTTCTTGTGCTGAGGGGCCCAGAACTGGACACAGGATTCAAGGAGAGGCCTCATCAGTGCTGAGTACAGAGGGAGAATCACCTCCCTGGACCTGCTGGTCACACCATTTCTGATACAAGCCAGGATGCCATTAGCCTTCTTGGCCACCTGGGCACACTGCTGCCTCATGTTCAGTCAGTTGTCGACTAACACCCCAGATCCCTCTCCTCCTGGCAGTTTTCCAGCCAGGCTTCTCCCAGTCTGTAGCTCTGCAAAGGGTTGTTGTGCCCCAAGTGCAGGACTCGGCATTTGGCTGTGTTAAACCTCATGCCATTGGACGCTGCCCAGCGGTCCAGCCTGTTTAGGTCCCTTTGCAGAGCCTCCCTACCCTCCAGCAGATTGACGCTTGCACACAGCTTTGTGTCATCTGCAAACTTGCTAAGGGTACCCTCAATTCCTTCATCTAGGTTGTTGATGAAGACATTGAACAGAATGAATTCTCCAGTATAAATATAATAATTCTTCAGGAAATAGTAGGGTTGTTTTGTACTTCAGACTCCTCTTTCCGGGATGGTTGTGGCAAACTTTGAATTCAGTTTTCCCCTTACGGACCAATTTATGTTCTGTATATGTTTTAAGAGAAACGTTTTTAAGCAATCACAACACACGCATGCACAAACCCCCCATTTTTTTCTCTGTAAAAGTACAGTTCTTTAAACAAGAAACTTCTAGAAGCAAGCTAAGCTGTTTCAATTCAAAAGACCCTGCTTTTATTTATCATGCAAATAAAGCAAACATTAATTTCAGTGCTTTGACTGCACATGCCAGTCATTGCATGGAGTCTGAGATCAGATACTTTAAAAGTAAAAAGCTCCATGATGGGCTTTTTTATTGTGAGAAAGAAACTATCATCATCAAAGCACCACAGTGCGTCTTCTTCATTTTGCATCTGAAGGCCAAACTGTTTTGGAAGATTACATTTTACCTGCAGATATTTGTAATAAAGAGTATACGAGTGCTTCTCTTGTTTATGTGTTGACTGTAGCAAAACTCATATAGTGCTTAATGTTGTGTTCCTGCTCATTGCAGAGTCAGTGCCATCAGTCTGGGAGGCTATTGAAATGAGAGATTTCATTTCTGGACTCACTACTGGTTCAGGCACAGGCTACCCTGACAATAACTGTTGTTTTGTATTGCACACAGAGAAATGGTAAAGGACATCTGCTCATGGGGGAACTGTTCCCTGGGCCCACAGCATTTTGTTTTTAATCTCTGTGCTCAATTTGTTTTATTTTAATTTCAGTTGACTCTATTACTGTGTTGCATGTTGATTTCTAAAAACTATTTTTATTGATTTAAGACAGTAAAGCTGTAGGAATAATGCAGTAATGTAATACAATAAAACAACAATAGGTCTTCATTTTGCTTGGCTGCAGAACAGCCTAATCTTGGAGCGTGCAGCAAGTTTGAGACAGAAATGCCCACCATGATGCTACAGTTTGGCACATAAATACACATTTAGACAGCTAACCACATGGTCTGATTTTCACAGGAATGAGGAAACTTCAACTAATGTAAATACCAGCTGTGAGTGTTCACCCCCTAATCAATCAGGTGGCATCTGAATGACTAGTTGAAGGCAAACAAATAGGAAACAGAGTATCTAGGGCTGCTCTCTGATGTATTAGGTAAAAACTTCAGAGATGCTGCTGAATTAAGCTAGGGTAAAACTACCAAGGAAAGGAAACCTGCTGGAAGTTTTGCTTTTGCCTAACCAGCACAGAAATTCACGCTAAGTTTTTTTCCTCATTTTAACATGATTTCCATCATTGTGATTCATAAACCAAATATGGCTATTTTTTTTTAGTTCCTAATTTTAATTAGAACGTTTTAACCACTGTTTCTTATCCTAGTTCGATCCAAGGGTTATAATATTTTTGTTTTAAAAGGGAACATATCTGAATTAGAGGTTGTTATAACCTAGAATGACATTAACCTGTTGTACACTGCTGTGTAGGTTGTTTGCAGGAATTAAATGAGCAACAGGTCTTTGAATCACAACAATAAGACTTTGTGCAGCTCTGTTCCAGGCAGCAGAGGAGATAGCAGCAGGGATGTGGAAGGATGGGGTAGGTAAAGGACTTTAGGATGTCAGCTCCTGCCTGGGGCTGGTTGCTCCTTTGGAGGAGCTTGTGTGATGCCTAACCTCCTTATGCTTGTGTCAATTAAAAAAAAAACCATTAAAAATCTTATTTTTTTTTAATAGAAATGTGTACAGTGTTGGCACAGGCAAAAATTACAGAACTGGAAACGAACCTTACATTATATACCATTATTATGATTTTTCTTTTCTTTGTGGTATCTGGTCAAAAGTTTCTTATGTGCTCTCTGGCAGCTGGGGGTGGGGGTTAATCCAGAAGAAAGTAGCTGTTTTCACAAATACTGTGGTGCACCAGCTCTTCAGTTTAAGTTCCAGCACTAAGTGCAGTAGGACCAGTGACCAGTTTGCCAGTGGCATTAACTGTGCATTTTGCATTTGTGCAGTTCATACAAATTCTGTTTAAACACAATGTTAATAGCTAAATAACCGTATACATATATAAAATTCTGTGGGAAGATAAAAAAGTAATTAACGACTGAAGTTTTGGGATTAGAATTATTGCTTGATTCAGTTAAATTAGGAGAGATTCAGATGGAGAGATGCTGTGATGTGTGTTTGTGCTTGCTGAAGGCACCTACTTCCCTTCCTGGTTTTTTTCTTGGGTTGAGGTCATGCACGCCCTATGATTAAGGGCATAAAGGCAGGGAAGCAGGGAAGGGATCCCAGAAACTGGCTTAATAAAACCCTCGTAACTGTAAGTGGATAAATGAATATTAGAGTCTGGCCAATGAAATACTTAAATGGCTTTTGATTGACATGTTGCAAATAAAATCCAGATTCCTGGACACTCTGATTTACCCAATGAGTGATATATAGCAGGCTTTCTGTCAGTGGTTCCTTGCAAAAAAGAAAAAAAGGTGACAACTTAAATATCTGTCAAGTGTTGTAGAAATATGAATACAGACACAACTGACATTTTTCCCTACACCTTCAATAAGCATAGGTGGGATGTATCTTTGTCATTTTACTTAGTGATGAAGTACACAGTTAAGGAAAGAGCTGTTATTATTTTCTAGCTTCAATAACTAAGATAATCCTTAAATACTAGGACTGAGCAAACAAAATTAACTGTCTTATTTAATGGAAAAACCCCAAACTTATAGCAGGGTGTGTATAGTTCAACGCGTATCTGAAAATTAAACAAGATCATCTTCTACTTCAAAAATTTGTTTTAAAATTATTTCATGATTTAAAACTGTTTATACAAGAACTGTAATTAAATTTATTCAGCAGAACGTGGAAAACAAACAATGTTGAGGTTCTGGTGGTGCTGCTGCTGAGGTGAGCAATTCTGAGAACCTTGAGACAAGTCAGAATGTATGGTGGATATGGTGTTTTGTGCCTCATGAGCCTAGATTAATTTCTCTGATTTCTTATCTGCAGGTCTCTGCTCATTTCTCTAAAATAAACATTTAATTGGTATGCAAGAAATCAGCCATTCATGAGTGCCTATACTGAATAAAACAAAAGGAAAATATTTAGGTTTTCTTCTTACAGGATTAATATATTTGTTGCACAAGTATTATCTTAATCCAGGAGCCATCCTTCAACAAGTTACAAATGAAAGCAAGGTCTTTCTGCCAATGGATTTTGTTTAACCAGCTCTGATTATTTAGGAGATGTTTGCAATTCTGAGCACCTAAGAGTAATAACTTGTCCAAACAAATTAATATGAAAACTCCCTTGGTATCCCCCAAATAATCAAACTCTATTGTCAACAACGTCTCCAAATAGTTTTCATTGACTTTAGCAAAAATATGTTAGAATTACAAACTTATCCTGAGGCACAACTCTTTCTCTGCGATTGGAAGATTGTTAATTTCCAGGTTAAATAATTGTTGTGTTTTGCAAAGATCTCTCCTCAAGTTCTTTGTACAGCAAATACTGATTGGAAGAAATGAAAGCTGAAGTTGTACTGTGAGATGCATCAAATGGGAAGTACCTTGACTCCCACTGTCCTTGACCTCACAGGTGAGTAACACCTTAAACCTTTGAGCAGCAAGAATTGCAGAATTGCATTTTCTTCTGAAGCTTTAATTGCTGGGTGCTAGAAACAAGATAAAATTCAGAAATCCTGTGCAAATGTGATGCACAGAGAAGTATCGCAGCAGCAAGGAGCTATGCTGGATTAAACTGTCTAGCGGGGCTCGTTTGCTGCCACTTCACAGATTGCTCAAAACAGAACCAGATGGCTTCCCCCCGCTTTTTCCTTCAGAGGTACTTTGGCAAGCCAATACCCACAGGAACGGTAGATATTTTATGCACGCGAAAATAGCACAAAACAATTTTAATAAAATATTTGAAACTCCTGGAGGATCTTTGTGTTGGGAGCCGAGCAGGCTGTAAATAATTGAAGCATTAATGATAATTTGCACCCCTGGGACCAGCTGTAGAGGATTACAACCTCATGGAACCATTTACCTTGAGAAAAATGACAAAACTTCCAAGGACTGATGGTTCCTTGAGAGAAGATTTGAAGCGGAGGCTGCACTTGGCTTGAGCCTGTCCACTATCAATTCCAGTTCATACAAAGACATTTGCTCCAATTATTATTATATCCCTGCCCTTTCTTGCCCTTGAAGTACTGGTATGGTGGCTCTGAAGACAGATTCAATTAACAAACTGGATAGATGCTGACCTTTCTGGGACTGTTATTCTATCCTTGATTTGCTTCAGGGGAGCAAGATTACTTTCGTGTATATATATGAAATAGTAAATAAATAACCCAACACTGATTTTTAGTTTAAAAAAGAAAAGAAGAGGAAGAAAGAAAGGAAAGAAATGAACTGACTGAGAGTAGACACTGGTATTAGCAGAATGGATTCAAGAATTTTGGACTTGGATCATTCACCAAGGAAGCTGCCATCCATCACGATTAAAGATTTGTCAGAGGATTTCTAGAGTAATTTTTTCCAGGGAATGAGGTAACTTAGCTTAGTGCTTTTCATGTTTTTGTTAAGCTTGTGATTGATTTTCTGCAGACCAACAAGGAATATTTTTTTGTTCCTATTTCACACCTTACAGACACTATCTCTCACCATCACTTGTAATTTCCAGGCTTGCAGGATGGCAGGTCTGAGAAACTCTTCCAGGCAGGCAAGGACCAGGACCAGGGCCAGGATACTGGGCAATAAATGCATCTAGGCAACAAGTTTCTTCAGGTTCCAAAAAAAAATTGTTAGCTTTATACTTCTAAACAGCTTTTTTCCCTTCTCCTCTTCACCATGCATTTACATGGAAAAAGCTCAAGCAGTGCTTTGGTTTTCTTTAACAGTGATGTGATTATTGGACAGTACTATTATTACTTGAGAAATTTTGAGGTTATCCTGCTCAGTTATTGTTGTTATAATTTTAATTATTATTTGTTTATTGTAATTACTTTAATAATTTCCAAGCTATAATGTCACAAGCATGAAATTTAAATCTTTTAAAATGCTTATTCTGAATCTATTACTTTTCATCTGAGTACCAGTTTCTTCCATGAATTGTGCCACTTAAACTAGTGGGACTGCCTTGAATTTCCTTCTTTCAATTTGCTGCCTACCCTTTTCTGTCTGTTTTTCTATCCACTTCTAGCAAGTTACAAACCACCATATTCAGATACACAAAGTCTAACAATCCCCTTTCTTAGAGACAGACTTAAGCATTTCTATTTCTGGTCTTGTCCACCTCATCCTGATGTCTAGATCATGACTTGGAAAGAAACAGTGAAATTTTCCAGCCAGTTGGAAACAGGATAAAATGTTTCAGATTATAAATCTGTTCATAATTCTGTGAAAAACTGAGACCAAAACCTTCTGTCTTGGAAATCATGGTAGATGAAGTTAAAGGTCGATTTTAACATTAATTCATAAAAATCTTTCCTTCCAAGTGGTTGAAATAATAAAATTCTATTATGTAGTATTACTGTACCCTTAAGTTACCCAGTAAAATCAGAGAAGTCTTTGTGGGAAGAGAAGGAATTAGGTATTTCAGATAGTTCTTTTGTATATTGTTACACTACATACTTGCGCAGGGGCAGTCCTTTCCAAACAGTATTATAAAATGCATCATTACTTGTATGCAAAATATAGTATTATATAAGTAATAATATAAGTATTAATATAAGTAATATAAGTATTGTTGAATCAAATGATATTTATCCTTAAATAAGCTCCCAGTGAACCAAACGCCAACACCTCACAAGGTACATGGTACTGCCGGTTCAGTCATGGGCCAGACTGACAAGGGGGAGTGGAGATGCCAGGAGTCCTCCACCATCCTCATATGGTCCTGGCTTAGAGTAAAGTGTTCCTCTGCGCTGACAAATAGAGCCTGGTCCACCAAACTGTACCTCAAGATTTAGTGAATGAAAGTGTTCTGCAGCACTAATGACCCGCCTCAGAAATTGTACATCAACTTGTCATTTCATCACAGATTTAGGGCAC
The DNA here is from genome assembly GCA_033558105.1 of Coccyzus lansbergi. Lineage (NCBI taxonomy): Eukaryota > Metazoa > Chordata > Aves > Cuculiformes > Coccyzidae > Coccyzus > Coccyzus lansbergi. The sequence goes on along the minus strand of JAUMJK010001466.1, from coordinate 1,599,652 downwards.
CTATGACTACTAAAAAGAAGAGTGACAGATTTATAGTTATGCTGTTTATATCAATTATAATACTTAGATGATCTTTATTTTGTGTGCTGCTGGAAACCTATTGATGATCTAGTTTTTAACTTGATGAAGACAGCATCACAGATTTGATTTATAAAAGAAATTTATTTTCTGTTTTGATAGAAACTGCAGACTTTTCTGCATAACTTATTAAAGTGTAGATTAAAACTGACGTGTTGATTTGTTACTGACTTTGAGGATTTCTTTCTATGCAGTTTGCCTCCAGCATTTAACAGTCCACTGAACTCATAGCTTGTGCATGAATCCTCCTTTTTTGAGTCTTGGGACTCATACTATTACTATGTGTGCTGCATTCAACCAATAAAAAGGTAAATAGAAAGGCTGAGTTTATGCCAGCAAGTCACAATAAACTGTGCATTGGCAAAATATTTAATCATGCTAAAAATGGATTCTGGGCCCTTCCACGTGGTTTTATTTTGGCATTGTAAAGTGAACATTTTTTAAAGGTCAGAGCTTCCAATTTCCATATTCTTCTTTTGCATTTATTCAGAGAATTCAGTTCCTTTTATTAGTCTGTTATCTAATATTTCGGTACCAGGACTTCTGACCTTTTCTGTAATATTTTTACCTCTATAAATGAGCTGTCCTTACTGCATAGTAGTCCCATGCGCACAATTTCATATACCCTTTCCTAGTCATCTGAACATATGAGTCTCATGCCAGGAGTAAAAGGAGTGCTGCACACCTGAGTGCATTAGCACTGCACCAAGACTTATCAGGTCACTCCGTATATAGAAATCTAACTTTAAGTGTACGGTTCCTTACTGAATTTGCAGAGTTTCCAAGTTATGAACAGGACAGAATCCAAAGCACGTTCAATGCTATTGTCTTGGTTTTGCTCCATGCTTTACTGGCTGTAACATTCTCATAAGCAGGGCAGGAACTGGTAAAATTCTAGCTCGGTTTCTAATTAGTCTTATATAGGAATATGACTACTAGCCTTGATCTTACATAAATTGCAAGTCAACATTGTGTAAATAACAATATTTGAGCTCTGCAATGTGATCAAATAGCCCCAAGCTACTGTGGAATTGAAAAAAAATCTTGGAGTTAAAAGTACCTTTGTTACTTTCTATTAAGTGTTAAAGTCACAGGCAGTTTTAGAAATATGAAGTGGTGGATAAACAAATGTTCTAATTTAGAGTCACTCTACCCAACCACTTATCATCTCCCGCCAGGGGAGATTTAGACTAGACATTAGGAGGAATTTTTTCACGCAGAGGGTCATTGGGCATTGGAATAGGCTGCCCAGGGAGGTGGTTGAGTCACCTTCCCTGGAGGTGTTTAAGGCACGGGTAGATGAGGTGCTGAGGGACATGGTTTAGTGTTTGATAGGAATGGTTGGACTCGATGATCCGATGGGTCTCTTCCAACCTGGTTGTTCTATGATTCTATGATTCATATGCTTGACATGGAGCAAAGGTATTTGGATTATGCTTTCCTTACATCAGCTTTCAATTTCTGTTGCTAAAATGTGCTTGATATTCCTTTCCCAGCATCAGCCTGCATATAAATCCATCGGAGTGGTACTGCTTCCACAATGTAATGCCCTTATTTGTAGGCATCATTGTCTGCGTGATACTGTATGCAACATTGGTTGGTAAGTCTTGATTGGGATGTCAAGCCAAACACTGATAAGATACTAGGTGGGAAAATCTTCTTTTTAGTTTATGATTTCCAATTCAACCCAATAGAGTAACGACAAAGTAGTCGCCATCGGTTTAACCTCTATTTTACTGTCTGGGAGAAAGAAACCTTGTTTATAGCATTTGCTCTTTAGATGATCAAAGGCCTTTGCAATGTCACATTTACTCAGCACAACTGTTTCTTCTGTCTCACCTAGATAGTAAAAAACTTCTGTGTAGAAACTGGGTTCTGTAAAGCTTCTGAAAGCTGATTCTACTCCAAACTGCAGGAGTAAATCTGAAAGCAGATGTCCCCCTCATGATTTTTTGCTCCTAAGGATTCCAGCCTCCTAGAAAAGAGAGAAACTAGAAAAGAGAGAAACTTTTTTTGGTCTTTAAGATACATGGGTTTACTTTAGGACCAGATAGGTTTTTGTTAGAAGGCTGTAATGTCGTCTCCATACCTAAACAGTGTGGTCTTTCTTTACAAGGCTCAAACCTTAGCATTTAGGAAACCACCAGCTCATTTTCAATTTCCTTTCAGAAATCTTCACAAAATCTCTCTTGTCCTGACTGGTTCTAATCTCCCGGTTTTCAGAATAAATACCTTTTCTTTTTCACCCACTTTCAGACTCTTTGCTGGCATCCTCCAGCAAAGCTGTGCAGGGTCTTGTGCTTGAGCTTTGACCCTGGGCTCCTCTCTCCAATCTCTTATTGTTTCAGATGCTGCAAGTATCAATAATTACCATCCTGATGAAGCCATGGGCAGTTGAGATCGTCTCCATTTCAGCCATTTCTGGAAGATAAAGACATGCTGTTATCTTCTACATTATGTTAAGAAAAACTCTTGGAAAGTCAATTTGCTTCAAGAGATTTGGCTGGGGAGGGTTACCTGGAGCACAGTAAAGAGTGTGTCTCCCAAGTCCTCAGCTAACACTGTTGTGTCTGTATCAACATTCCTCATCATTTTTCTCCTGCAGAGTACTCTTATAAAACAGTACAGTATAAAAGAAGATTATATAATTTCCTTTTCTTTCTGTTTCTTTGCCTCTTCCTTTCAAATTAAGGTATTGTTCACATCTGTCTCCCTGGGATTTCTGTGGATCTCTTAAGTAGTAAATTAGGTACTGATGTAAATTAGAGACAGGAATAACAACAACAAAAAATTAAGTAATTTTCTATTTCTAAGATATAAAAGAGACTGTAATCCTAATAGGTATTAAGATGACCATTCTCAGATCAAAATGCCTGATACTACAGTACTTTCACAGACATTTTGTGTTTTCTGATGAATAAATATGAGCAGAAAGGAAAATTAGAAATTTGACAATCAACATCAGAAGTGTTAATTTTCTACAGTTTTGTCATTTATTTGGAAGAAACTTAATATATATCTTCTATAGCTTCATTGCTCCTTCTTTTATGAAAGCTCTAAATGCTCTACTATTCTATTCAGTGAACTGAAATAACTGTCAATATAAAAGCATCTTCTCATAAAAGCATAGGGAACCAATGTGGTACATTGTTATGTACACTAGTATTAGCTAAGGAAACATTTAAAGGTTTGAATAGACAGTTTTTAGAGGGAGTTGAAAAGGAAACTACTAAATTAAAGATATATTTTTTCTTGCTGACCTCTTCTTCCAAGAGACAGGGGACAGGATGAGAGGGAGTGCCCTCAAGCTCCGCCAGGGGAGGTTTAGGCTGGACATTAGGAAAAAATTTTTCACATAAAGGGTCATTGGGCACTGGAATAGTCTGCCCAGGGAGGTGGTTGATTCCCCTTCCCTGGAGGTGTTTAAGGCACAGGTGGACGAGGTGTTGAGGGACATGGTTTAGTGTTTGATAGGAATGGTTGGACTCGATGATCCACTGGGTCTCTTCCAACCTGGTCATTCTATGATTCTATGAAAATTCATATGCATAGCGCGAAGAAATAATTCTTTAACAAGAAACAAAGCAAATAAACTTTTTTCAATGTTTGGACTCACCTGTTCTGATGTGCCTCCCTGTCTGTAAGACTGAAGCCTCATCTCCTCTCTTTTCAGTGATGTTTCCACTCACCGGACAGCACACAGGAATCCCACACATCCTGGTCAGACGTGCAGCCTCACAGGGACACTGCCATACCCCTTCAAAAACCAGTCGCTGAGTCTCATCACATCAAACAAGGTGTTTGGGTTTTTTTTTTTTTGTACTCTTTGGAAATCTTCATGTTGCATTACTTTGTAAAAATATACCTTGTAGAATAATGCATAGGCTACTGTTCCTAGGTCAGAGGGGAAGCAAACTGACCAACATATTGAAAAGATGTCACCTTTTGAGCCATGACCCCCATCCCCAACATGGACTGGGTGGAGGCTGAGGCAGTCAAGCATTCCCAGTTAAATGAAAACAAGAGAAGGAGCTGTCTCGTAATTTTTCCCCAAGATCACTATTTCTTGCTTGAACACTGGTATCAAACATAGTCACCTCCTCTGTGATATTTTCATCACATGGGCTATCCATTTGTTGCAAGGTGCCACAGTAAGATGACTTCATCTCCAGGAAAGTCATCAGGTAAAGGACAGGAGACCTTCTCTGTGCAAAGCAAGCCTTAACAGCAGCTGTGTTATGCTTGTCTTCACTGCAATTTCAAAGAGGAAGAAACTTTAGGAAAAAGTTATGAATGATGTAGATAGAAAATGGAGTATGTTGGTTAAAAGTTTGATGTGAATCAGGGGCACATTGACATTCATTTCAATAGAAATTGGGTTACTACTCGTATTTCGATTCTTCTGCCTGTGATAACATAGTACACACTATTTCCATCCTCTTTTTATTCTAGTTCATACATTCCCCAGTTTTTGGGGTCAATGAGTGTGTTCATGAGTTTAATAACAGACAATACTGTGTGAACTGTATATATTAGAACTTTACTGAGCAGATAGCTGTGGCACGAGGTTACTGATGTAATGCAAATATGCTTATTACTGGTAGAATTTCAGCCAGGGAAAAGTCCAGACATTATCATTTTGAGAAATGGGATTTTTTTTCCATCTTATTTACAGTGCACAGTTCAGTGGTAAAGACTGTTAGATCTGAAATTGCTAAAGGTACTCAACCTCAAATATATTTGCAGCCATTCCCTGAATGAAGAAGAGCACACTTGCAATAACGACAATAATAAGTCCATCGCACGGTATCTCATGGAAAACTTATCAGTAGTACAGAAATTATACTCAGGAGATGTTGGTACCTGCAGTCAAATTTGATTTAATATCAGCATTTTGTACTTTAAGTCAGGGTTTTGGTTGATACCCGACTGAACATGAGCCAGCAGTGTGCCCAGGTGGCCAATGGCATCTTGGCTTGTATCAGAAACAGTGAAGCCAGTAGAAGCAGGGAACTAATTGTGCCCCTCTACTTGGCATTGGTGAGGCTGCACCTTAAATTTTATGTTCAGTTTTGGGCCTCTCACCACAAAAAGACATTGAGCTGCTGTTGCTTGTCCAGAGAAGGGTAATAAATATGTTGAAGGGTCTGAAAAGCAAGACTCAGGAGCAGCTGAGGAGGGCTGGAGTTGTTTAATCTGGAGAAAAGGAGGCTGAGGGGAAAACTTGTTGCACTTTACAACTACCTGAAAGGAGGTTCTAGGGAGCTAGGTGTTGCTCTCTTCCCCCAAGCAGCAAGTGATAGGACAAGACAAAATGGCCTCAAGTTGCACCAGAGGAGGTTTAGATTGGGTATTAGGAAATATTTGTTTACAGAAAGGGTTGTGAAGCATTGGAACAGGCTGCCCAGGGTAGTCGTGGAGTCTCCATCCCTGGAGGTGTTAAAAAAGCATGTAGACGTGGAAATTTGGGACACGGTTAAGTAGTCATGGTGGCAATGGGCTGATGCCTGGTCTTTATGATCTCAGAGGTCTTTTTTAACCTTAAGGATTCTACAGTTTGCACAAAGGACTGTAAATACAGGCATGTGTCTATCTGTCCAGCCTAGGTTTTCAGCCCAAGAACTAAGGGGAGAACCACTGGGGAAAACCCTGAGTGTTGCATGTCAGACACTGTCCTTGCATGAGCTGGTGGGATCCTGTGCCTAAGCTAGCTTTGGCACCTTGAGAACATCAAAACCAGTTTTCATTCTGAATTGTTGTTTGACACTGATCTTGTTTACAACTATTGCTGAACAATTTTATTGACCCCTGCCTCAGTTTCTCCCCTCTGTTAAGCACAGCGAATTATACTTGCATATTACAGCTACTCAGTTTAGAGTTCAGACTGAGAACCAACTGAAACATCTGGAAAGTCTGTTGATAGGGAAGCTCTGAAAATGATGTCTTGTCTGAACATGGGGCGGCAATTATTCTAAATATACAATTTTTTTAAGATAAACTTGAAAACATGCATATCTTAATGCACTGGGAATTCACATTATTGTATTACATATAATGCTGTAGATGTACTTGCAGGAGTACATTAACAGACCATTTAAGCAATTTAAGTGGATGTGACTAAATGCTTACATTGGTGACCTGAAGTGTTTTCATTTTTAACATGGCTTAAACCACTCATGTTTGAAATGAGGACATTTATTAGACCTTTGCTTTCACAACAAATTACTTAAAATCAAGCAATCTAATCATAGAAAAAGAATTAGCCAGTTATAAATCAAAGGCAGCTGAAATAAAGAGTTTACAAACAAGCTAAGGGCTAAAAACCCACACACAGATCCTAATGCAGTATCATTCGTCCTGGTGGACTGAGAGTACCTGGAAGGGCACTTACTTAGTCCCTACATAGCTGGTGATTTAAATTACTCATCTGCCATCACCACATTAAGTAGTATAAAGCCTTCAGTTGTGCTGTTTGAGCAGCATAATTGCTGTCAGCACTGGGAGCAGAAGTTGCTCTACTATGTGTAGAAAATCTGGGGGCAGGAGGAACCTGCTAATATGGGAGATGGAACATTTTGCAGTAATGCTGGGTTTTGGAGATACTCAACATATAAGAGCAAAAGTGAACTGATAATTTACTGTGTTTGCTCTTTCCATCTTCTCTAGTAGCTCTGATAAATCCTTGTGCTGAGGATTAACTCTGCTATGTAGAGGATAAGGAAGAAGAGGTAAGTGAAGCCAATGATTATTAATATTTTTGAGGATTGCCACAGTTACATCTAGTTCAGCCTGTATTTATTTCCCTGATATGACTGTCCTTCAGAAAATAAAAGCCAATAACAGGAAAATTCCAGGAAGGTGAAGAGCTGTTAGGTATAAAAAGCAGTGTGAGTCATCTGTGCACAGGAGGAAGCAGCAACAGGCCTTACATAAACCTGTTGGTTCTTCTGTTTTGGACAGTATCATCAGCTACTCTCTTCTTCATTTGAAATAAAGGCAACAACAAAATTCAAAACGCTATAAACTAAACACTCAAGTTCTGTTTGTTCACACGTGCCTGTGTGAAAAAATGACCCAATAGAGGACATACATCTTCAGACATGCACTCCAGACCTTTGCTGGATGCCTGTGTGCTTTGTGTGGGACTGTCTGGATACATGAAATTATGCCAAAAAATTTCCTAATGCTGAGATGTAAACGTTAAATACACTGTCCCACTGTAATGTTTGCACTGGCGGTAGAAGAAGTGGACTGCATCCTCCTTTGGTGTGAAATGGTATCCAAGCCTGAATCCTCATCCAGAAGTATCCCAGCAATATTAATGAATCCAGTCTATGCATCAGCACTGTCTATAAGCTGCCCTGTGCAAAGTGATGTGCATGCAACAATCAGCTTTTCCTGTTATTTCTCTGTTTCTATTGAATGCATATTATAGAGTTTAATCAGTGAAATGAACTTACTAGTGAATTTGTTAATAAGCTTTCCATTCCATAGCTGATGTTGGGGGTTTTATTCTATTCCTTTTCTTTTGCTATTGTTTCCATATATTAAAAAAAAAGTCTGCTGCAACTGTTTGACAGCTTTTGTTTATTTTCGCTTTAGGCAAATGACAAGGATAAATTCAGTTACAATTGCTTTGATGTAAAGAAAAGTTAATAGAAATTTTAGTAGCACAATCAGCTTAAGAGAATTTGAGCTCATGACCTTTTCATTGCAATGAAGCCCATTTATCTGCCAGGCTGGCAGTCTTTCATTCCCCTATGTGGAATTATTCAGTTACTGGAACTGGGAGAATAGGTTTGGAAGAATTCAGAAACATTTCTTCTGTTATGTTTGAATGCAGTTCTATGAATTCATTGGATACATACAGAGTTACATAGTATGTGTCTTGAGCATGAGCCACAATATCAAGGTGTATATATATAAAGATGCAGGCTTAATGTGTGTAATTAACTAAATGTTTAGGAAACACAGACTGTATTTAGGGCAATCCCCTGTGTTTTGAAGTGAACCCTGTTCTTGGCAGCACAGGATATCTGAACCAGCATCATCATTTGTGTCTCCTACCAAGCAGTAAACCAACACCACACACTGGTCCTTTCAGCATATGGGTGGAAGGTCTCAGTGTTAATATTTTTCATGTGTGGATTTGCACAGTGCAGAACTTGCATATGTGTTGCAAATATCAGCCAAAATTCCTGTAGCCTCCTGTAGGTTTGCATGGGGCATGCTGTTGGTCGCTGAGATTTCACAGAGCTCCCAACCAATATGCTGCCCCCAGAGCACCAGCCCTTGTTTAAGGCCAGGACAAGAGGGAATGGCCTCAAGCTCCGCCAGGGGAGATTTAGGCTAGAGATTAGGAGGAAATTTTTCACAGAAAGGGTCATTGGTCATTGGAATAGGCTGCCCAGGGAGGTGGATGATTCACCTTCCCTGGAGGTGTTTAAGGCACGGGTAGATGAGGTCCTGAGGGACATGGTTTAGTATTTGATAGGAATGGTTGGACTTGATGATCTGATGGGTCTCTTCCAACCTGGTGATTCTATGATTCTATGCTCCTGGGCCACCAGTTAATTCCGAGGGCAAAAACTTTGTCTGAGAAATGCCACTGCAGTCCACTGTCATGGTTTTGACCCCTCCAGAACCTCCCTATTGAACAATTAGGCAAAACGATGAAGTAGTGGGATGAGATTTCTTTGACTGCAGCCTGTGTCATATTAACAACGGCAGGAGTTTTTGGCCTTGTCGCCATATCAATTGTCTATCAAGGTGCTGGAAAATGGGAAGCTGACTGCAAAAGCCTCCACACATCCCCAGCATTTCACAGAAAGAGACAAGGCTGTCAAACACCTCTGTGTGCTAAAAAAATGCTATCGGGGTTCTGCATAGGAGAACTTTCTTCCCCTTATTCTCAGTAAATATTATGAAACGCCTTTTGCTTGACAGAAACATGAAATTCACTTATGGAAAGGAGAATTGCTATAGTTGAGGTAGTAAATAGAGTTTTTCTTTTGCATGACTATGCACAGGTATTTCATTAGAGTTTCAACAATGAAAAAGGAGTTTTGGACGTTATGATCATAATGGAGATGAACTGAGGAGAGCTTACAAAACAGGATGGATGTCTGGAAGAAAAATTTCTATAAAGGAAGCACAGGTAAGTGCTGGGAAAGAGTACTGGGCAGGGCTAAGGCTGGTGTGAAATGGCTGTAAATGGGTTTTTAATATGGGATTGAGCACACAGGAGTGTGTTCCTGGAATAGCAACAAGAGCACACTTACACCAAGACCGCAAAGCTAGAGATTGAAATTGTCTCCTACTGAGATCAGAGCAGTGCAATAAAGTGATTTTCACTCTATTCCATGGGAAAAGTAACTCGTGCTGTTACCCCTACTGTTCTATGTGTGTTGTTAATTACATCCTATTCTATTATCGTTATCAATACATTATACAAAAGAAAGACATACACTTTAGGATGAGTATATTTGGTTTGAGTGGTTTTTTTTTTTTTCTTTTGAACGCTGTAAATATGCTAAACAAAGTATTTTATACTTTCTCATGGTTGACTGTTAGAAATGAGTGAACCAAGTGGTTTCATTCCCATTCTGTCAATGTGTCAGCAGTGGATAATTTCTAGCCAACACAACCTAGCAATTTCCATTTACATGCTGACCCATTGGCTGGGGTTCTGTTTGGTTGAATGCAGTGTCAAAAGTTGCAGAACACAGCTTTTAGGTGAAATCATCCATGACAATTTCAGACAATTTCCCTCACTCTTCAGGTCTCCACAGTCTTCAGAGACAAACTGGTTCCCAGCCGTCAGCATGAGTACATCTGGGTTAAGGGCTCAAACATAATAATAGAGATTGCTTTAGAAATGCAATAGGAGAACATGTGAAACTTTATGTTGTGTTTTTTCACCTTCAACTGTCCCAAGAGGATTGCACAAATAGCTGTGGGCTTTTTCACATGCACCGGACAGCTGTCCTTATTTATGACCCCCTTTTTTAATATTATGAGGCTTCAACATCACACATCATAAAGCTCAAATTAAAATGGGTCCCTCTGAGCTTTCACAAGGTATGTGCAAATGCCATAAAGTGAAGTGGGAGATGAGTAATGACAACATACTGCACTCTGCATCACAGTTAATGGTAACCCAGGGTGTATCCTGACAGTTTTTATCTCCCACTGTACATATAACATTTTGAAGAGCATCCTTTAATGTTCTGTTACACTAGGTTAGCTTAGATTAGGATCTACAGAAACAGTAAATGTAGTCAATATCTATATGCTCTTGATGTCCCTGACACAACAGAAAAATACTTCCCATTTGTGATGGTAAAATTTGAGACAACTCACCTTCAATGAGACAGCTGCCTTCACATCTCAGTGCCTATGTCTCCACTGCTGTCCTCTTCTTTTGCTTTCACTGCTAAGAAGGGAGCACAGACCCAACAGTGCTGAAACCCTGTCTGGTTTGGGTTAACTTGGACACAAAGGAATAGGTGTGAAGAGCTGTAAGATTGTAAACTAGTATCTTCATAGAGTATATCTTGCTCAGTACCTCATTTGTATTACTTTGGCTTCACCATAGACAGTAGAATGTTAGAGGTGTCAGTATGGCAAAACAAGTATCCCTGAGGAGAGGCAATTTCTAATCCACACAAAGGTTTAAATGTGAAAATTAATTCCACTGGCATTCCCGTGGGAAGACATGAGATTGCACTCCTAGGGATGAAAAATGCTCAACTTCATAACACAGCCATGCACGGTACTGTGCACTTAGCGCTGCTTCTGCTCTGTGGTGCAATGACAGTTACTATGAGTTGATGAGAGCATGGAAGAGGATGCCCTTATCATGTGCATTTCCCCAGCACATTGAAAATCCCACCAAACATTGTAGCAGGCTGCCCAGGGAAGTGGTGGAGTTCAAAAAAGTGGTAGAAGTGTTCAAAAAGCATGGAAATGTGGCAGTTAGGATCATAGTTTAGTAGGTATGGTGATGTTGGGGCGATGGTTGGACTTCATGTTCTTAGAGGTCTTCTCCAACATTCACAATTCTATGATTCTGTGGCAATGGCCATGGTAATCAGCAGCTGACCTCTGCCATGCAGCAAGGCATCAGGTGGCAGTGCTGGGACATGAATTGTCATCTCGTAAGTAACATTCATACATATTACATTGCTCTGTTAATTTAAGTGAACATCCTTATTTTATACATGCAGGAAACATGGAGATGTTTATGAAAGAAATGAAGAACTGGGAGCTGGAGGACAAAAGGCTTTTCACCTTGCAAGAAAAGGATGAATATTGAAGGAGAAGAGGAGATGGATTGGGAGCTCATTTTTCAAGGTTAGGATGGTTTTTCCTTTCCTTTTGTTTCTTCCCCATTCATTTAAATGAGAATAACACAGAATAATAATCTCCTTGTTTTGTCTGTGTGATAATTGCATTGATAATTTAGTATGATTTAAATAATCAAATTCATAGTGTTTTGTGTGTCAGAGTCTAAGGAAGGGCTTTCTTTAATCTCCAAAGATGCATATTCATGATGCCATTATATATATAGCTAAAGAAATTACAGTACCATTGTCTGCTTCAAACGAGTGATCCACTGTTGCTTTTTAAAACACAGATGAAACGGTGAAAATACAAGATGATTTATTTGTACTTTCAAAGTTCACCTCCTCACATTTGGTAATGGATTTCTTTATCTATCAACAGTTATCCTTGTCATTTAACACCTGTCCAGCACAAGCTATACTCAAGTTTAAGTGCTGTGTCAAGCCAATGCATGCCTTGATGCTTTCCTGCTGTTTCTGACTCATATTTTGTTCTTGCTGCCACAGCAGAATAGATCCTTGGTGTGCTTACCGTGTGTCTTGTGTTTTGCTGGTTGTCCTGTGAGCTGTCCTGAATACTGAGTTTGGGATAAAGCCAAGAGCCATTTCTTCCTCCTGGGACATGCACTGTGGGACATCCCAGTAGCCATGGGCTTACCTTAGTTTCTCCTCCCGTTTTCATCTGTCTCATAGGATGCATGAGATGCTTCTGCATGGCAAGTGCAGGAGCCTCATTTTCATAGAATCATAGAACAACCAGGTTGGAAGAGACCCATCGGATCATTGAGTCCAACCATTTTGTGCTCCACTGTTTGCTTCCTAAGTATAGTATATCCGTGTTTTCTAGACTAACGTATGTGTTGTTGGAGCTATGAACGTTACGAAATGAGGAAAAGTAACAGTTCTGAAAAAACACACAAGGATGGCCCCACTGATGACTGTGGGAGTTTCGATCAGGCAGTGCTTACAGGAACAGGCTTGCAAGACACCTCACTGCAGTGCACAAGATAATGAACCCTTGCTGAGAAACAGCTCAGATTTTTACGACAGTCTATTTTTATATTGGATTTTAACATTCGCTGAATTGAGGTTTAACTAATTTATTGTACAAGATAAGTAAAATACCCTAAGAAGCATCTTTATAGAACAGTATGTGTCTTGAGGGAAAAATAAAGTTATTCTAGAAATACGGATATCAACATACCATAGGTCAAATACCTGTAATTTTGTTGAGTTTAAAATTTAATCTATTATGTATTACCATGCCTTATTACTAAAATGCATTTATTAAGAGAGGTAGCCACAAGACAGCAATCGACATACACTGGTGAGACAGAATTTAATAACAGAGAAGTCCCATTTTCCTGTACTTTGAGATACTACTGTGGTATTGCTGTTTTGAAATCCACAGCACAGGGCAGAGAAAATTTCAAGATACACAGAAAGATAAAATTATTTTCTAAGATAATTGGCTGATATTTGAGTATTAAAATATTACCTTGAAATCGGTTGAACCAGTCACAGACTAAGGTGTCAAGTTTAAGGAGGTAAAAGAATCCATTTGAGAAAAACAGTTGTATTAGAGATGGGTGAGTCACCTAATGCAAAATCCTCAGTTAGCTATTTTTTATTCTTTTGTTCGCAAATTGTTTTGAAATAGCTCATGAATTTTCTCAATTATATGTACTTTAGTCACTACACTAGTTTTGTCGACAGCTTGTTGTATGTGCTATGAGAGATGAGGATCCAGCATGCCATTTGCTGGCTATTTTTCCTTCCATCCATTGGAAGGCTGTAAAATTTAAGCTTCCTGCATGAACAGTTTTACATACACTTTCAGAATATATTCACCATTATTGTTATTTAATATTTGCATATGCCAGTAGGAATTGGAATAGAGTTCAAATAAAAGAAACAGAATTAAAGGATGTTTTCAGAAGAATGGATAATTTATGCCTCAATAGAAACCTGTGCAGTATAACTGAAATAACAGCAGGAAGGGTTTGGATGAATTATATATTCTCCTTGTAGATATCAATATTTTTTTTTTATATTTCTTGCTTTTGTATATAATTCCTTTTCAAAGTGGAACCAGGATTTTTCTAGTTTGGTTGGTACATAACAACAAGGATTGTTGAAATATGGGCAATCTGAACTGTGTCTTTCTTGCTTTCTTTTTTTTTTTTTTTCTTCCTTTCTTTCTTTCTGGTAGAGCCTCAATAGGAAAGGAGAACACAAAATTTATTGCATAGAGCAAAACCTTATTTGTACCCCATGCCAAGCAGGGTATTGTTATTATACTGGATTTATAGTTAAACTGATGTTTAAACCCTGGAGAATTTTGCCTATTTGCTGTGAAGTCTGAACTAATGCACAGCAATTCCTAAGTGTGCAATTCAAGAAAGTATTTAAACCTTTTTTTTAATATATTCTTTATGGAGATTTATTTCTAAAAAATATTGGTAGTTAAAACGAAAAGAATTAGATTATTTTTCCATTTCATCTAAGGCAATTAGTTCCTTAATTACTGAATACAGCTCTTACCAGTGTCTCTGATGTTTCCTTTTGTTTCAGACTCAATGGTCAAAGACTTTTAGGTCACACTTTTAGTGGGGAAAAAGATTCCTCTAGTGATAAATAACTTGCAGTGTTTAGATTAATTTATTGTGTATGTTTTAAAGTATTGAGGATATAGTTAATATTTTTTAAAAATGTAAACTTTTTAAAACATAGTTAGTCAGGCTGTGATATCCACTAATATAACTAAACCAGTTTTTAATAAAATCAGCCCAGTTTATTGTAACATGCTTTTCAAGTGATATTGTATACCCTGAGTTCTGTCATTTTGCCTACTAGCTTTGTCCCACGAGCTAATTTTTGCCTGTTTCAGGAAAAGCAGAGTAGTTAATTAGATTTAATACATTGATTTTTTTAACTTATTAGCTACGTTTAAGAGCCTGAGGCTGCAGCTGAGAGCAATGAGTGCGTAAGTCAAGTCTCTTGGACAGGAGGAGAAGCCTGCATTTAATCAACACTCTGCAACAGAGTGAATGGCAGGAATACAGCTGGAGGAGCTGTGGGAATGAGAAGCCCATCTCAGGGAGAAAAAATCCTGTGGGAAGATGCACCCAGGGCAGTTAGTGCCTCTTGAAGTAGTTGACGCAGTCCTGAAAACAGCAGAAAAGCTCGTCAATGGGCTGGGGTGTTTTCTTCTTTGAATTTCAAATATAAAGTCTGGTAGGTAAAATTCTGACTTTGTCCTGGATGTGGAGCTTAGTATTTGCTAAGATGCCTGAATACTACAAAACGCATGAATAAACAGCAATAGTGATATACAGATAATCTGTAACTCATGCAGTGACAGCAAGTCTTAGAATAAAGCTGTCACTATTTCTTGCTTGCTCCCCTCAGGAGCACTTTTTATACCTCTAGGAACACAGGCCTTATGAGGAACAGCTGAGAGAGCTGGGGTTGTTTAGCCTGGAGGAGGCTGAGGGGAGACCTAATTGCTCTCTACAACTACCTGAAAGGAGGTTGTAGAGAGGAGGGAGCTGGGCTCTTCTCCCAAGTGACAGGGGACAGGACAAGAGGGAATGGCCTCAAGCTCTGCCAGGGGAGATTTAGGCTAGACATTAGGAAAAAAAAAATCACAGAAAGGGTCATTGGGCACTGTAACAGGCTACCCAGGGAGGTGGTTGATTCATCTTCCCTGGAGGTGTTTAAGGGACGGGTGGATGAGGTGCTGAGGGGTATGGATTAATGTTTGATAGGAATGGTTGGACTCGATGATCTGGTGGGTCTCTTCCAACCTGGTTGTTCTATGATTCTATGATTTCTTAAAATGGAAAAAGGTACTTGCTGCATAGGAACCCTCCACATAAGTACTGCTCTATGCGTGTTCAGGTTAGTTTGATGATCCCAATAGTTACTGCTTACACCCTGCCTCAGAAAGCCCTTTCTGCACATGCCTCAGTTTGGTGCTTTATTGCACCTAAAAATCCTGCCTTGCTTGGCCGATGTCCTCCTGCACTTTATCAAGGTCCCTCTCTCAATGATAAATGGTAAGAAAATAATGAAGTTTTTAAAATTTAATTTTATACATAAAAAATGTGAATTGCCACATAAGCATTTGAGTAATGTCCCTGCCATGGGTATCGTCTGGGTTTCACTGCTGGTCAGGCTTCTGCTGGCTTGTGATTTCCCAAGCAATGTAGCTTGGCTGGAAGCTACTTATAATTCATCATTTTTTCAACAACTTTCTTATCACAGCAGGGAGAGGAGAATACAAGGGGTCTTTGGCAATGAACTGGCTGATGCACAGAAAAGCAGGAAGACTCCTCCAACAAGACAGGTGGTGTCCTAGGAAAGGGAAAGTTGACTTTTTAGAAGAAAAAGCATCAGCATTAGTTTTGTCTTTGTATTCTCTAGTCAGTTCTCATCATCTACAATTACACAAGCAATACTGTTTGTGTTTGAAAAGACAAACACTCACGGAACATAGTGAACACCTTTACTTCATTTTTTAAATTTATGGCACTGATAAGACTCAGATTCAAGATTTTTATGAAACTTTGAGGAGATTCACTCAGTTCCCACCTCCTACATAAGTGGGACATATAAAACACATATAAGCATTTGTCCCCAATATCCTAAGGTCAAGGGGGTGTCATTGTTGTCCACCCCATGCCAGCCACTGTTTTCCATCAAAGCCAATGTGTGTGGTGCTGATGTGGGTCATCACAAGCTCTGCCTTTCATACATTACTCCATGCATGAATTACTTCTCCATGAAGCTCTGCTTCCAGGCAGAATTATCCCTTAGGGTAACATTTTTCAGTCTCACAAAAACTCCTTACAACCCCACCTAAAGAAATGTGATTCATTATTTGTTTATCTTAACCGGGAAGGAGATTGAAGGGCTTTCACTTTGTGAAAACTCTTAACAATCTTTTCCCTGCAGAGAAAGAGTGAAATCCACTATACCAATCTAAAGAACATATTATTTGAGAAGTCACCAATCACTTCTTGTGAGGAAGAATAAACTGCAGAAAGTTTAAACATCTTTTACAGGTAGCAAAGCTGAAATCTTTCTTTTGGGTAATTTTCCTTACCTAAAGAACAAAATAAGAAAGTCAATAGAATGTTGAATTAGCATTTGCAGTAGGAATGTCTTTCTTTAACAGGCTAACATTGAACTGTTGCTAGAGACATAGCATAAGAAGGCTGAGGGGAGACCTTGTTGCACTCTACAACTACCTGAAAGGAGGTTGTAGAGAGGAGGGTAATGGCCTCTTCTCCCAAGTGACATGGGACAGGACAAGAGGGAATGGCCTCAAGCTCCACCAGGGGAGGTTTAGGCTGGACATTAGGAAAAAGTTTTTCACAGAAAGGGTCATTGGGCCCTGTCAGAGGCTGTCTAGAGAGATGGTTGAGTCACCTTCCCTGGAGGTGTTCAAGGCATAGGTGGACGAGGTGCTGAGGGACATGGTTTAGTGTTTGATTGGAATGGTTGGACTTGATGATCCTGTGGGTCTCTTCCAACCTGGTGATTCTATGATTCTATGATATTCCCAGCATGCTAACATGCCACAGAGGCAGAGATAAGAAATAGTCGAATTAATTTAGAAAAACATGTATTTTTTAAGTTATATTTTAAGGCTCAAAGCTGTGTCATTTCTGTCCACCCTTCCACAGAAGGGCACTCTCTGCCTCCATGCCATGGTGGGAAGACTCTTTTGGAACTGTTCCCCAGAGCATTCAAGCTTCACTACTCCTCCTAGGATGTTTTCAGTAAGGACCAAGCCTTGGCCAGCTGTGTGCTAACAGGCTGTTAAGGCAGTTGGCAGATTTTCAGTAGTGTTTGTGGGCACATCTGATGTCAAATTGGAGGTAAAAACTCTTAAAATCCCATCATTCCACTACAGATTTAAATGAAAGAAAAGATTAATTAATCTTTGTCATTTTACGGGGAAAAATAATTTCCATAAATTTCTCTCCTTATCATAGCCACTGAGACTTATTCTCTAACCACGTTCAGTGAAGCTGAAAGAAATTCAGTTGCATCCTTTGCTTAAAAATGCTCTTGTAAAATGGGAGATTGAAAAGAAATATCATTACAGTGCCAGCAGCTGAAGTAGAAGGTTGATGTACTGAAAGTTATCAATAATACCATAGATTACTGAGGGTTTTTTTTTTTCCTATGGTCGTGATGTCAAAGTAAATATTAATTACTTTTCATTAATTACATTTGGATTCCGGACTGAATACTTTCACACAAGAAAGTAACATTAAGTTAGGATCATTTTTCCTGGCACTGCTTTATAAAGCTCCAAATGCAGCTGAGGGCATTGTGAGAGGGTATCATTTCTCATCAGTTTGGTGATTTGCATCACCAAACCCTCCTTTACCTGGGCTCCTCTGGTGATTGATTGTGGTGGTGTCTGTAGATGAAGGAAATGGTTTTATCTGACACTGTCCATCATCAGATATTAAACTACACTGCCTGGAAACGTTATGAGTCAGGACTTCACTTTCTTATTTACCAAAATTAATGATTCTTTTTCTTGGCTGATGGGAGCTCTGGGTCTAATTAATTTCCTGTCACAGTGAAAAGCAATTGCAGAAGAGGAAATAGTAGGGAAAAGCAGATGAAGCTCAGGTAAAAGATGCATTAATTAAAAGCTCAATTGGTGTGGCAATATTCCTCGCTTCTCTTCAGATTTCCTGTTTACTTCCTTTATAGCAAATAAAGCCTGAGTCTGCCATTGTATTAAGTTAGAATAGAAAACTGTAAAATCATATTGCTATGAGAAAATATCTATTTTCTAGATAATAGCAGGACAATGCACATCTTTAACCTATCATAATCACAAACTAAACAGCCAAGAACAGTGCATTAGGCAACCAATTACCTGAACCAGTGTTCAGAAGACTGTTTCCCAATAGTGCTCAAGACTCTTCTGTTTTTAAGACAGCAAGTGTGCTGGGTAGGTATGAGAAATGAAAGTATGTTTGGTCTTGCTTAGACATTGAAGTTGTACTGTTCTCACTCCAGCTTGGTTAGCTGTGTTCCAGCCCTCTTATCATAGTGGAGGACGTGTGGTCTATCAGCTGCTGAAAGCAGCTGGACACTGCCTTGGTCAGAGCATTTGTCTTCATAGTGTGAGCTGCACCCCTGCTTTTCACTGGAGTCATTCAATTAGGACCAACTCTGTGGTTTAAGTTCTAATTCATGGCATTTGCCACCCCCAGTAACAAGAAGAGATAGAAATATTCAGGTGGTTAAGACAGCAAATGCATGGGGTTCATTCAGTGCGCATGTGCAAAGGGAAAGGAAAAAACAAGATTAATATTTTAGACAACTGAAGACAGATATTTTGAGCTAAAAGCAGTGGTAGTGTTTGACTGAGACCTGAGTTAACTACCCATGCATCTATACAGTGTGGAAAATTCAAACGGTGGGTAAATTCCTTGGTTTGAGATGTTTGCTATTCCCTAGCAGAGCACCGTGTTCCAAATACCCCAGAAGCTTTAAAGCATGATACATCTTCTCAATGTGTTGCAGGAGAAAGTCTCTCCCTGGGAATATTAGTGACTTTACAACTGGGGAATCCAAATTCTGCTTTACCTGAGTAATGCAGCTTCTAGTGTGAATCTAATTTTAGATTCCCTCTGTCACCTCTAAATCTTTGCTCCGCGTATTTCCCAACTTGATAGAAAGGCATGTTAATTATCAGGAATCACATTTATATGGACAGAACTTTCATCAACAAAGCATGTGTCTTTCAGTTTTGTAATTGTTGAAATCACATTATTTTTTCATGTTTGCGTAACTGAACATACAAACTGTATCTGCAGTAAGCACTTGAAGCCGGTAATCTAAAGCAGACATGAGGAGATATCTGCCTTTTCAAGAAGGGGTGTGTGTAGGGGTAGAGATATTCCTTCCAAAATTTCTTTCCTTGCCCCCTATCAAGACTGAGAGTTTCGAATCTTCACCAGCTTGTGTGCTTCCTCCTAAGAATCTGTTGGATGTCCTGCTCTTTATCTGTCTCAAAGTTCCTGCTGGGTTGAGCTACTCACTCACACAGTGTGAGGCTCTTTCTGTCTCATCCAGGGGACCCCCAAATTTTTTCATTTTAAAGGGCTTAAAGCACAGACCATGTTGTGCTCAATCTCCCATTATCAACAGAGAAGGTGCCATAAACATGGGACAAAGTGTTACCTGTTCATGTATTTAGTGCCTAGTCCATACAGCAACAAAATAAATTTGCATCTCTCACACGCGCACACAGTGATGCAGTTTTCTATCAGTTTTTTTTCTCTGAACAAAGTTTGAATCAGTGTCTGCAAGAGAAATGAGACGTGAGTGAGTATTTGTTCTTTGTTGGGTTTATTCAGCCATTAGATTTCAGATGTGAACTGCTCCCTATTTTATATTGTTTGTGATTTGTAACAGAGAAAATACTTTGGAAACTCACTTGTTCTTTTCAAGCACTAAACATGAGACACTTACCAAAGACCACAGCATGGTTTTTGCAGCAGCTGATTACTCCTGCCAAACTCACACTGTGAATCCTGTGACCATTTCACACTGTGTGAAGAAACAGTGAATAAACAATATACAAAGTGCTTGACACAGTGATTCAGATGGCCAAAAGCCTCCCACAAAACATTGCTGGCAAGGAATTAAAGAGTGTGGGACAAGAGATATGGCATTTTGATTCTCGCCAAGGCAAAGAGCAGAGGGAGGAGCTGATGACCACCTGCCAGTCCAGCAGGAACTCAGCAGAGAGTGGCAGGACATGAACTGAGGTCAGAGTTATCCAGTACATTCTTAAATGTTGGGGGAGGCATAGAGAGGAGGCTGAGTGTGCCCATGGCCAGATATTTCAATTGTATCAAGTGAGAAGACTGAAGGAAACTTCCCAAGGATTTAATAAGGAAGGAGGGAGAACGGCAGCACAGCAGATGAAATGCTTTGCTGACAAATGCAAAACAATGCACATTAGGAGGAAAATATGAACTACTGCTCACTGGTGAGTTCTAAATTAGCTCTGAAATTCATGAAAGAGAGTTAGGCATCATTGTGGAGAGTTAATAAAAATATCTGCTGAGTAGGCAGCAGCTTGCAAAAAAAAAAAAAAATCAACAAGCAAAATGCTCAGATGTTTAAAGACTTGGAACAGAAGATGCAACTGAAATATGATGATGCCACTATGTACATAAATGATATTGCCTGATTTCAAAGGCAGTGGTCCTGGTCTTGTATACAAAGCAGTGGAAAAGAAAGACCTGTTAATCAACAGCTACAGCAACAGAAAGAGCTGCATGAATTTATACTGAAGAGGTTATAAAAGAATGAGTTAGTTTGTGAGTTCCTGTGATAAGCCCAGTCTTCCCCTCACTTCTTCCTGTTCTGCATCATCTCCAGTGCAAGAGTGACTTTGCTGTGATAGAGTCTACATTACATTTGAAGTAATTTCTACTGGCACAAAATAACCCAGTCACCATCTTTAAAATGTTTCTGTGGAATGGTTTTTTTTCACTTCAACTCATTGTTTTTCTAAAGTGCCAGGAGTTTTGCTGATAATTACTCAAATAACATTATAAAAATAAATAAAAAAGAGCTATAGAAGTACAAGTTGAATGGTACAACTGCAAAGTCCAAGATTTAGTCCAAAGACTTGCTCACAGCAAAGCCAAAGTCAGGCCATGGTGCTCACTGCCTTATTCAGTTAAGTCCTGAAAATCGTGCAAATACTGTGTGCCAAGAATGTCTCCCTCAGACTCATTACTCTTCCATTAAAAAGCTGGTCTCCACTCCATAAATTTATTTTATTCCAACTGCTACATGAAAAGCCATAAACCAATTTATGAGCTGAAAAATGCTCATCTTACTGCCACAGCAATCTGACATATGCCAACTTTAATTTTGGCTTTCCTAAAGCCTCTGTGCAGCTTTGTGGCTGAAGGTGAAGCTGAAATGCAGTTTCAGTGGCTGTTCCAAGAAATGAAACTTCTTCGCAAATAGAAGATGATGTCTGATATAGTCGTTGAATTGTAATATTACAGATAAGTATTTAAAAGGTTCTTCTGTTTCCAGTGTACATACTTAAGGAGTATCTGCTTAGAGAGAGGGAGAACTTGATGTGGGTGGTACAAAGGAGCTTTTAAGTACACATCCTTTCAGCATACCCACGGTGTGGGCCTGTGACTATGGTGCAAAGAAAACCTTCATCTTTGCACCCTCTTAGATTAGAGGAGCACCAAGATGTTTGATCTGATGATGATCTTAGGCAAAATTATCAGAAGCTCAAAAGTTTCTGCTGTCTACTCACTGGGCCAACTCAAAGTCTGCATTTGGGTGATCTTCTCATAGCAATTCTGGCTTTCCTCCTAATGATGGCCACCTAATTAGAACTCTGACATCTCAGCAATGCAGGCTCTGCTCTATTGTCTCACATTGTGACACAACCAGCTTAACATCTTGTTTAACATCTATTCAAGCACCACAAGTTTCAGGAGGTGCAAAAAAAGCAGAAGGGTTTTGATGTGAGATGACCTCCTCTTCAATTACAGCATCCTTTTAATCTCTCTTAATTAGTGAATGATTTATGCTCAGAGTGAGGAGGTGTTTTATACCTTCCGCAAGGGCTTGGGCTGCTGTGTCACTGAGCTGTCTGTTAGCCTTAGGTGTGGTTTAGTTTATCTCCAAACTCTGCTCCACCCTCAGCCTCTGCTGTGCTCTGTTCCTTCTCTCTGAAAATGTTTAGGGCTTCCCAGTTGTAGGACTGAAACTTCTGTTGCTGTCAATACATCCCCATTCAACCCCTGGGCACCCAAGCCACCATGTCACGCTAATGTTTCTCAGCTGTCAGGATCTCCATCCTTTGTTTCTTTTCCTGAAGCTTTTAAACCATGCCAGTCAGTCTGATTCTTTTCCTCATCAAACACCCTGCTTCTAGCATTCAGTCGAAGTTTACCTCTGTCTATCCCAAGACTTCACCCTCAAGTCATTAAGATTTTATTATCTTTCTTCTGTTTTGGTCCTTTTTAGTCTCTCTGTGCACAAATTTTAAGAAAGCTCAGGCAGGGTCATCACCTTTGAGCACTGTATGCTAATGCTGTTAGTCTGCTGGGCACTAACACAGATGTCTATGCAATCTGCAGCTCTTCCCAGCACACTTGAAGTCCTTTTCTGCATATCTTTGGTTCATTTCTGTCATTGCACTAAGTAAAGTATAAAATGATAAGCAAGGAAGGAATTAAAAGTAGACTTTAGGAGACCATTAATTGAAGGAAGATGAAGCAGAGATTCAAAAGCCACCTAGTGAGTTGAAAAGCCTTACAGGTGCAGCTTGAGCATTTTGACAGGGAAAGCATCTGTCCAGGGGCTGCTACAGCAACCCGATCACAGCTTCTGGTTTCTGAGCTCATGGGTTGAAAATCTATACACTTGAGTTTAATCAATACTTGTGAATATCAGATGGCCACCACAACCAAAGGGGTTATTTTTACTCACCTTGTCATCTCCTGTAAGAATCATAGATTAGTTTGGGTTGGAAGGGACCTGAAAGATCATCTAGTTCCAACCCCCTTGAAAAATCTCAATACAGAGCTGAAGGTATTCTCCTCCACATTCATCTGAGTAAAGAAATGTTCTGTGCTACTTGGATATGATTTTCTTATCATCATTGCTGTAAAAATACAGGTAGAAAACCAATGGAAACCACCATGCTTCATACAACAATTTTCTGTCTGTAGTATTCTGTCATTTCTGTAGTTGCTCATAGTACATACCTATAATTTGTCTTTATTACATCAGCCAAGCAAGGCTAATATTTAGATTTCTAGCAATGCATCCAACAGACAAAAAAAACCAGATGCATTTTTGTGACTCATAAATAACCCTTTTTTGTAGTCAGTGCAACAAAGACATCAGCACTCTTATCGGTAACATACACATTGTAGACTGTTAATAACATTGCCAATCATCAATAACAGCACTATAGCACAGAGTCTTGAAAAATATGCTGAAAAAATTAAATAAATTATTTCAATTCACAGTTCATGCTGCAAGGCGCATGTGTATTCTCCTTTGTTTATGTCACATCCTATCTTAGAGAATAAATATAGATTTTTTTTTTAAAGATACTTCATTAGTTTCAGCTGGACTTGCAAGTCTAAATTTCATAAAGGTTTAAACCTACTCTTTTATTTATTATTATAATATACAATTCAGTGATCTGTGAAAAGTCTATAACATTTTCACAAGAGATTTCAGGTTGGTTTGGGTGGAGTCTTTCTTCCTCAGGGCAGAGCTATGTTTTGCTGCATTTCATTGTAAATTTTACTGTAATGTGAGGAACACTTAGTAGCATGTAATTTGATTCAAGTATTTGACACTGATCTTTAGAAAAAAAAACACTCTAAGAGCCAAATTACAGATTGTTTTGTTCAATGGCTGGTTGAAAAGCTCAGGTGTCAGAGCATGGCCCCAGTCCCAGAGCCAGCTCCCACTTTATTTCTGATTTTATGGCACAGGGTGAGAAGAGGCACAGAAGTCTCATAGTTTCAAAGTCGTCTCAAGGCACTAGAAATTGAAAAAGTTCTTTCAGTCTAGTGACAACTAACATCTGCAATAAGCTGAGCTATGATGAGTATAGTCCTAAGCTGGGATTTATCTCCGTTTCATCAGGCAGTAATAACAATTTGTATGGGAATTTCCTATGGAGAACCAGTTGCATGTCTGAGAAATTACTAAATTGACGATTTTCCTCCCTCTGACTCTGTGAGCCAGGAGTGCTGTGCAGGTACAGGGGGTAAGACAAAAGGGGGCTCTTGGTTATCTGATGTCAATGCTTAAAAATTTTCTTTTTCAAGGAATCATGTTGTTAATTGATTTAAGTGACACTGTAATACTCAGAGAAGCAGTTTCTGGGTGTAGCATTTGCTCCTACCTCCTTTGAAATCAATGGATCATGTTGTGATCTAGAATAAGTCTGTCCAGAGTGAGGATTATCACGGATTTCAAATGTAGTGTTACAGTTGTGTTTCATAAAATATGTTAGGATGGGACAGATCTGTCCTGTGCTCTACCAGTGTAATTGTCTTCTAAATGTCACATTTAAACACCTTTCTCACTCATTGGTCCAAATGCTTTCATACTGATGAGACACCTAAAAGGAAAAATGTCGATTTACACTATATTTAACAATCTCTACATAATAACCATCTTATTAATTTTGACTTTTCTCTCCTTTTAGTATACTACAAAGATAAGACATCTGTGACACAATTTCTATAGTCTAGTCATAAATGAACACTTCAATTAGTAAACAACTTTTAAAAATTAAAAGTATTACCAAATGTTAGAAGACTGTATTGAAGAAATATAAAGTAGGAAGAATTCAAAGATATGTTGTGTAGATCTTTGAAGTATATACTTGAAACACGTTCTTGAAAACATGACCACAGTTTTAAAACTAGTCACCTTCCCTGGAGGTGTTTAAGGGATGGGTGGACGAGGTGCTGAGACACATGGTTTAGTGTTTGATAGGAATGGTTGGACTCGATGATCCAACGGGTCTTTTCCAACCTGGCGATTCTATGATTCCATTATTTACTTGGTAACAGACATAAGGTTATCATTTTCTTGTCAGCAATTAGTCAAACCTCAAATGAGACATAGAAGCTACAAAATATACACAGTTGTTTAAAGTTCAGGAGTGAAACATTTATTATTGAAAAACTTATTACTGTGCAACTGGAAGGTTAAGCATATAAGATCGTTTAGCAATGGGGCAGTTATGACACAGCACATCACTAAAATTTGTCATGATTAAGACTGTTCAGCTTTGTCACTGCTAGCAAGAGATGCTGGGATGTTCATCTACAGCAAAGAATTATTAACAATCAACATGATAGTTCAGAAATGTACTTTGTTCGTTATTGCAGCAATCGCAGTTTAAAGCACTTCCTAACAAACTCATAAATGCACAGTCCAATATTATACACAAATGGTGTTTTAGCACTCTGAAATGTCTCGACACTACATTCCTATGAAGTTTTCTCTTATGGGTGGGAAGAATGTCAGCTTCGTAACGAGAGTGGCAGAGTGTGGGTTAGAGAAGTTGTGTTAGACTCCATTCGTCTGAACTGCAGGGGTAATTGAGAATAAAGACTAAACAGACAGGTCAAATCTCTTTTTTCAAGTAATTAGGAGTGATTCATATAGAGGATGTAGTGGTGCCGAGATTTAAGTGTATGTAAATTTTGGAAGTGATTTCCTAGAGAAAATTATTATAAGGTTAACAGTAATTTGGCATCCTAAAATTAGAAATGATTTTAAACTCGATGTATTTGGGGAATAATCTATCACATAGGAAAATATAACTGTCTCGTTAGAAGCAATTTAGGAACCAAAAAGCCTTTTTGATTACTGTAAATGGCTTTGAAAGAAAAACATCTTATTGCTGATGTACATGACAGACGTGTACACATGCCTTAATGAACAGCCTCGTTTGGCAAGAGCAGCAAGACGGAGTCAGCATTTCCCATCGCTCTCAGGAGGGGCCAAAAACCACTCCTGAATTAAAATATTTTAAGGAACCAGCGAGTCAAGGGACCTTCAGACCATTCACCCACACTTCACTGTCTCAGAATTGAAGTCCCGTTTGCAAAATGAAATTCCTGCTGCATGTTAAATGAGAATTTTTACCCTTAAGCTGTCACAACTGTTCTGCTTATTGGTATTCTCCTGGTACACAGCTGGACTAAAGAAACTGCCAGAATCACACAAGACTATGCAGAAAATATTACTGGAGCACTTAATAGCTGTTGTACGTGTGTGAGATGGCCAAGAAAGCAGCTGCAGGGGGTTTGAGCCACCTCCCTTCCCCCACAGTGTTTTTCCAAACATCTTGGTGTGGTTGCTGCCCCTCTGCCCCCGGCCCCAGCTGCCCCTCATCTGGCTGTTTTGCAGGAGGACCTGGCTCACAACCAGGTCATTTGGGCAGATGAAAACTGTAGGCAAAGCTCATCAAGAGCATGTGGCCCCGTGCAGTGTCCTGTCACAGCAGATGGGCAGGGTAAAGAGTCCCTCTAAAAGCAGATTCTGTGTCATACAGCATGAGCTTCCCACAGCTGCAACTATAAGTAAAAACTGAGAAAGTTCAAGAGGCTTTACAGGAGCATTTAATTCCTCTAAAGCTAACTGGATCCAGGGAAGTTACTGACAGGCTGCATTTAAGGCTGTAAATTGGGAAAAAATAGAGTGAAAAAACTTTGGCCATGAATTCTAAGGTTTGTTTTGCCTTACAGAAAGATCAAGAAGAACAAAATAAAACCCTCAAAGTATATTCTTTTGCTCCCATGAGCAGGTTTGCGTAGGTAGCTCTCTTGTATCAAACTATGATATCCTTTGAGCAATATGTGTACTTAGATGCTGAGATTTAGCATGAGCCAGAGAAGTGAGGAGTACAAAAGCTCCTCTCACATTTCCAATATGTTTTCCCCTGATGTCTACAAGAAATTCTTCAGTGTTTTGTTAAGCCTGTATCAAGGTGCTTCATGTAGGAGAGTCTGGCTGCAGGAGAGTCCACTGTTTATAGGGAGCCCCTTACTTAAGGGTGGCTAGCAATAACTTATGGTGGTTCCTTTCTCAGAGGAAGGATGTCAAAGAGCCTGTGAAAGAGGATGCTGTGTTTTTTGGGTCACAGGGCACCAATCTGGAAAGCTCTAGCTGAAAATAACTCTTGTAGAAATCTCTGTCTGACACCCATGAGCTGCAATCACTGTAGGAAGGGATATAGAAAGTGCTGGGGCTGTAAAAATAAATTCCAATTCTTTAGTCTTCTGAGGAAAGGCTCTGATGTTCACTGTCAATATCAAATCAAATAAAACCTCTGCTCGGGCTTTCCCCATGAAGAAGCTTGGTGCTGCCAGCCCTGCTTCAGGGGCCTCCAGGCTCTTCCACTGATCTAACGATCTTAATGAGGCGTGGGAGAGGGGGGGGAGAGGATCTAAGGAGAGGTTGGGTGTGCTAAGATGAGAGGATGCTCTGCTATGTGTTAGGCTAATATATCACATGCCAAACCACCCCTAGTCTTTTCTGCTAATCAGACCTGGTATTAACTGTCCATCGACAGCAGTGATACAAGAAATGCAGAAATTCTATACGATTTTATTTCTTTTATAAGCACGTCGTTACAGGCTGGTGAGATTTCTATTACTTCTGACAGCTAAAGGGTATTGCATTCTGTGTCATGGGCTCCTTCATTTCTCCACCTGAATGCAAGTTTTAATATCTAGTTTCTCTTTCAAATACAGTCTGTTGATCAATGCACAACACAGGCCTTACCTAGGGCTTATGTGGATGTAGCTGGATCAGTCATCCTCCAGTATTCCCCACACATGACAGCTATGCCACTCTTTATGGCCTCCTATTCAGTGGTGGGGCATGTGATGGTGGTTCATAACCTTATTTTGGAAGAGAAATAGTCAGAAATGCCATCTACTTCCTTGAAAAGCATGATGTTAATTTCTTTGTCCTCTAATCCTGGTTTGAGTGATCGTGTGGCACTCGCTTGTAGTTGCAACTGCATCCTACGCTCCTACGGAGCTCAATGAGATTGCAGCATGCAAACATTGTCATTTTGACTCTCTTCAAACAAGACATTCTTAGTTTTTCTTCTTAACACTTAGGGAATTGACTGATGTGGTTACCAAGCTGCTCTTTATAATATCTTGGGCTGCATCAAAAGCAGCATGGCCACCAGGTCAAGGGAGGTGATTCTCCCTTCCTCTGCTTCACTCTCAGGAGACCCCACCTGGAATATTGTGTCCAGTTTTGGAATCCTCAACACATGAAGGATATGGAACTGTTGAAATGGGCCCAGAGGAGGGCTACAAAGATGATCAGAGGGCTGGTGCCCCTCTGCTATGAGAACAGGCTGAGAGAGTTGGGGATGCTCAGTCTGGAGAAGAGAAGGCTCTGGGGAGGCCTTATAGTGGTCTTGCAATACCTAAAGGGGACTTACAAGAAAGCTGGGGAGGGACATTTTACAAGGGCATCCAGTAGTAGGACAATGGCGAATGGCCTTAAATTGGAATTGGGAAGATTTAGATTAGACATTTGGAAGAAATTCTTCCCAATGAGAGTGGTGAGGCACTGGCATAGATTGCCCAGGGAAGCTGTGGCTGCCTCATCCCTGGAGGTGTTCAAGGCCAGGTTGGGTGGGTCCTTGGACAAGCCTGATCCAGTGGGAGGTGTCCTGGCCCATGGCAGGGGAGCTGGAACTGGATGATCTTTAACAGACTCCCCGAGTCTGTGAAGAGTAACCATTTCGTACAGAAAATCTTAAAGAAACTGGAAGAATTTGGCAATAATCCTGACCTGAAAATTCGACCAGACACCTTTGTTAAGGTTCTGGCTGATCTGTAGGTGTGGGAGCTGTGTTCTCCGGAAATTGCTGCAGCTGTGGAGTTTGTACGTGAAAGTATTGTACAGATGCCGGAAAAGGATTTCAGAGAGTGGCTTCAGACAAGACTAGACCCACTGTTTGCATAGTCTTCAACCTTTTAATCAAACAGCCAGATGAGATGGTTTTCCACCTACAACTGTCTTCAAGCAGAAAACTACTGCCTGTTGAGATCTGCCTCAAGGAAGACTAGGGAAGGGAGTTAACTTCAGGAAGTCCCACTGACCATTCTTGCACAACTGAAATTTGTCTTTCCTCAGTGCTCCGCTGGCTATAGTTGGCCATAGAAAATAAAAATTAAATACTGAAAAAAAAAAATATATAGGTTCTGGAGCGAGTCCAGAGAAGAGCAACAAAGCTGGTGAAGGGGCTGGAGAACAGACCCTGTGAGGAGCAGATGAGAGAGCTGGGGGAGTTTAACCTGGAGAAGAGGAGGCTGAGAGGAGACTTCATTGCTCTCTACAACTCCCTGAAAGGAGGTTGTAGAGAGGAGGGTAATGGCCTCTTCTCCCAAGTGACAGGGGACAGGACAAGAGGGAATGGCCTCAAGCTCCCCCAGGGGAGATTTAGGCTGGAGATTAGGAGGAAGTTTTTCACAGAAAGGGTCATTGGGCATTGGAAGAGGCTGCTTAGGGAAGTGGTTGATTCCCCTTCTCTGGAGGTGTTTAAGACAAGGGTGGACAAGGTCCTGAGGGACATGGTTTAGTGTTTGATAGGAATGGTTGGACTCAATGATCCGGTGGGTATCTTCCAACCTGGTGATTCTATGATTCTGTGATCTCTTCTAACCTAAATCATTCTATGAGTCTATTTGATTTGTGCCAGTGCAATTCCATTGTCATGGGACCTATGTTTACTTTAAAACCCAGTGCAACAGCAATTTTTAAAATCCAAAATGCTTTCTAGTGCAATCTGGCCTAGTTAGAAGGGTACAGAAGAGCTCACCGTCAGCAAAAGTGGATGAGGGCAGACCTTGCACACCTTATCTAGTCCCCAGTGTAAAGACTGAGCAGCCATAGTGGTTTGGTTCTAATATGCTGAATAGATTTGTCAGCCTGTTTAGAGTTAGATAATCTGTTATTTATATTTTTAGATTAAAAATTTTAGTCTCTCAGTGCCAGTGTTGAAAACATTCTAACTGAGTTTTCCTGTTTTTCTGCCTGTATGTCTCAACAGTATATGAAGAAGTTGGGATGCGTTCCTCATATCATGTGTTTGTGTGGACTGCATTGATTGATGAACAGTTTCGCTGCTGAAACGTCAGATAAATGTTTCCCTTTTCCCCAGAAAGATTTTAAACATATATTCAGCCTCTGAAACAAAATAGTAAGGCCCAGAAGTTAGTTCTATCCAAAGGTCTTGGGCTGGATCACACTCAGAAAAGGCTTGGCCTCAAACTCTATCCGTCATGCCTCCTCCTTGTGGAGGTGTGATGTTGATGTTGAGTGAACATCAAGTGAGAAGAAGTTCTACATGCTCTGCAAAGAATCATAAGTAAATTAAAAAAGAAAACAGACACCTAAATTTGCCAAGTTGCTTTAGTCCTGTGTATTTCAAGGACTTCATTTGTAGAATGGGAATAATGTGTGTATCATCATTTCACATCAATGGATAGAAATGGGTTTATAAGAGCTAAATATGAGGATACTTACTCTCTCTTTAGAAAGAATTCTTTGATTTGAGGCAGGTCAAGCTTTTATTATTATTGAATTCTTATGTTTTAGAATGCTCAGCTCTGAGATTTTCTTATTAAACTCATCTGTCAGAATAGAAATACTTTCTGGAGGACACTGTATTACAAAGGACGTATTCAATGAATGTGTGCATATTATGTCTATAAATGTTTGTTAGAAAAATTATTCCCAACTGATACGACAAAGATATGAAAAATTAGATCACAAATCTCATTAACGATACAGACACTGAAAGAGAAATGAAGCCAATTAATGTTGATAGTGCTTGTCAGAAAAATGTCATGGTTCTTTTCTTAATGCCAGTCACATACTCTGAGTCAAATAACTCCACAAATGACGGCTTTCCTCTCCTTGGGAGCAAGCTTGGCTGAATAATGAAGGAAATGTCTAGTTTTCTTTATGTACATTGAATTACCTCAGTTTACCTGATAGATGTTATGTTAAAGTTACAAGAGGGAGTGGAGGCAGCAGAGACAGGGCTTATTGACCTCGCAAAGACAATCCACACTTATCTTCTGTGGGTACTTAAGAGGAATTAAATATCAGACTCCTCTGTTACCATGACAACTTTGGTTTTCACGAAAAAAAAATAGTGTGTTGTTCGTGATTTGAGCACTCCGTAAATGTAGCTCTTAAGCGTCATCCACTTTGTCATGGGGAAAAGCAAAAATACTAAACATGAACATTTAAGCTTGGGTATAAAAAGAACTTTTCTGCCTGAGAAGCAAAACAAAAAAAAATGGTGGAAATAGTTAAAATTATCAGACCTGATATTTTATTTACCTAAGGAGTCAGAATCATAGAATAACAAGGTTGGAAGAGACCCACCGGATCATCGAGTCCAACCATTCCTATCAAACACTAAACCATGCCCCTCAGCACCTCGTCCACCCGTGCCTTAAACAACTCTAGGGAAGGGGAATCAACCACCTCCCTGGGCAGCCTGTTCCAGTGCCCAATGACCCTTTCTGTGAACTTTTTCCTAATATCCAGCCTAAACATCCTCTGGCAGAGCTGGAGGCCATTTGCTCTTGTCCTGTCCCCTGTCCTCCCTTACAAAGAGGGCTACCCTGCCTCCTCTCCTACCCTTCCTGTCCCGATTGAAGAGTTTGTACCCCACTATAGCTATACACCAGTTATATGAGTCATCCCACCACGTTTCCGTGATGGCAACCACATCACAGCCTCCTTGCCCTATGGCAGCTTCCAACTCTTCCCTCGTATTCCCCATGCTGCATATGAATTTGTGTAAATGCACTTCAGCTGAGCTGTTGAGCCTTCAGCCCTCTTAGAGGGAACAGACTTCATTCCCAATTGCCTGGTAACTGGAGTAGCTAGCGCCAGAGTGCCTGTATCTACCTTACCATCCCCAGGTGTGTTCTCTCCCACTTTCTGTGTGGTGATGTACTGGTGGTCCTCCCCAACACACCCTCTCCAAATCAGTAGTGCCCCAAGTCCAGGTTCGCTCCTGTCTAGCCTGATCTTAACCCCCTCCTCCTTCATATCTAGTTTAAAGCTCGGCTTATGAGCTTAGGTAGGTTTTTAGCAAGGTCTTTAGCCCCCCTAGGAGACATATGTGTCCCATCCTTAGTAACAAAGCCTGGGGAGGGTGTGAGCCACCCCATGATCAAATAAGCTGAAGCCCCTCTCCTTACACGAGGCTCAGAGCCAGGCATTAATCAAATTCTTCCTCCTGATTTCCTGCTCCTCTGTATTTAGCCTTGGGATGGAGCAAAATACTATTTGAGCCCCAGAGCCCTCCATCATTGGCTTTGGTCTTTCTGTTTTCTAAATCATAACTCCCAGTTTGGACTACTATCTGTCAGATAGTAATCTGTCTTGTGGACCTGGGAAGGAAGTTTTCTAGCTACCTCCTTCCCTGATGCCCCCAGTAAGCAGCAGACCTCTCTGTGGAGTGGGTCCTGTCTGCAAATGTGTCCCACCATTCCTTTTAGGAGGGAGTCCCCTACAACAATCACCCTCCTCTTATTATTAATGGAGCATGTTTTTATCTTTTTCTGAGGATAGTGCAGCCTAGGGAAAGATTCTAGGCTGTGGGAGCCATCATCCTTGTCCTCAGGATTGGATTCCACCTGCAACACATGGTACTTGTTCACCAGGGGGTATCTGGGGTTTTGTTGTCTGGGTGGGGGCAGCAGGTTTCCTTCGTCTGGTAGGAACTTGCTGCCATTTCCCATCTCTTGTAACCCCAAACTTGCAGTTTGCAGGTGGATGGTGTTCAGACACACCAGCTCCAGCAGCTGCTGAGTTAGTGAGAGGGCACTGATCTACCTCTCTCGCACATTCCCTGATGGTCCCTAAGCCTATTTACCTCCTCCCTAAGCTCCTCCACCAAACGAAGAAGTTCCCTCACTTGAGAGCAGCTTTCATAAGTGGAGCAAATAAGAGAAGCACGAGCTGCTGTGGGAGGGGTACTGCCTGGGGAGCTGCTGCACCCACTGCAGCTCTGTCTGGGTGGCAGCATCCACCCTGCCTGCTGCAGCCCCTGGGGCAGCTTGAATCTTCTGCCGCGTGGCCCTCGGTGTCTTCTGGCTAGTCTCTAGGCCCTCTCTGCGCCCTCCCTGCTCGCTCCAAGTGCCCCGAGCCAGTACCGTCCCCCCTCCTTCTCCACCGTTCCCCAGGGGCCGTTGAACGGAGCGCGGGGACCAACCCCTCCCACCAAGCCATGCGAGACCGGCCGGTGCTGGGAGCCCAGCGCCCACAGGCCCGATGCAGGTGGCTCTAAGGCTGAAGTGCTTTCCAAAATTATCTATACTCTCCTCTTTTAAAAACCTGGAGCTTTTCTAAAGGGGATATTTCAAGAGGAGGGTATATAGAATCATAGAATCACCAGGTTGGAAGAGAGCCGCCAGATCATCGAGTCCAATCATTCCTATCAAACACTAAACCATGTCCCTCAGGACCTCATCCACCCATGCCTTAAACACCTCCAGGGAAAGTGAATCAACCGTCTCCCTGAGCAGCCTATTCCAATGCCCAATGACCCTCTGTGTGAAAAACTTTCTCCTAATCTCCAGCCTGAATCTCCCCTGGCGGAGCTTGAGGCCATTCCCTCTTGTCCTGTCCCCTGTCACTTGGGAGAAGAGCCCAGCTCCCTCCTCTCTACAACCTTCTTTCAGGTAGTTGTAGAGAGCAAGGAGTGAGAACATTGGCGGTGCCAGTCGGTGCATCTCCTTGACCTCTTGTCAGTGGTCCCCGCGGTAGCGAAGAGTGCATTGCAGTGCAACCCCCAGCAACATGTAGGAATCCAGAGAACTCCAGGGTCGTTGATCAGGATGTTTCATGGCAAAAATCTCATAGTATTGCTATTCACAAATCATCTAGGAGGAGGGTGGTGACCGTGGGCCAGTATGGTCATTGTGGTAGGCAAATAAATGGCAGAGACATAATGGCCTATTCTCCCCTACTTGTTACTGCACAGACGGGCTTTGTTCTGGCCACCGATGTGGAGTGGCAACCAGCCTTCTGCCTGGCCCCTCTCCAGCCCGTGGCTCAACAAAGCAGCAGAATGGGGGCCAGGGGATCGGTCAAGATGGTGAGGGGCAGGTGTTGTGTTGCTGGGTGTGTGTTGTGTTGTGAAGTGTTTGGGGTTGTTTGTTGTAGTTGTTTTTGTGGGCGGCGTGTGTGTTTTGCTGTGTGTTGAGTGTGTTGCGTTAGGTGTTTGTGTTGGGTGTGCATTGTGTTAGTGTTCAGGAGGTGTTTAGCGTGTGTTGCGTTGTGTAGCATGCGAGGCATGTTGTGCGGGAGAGGCTGGGGGTGCTGGGAGGCAGCAGGTGCCTACAGCCATACCACCCTGAGAATGCTCGATCTTGTCTGATCTTGGCAGCTAAGCAGGGTCAGGCCTGGTTAGTACTTGGATGGGAGACAGCCTGGGAATATCGGGTGCTGTAGGCTTTTGTTCTCTTGCTGGAGATGCCACTTGGAGGGCTGCGCTGCATTCTGCCTTGGAAACTGTCAGCCCCTCGACTGGACAGGCGAAAACTCTCCTGGGTGGAAAACTGGTTGGCTGGCCAGGCCCAGATAGC
Source organism: Coccyzus lansbergi (assembly GCA_033558105.1). Lineage (NCBI taxonomy): Eukaryota > Metazoa > Chordata > Aves > Cuculiformes > Coccyzidae > Coccyzus > Coccyzus lansbergi. The sequence goes on along the minus strand of JAUMJK010001466.1, from coordinate 1,565,007 downwards.
GGTGGGAAATGGAGCCAAGTCCAGCTGGAGGCCAGTTCCAAGTGGTGTCCCCCAGGGCTCAGTGCTGAGTCCAGCCCTGTTCCATGTCTTTATCAATGACCTGGAGGAGGGGATCAAACTCACCCTAAGCGAGTTTGCAGAAGACACTAAGCTGGGTGGAAGTGTGGATCTGCTAGGGGAAGGGAGGGTCTATAAAGGGATCTGAACAGGCTGGACTGCTGGGCTGAGACCAATGGGATGAGGTTTAACAAGGCCAAGCGTTGCATCCTGCTCTTGGGGCACAACAACCCTATGCAGCTACAGACTAGGAGAAGCCTGGCTGGAAAGCTGCCTGGAGGAGAGGGACCTGGGGGTGCTGTTTGATAGTGGACTGAACATGAATGAGCCAGCAGTGTGTCCAGGTGGCCAAGGAGGCCTATGGCATCTTGGCTTGTATCAGAAATGACGTGACCAGCAGGTCCAGGGAGGTTCTTCTTCCTCTGTACTTGGCACTGGTGAGACTGCACCTGGAATCCTGTGTTCAGTTGTGGGCCCCTCACCACAAGAAGGATGTTGTAGCTCTGGAGCAAGTCCACGGAAGAGCGACGAAGCTGGTGAAGGGGCTGGAGAACAGCTCTTAGGAGGAGCAGCTGAGGGAGCTGGGTTTTTTTATCCAGGAGAAGAAGAGGCTGAGGGGAGCCCTTCTTGCTCTCTACAAGTACCTGAAAGGAGGTTGTGGAGAGGAGGGAGCTGGGCTCTTCTGGCAAGTGTCAGGGGCCAGGACAAGGGGGAAGAGCCTCAAGCTGTGCCCGGGGAGGCTGAGGCTGGTGATCCAAGAAAAGTGTTTGACAGAAACAATTATTGGGAAGTGGCAGTGACTGCTTAGGGAGGTGGTTGAGTGCCCATGCCTGGAGGTGTTGAAGAGGCAGGTGGCTGAGGTGCCTTGGGTTAGGGTTTAGTGTCAGGTAGGACTGGTTGGAGTTGTTGCTGGTGGATGTCTTTTCCACGCTGGTGGTTGTGTTTTGTTGTTGTTTTGGGTCTTGTGTTGTGTGTGAGTGGTCAGTGGTAGGTGTAGGGGCGGCGTGTTGTGTGTGTAGGCGTGAGGAGGCAGCGTGTGTTGTGTTGTGTAGCGCGAGGCGTGTTGTGCGGGAGAGGCTGGGGGTGCTGGGAGGCAGCAGGTGCCTACGGCCACACCACCCTGAGAACGCCCGATCTCGTCCGATCTCGGCAGCTAAGCAGGGTCGGGCCCGGTTAGTACTTGGATGGGAGACCGCCTGGGAATACCGGGTGCTGTAGGCTTTTGCTCTCTTGCTGGAGCTGCCATTGGGAGGGCTGCGCTGCGCTGCTCTCTTCCCCCTTTGTGTGGAGCTCGGGCAGAGAGGTGAGCAGGGAGAGTGTCGTCCTGCCTGCTGCAGCCCCCGGGGCAGCTTGAATCTTCTGCCACGTGGCCACCGCGGCCCTCGGGGTCTTCTGGCTAGTCGCTAGCCCCTCTCTGCGCCCTCCCTGCCCGCTCCGAGTGCCCCGAGCCAGTACCGTCCCTGCCCCTCTCCGCCGCTCCCCAGGGGCCGTTGAACGGAGCGCGGGAACCAACCCCTCCCGACAGGCCCCGCGGGACCGGCCGGTGCCGGGAGCTCAGCGCACACAGGCCCCATCCCGCTGCCGCAGCCACGTGTGTTTTTCTGGGATTTTCCTGGCTCAGGAAGCGCCCAGCGCCTCAAATGTCCAGCCCACCGCAGAACTGACTGTCCTGCGCTGAATGCTGCTCAAAAAGGACTTATATATGAGTCTGTATAGATTTCCCCAGGCAAGTTACATGTATATAAGTATAGGTACATAGCTCCGCAGGATTACTCACCAAGTCATGAGTGCATCCTTTTCTTAGGTGAATTAAAGTTCACAACTGAACTTTCAAACCAGGAAAGCATTAGCTTTTCTTTTTCAAACTTCAACAAATTTCTACTTCATACTTATGCAGGTATGCAAAATTACTTTAAACTTAATGCTCCTGTATAAAGTAGCACTAAGACAATCTTGTGGCTGATGGCTTTTTGACAGTCATGGTGTGAGAGATGGTCGTAGTTGGAAGAACAAGATTTGCCTGTGTCCAAGGAGGTGCTTTACCCAAGCCTTGCATGCCCCACCATCTTGCACCACTTTGGGAATGAGCAGCCTGCCTGGGGTGAACACTTATAGAATCACGAGGTTGGAAAAGATCCACCAGATCATCAAGTCCAACCATTCCTATCAAACACTAAACCATGTCCCTCAGCACCTTGTCCATCAGTGCCTTAAACACCTCCAGGGAAGGGGACTCAACCACCTTTCTGTGTAGCCTGTTCCAGTGCCCAATGACCCTTTCCATGAATTTTTTTTTCCTGATGTCCAGCCTAAACCTACCCTGGTGGAGCTTGAGGCCATTCCCTCTTGTGCTGTCCCCTGTCACTTGGGAGAAGAGCCCAGCTCCCTCCTCTCCACAACCTCCTTTCAGGTAGTTGTAGAGAGCAATGAGGTCTCCTCTCAGCCTCCTCTTCTCCAGGCTAAACACCCCCAGCTCTCTCAGCCGCTCCTCATAGGTTCTGTTCTCCAGCCCTTTCACCAGCCCCTTCACTGCTGGCTCATGTTCAGCCACTGTCAACCAGCACCCCTAGGTCCTTCTCCTCCAGGCAGCTTTCCAGCCAGGCTTCTCCTAGTCTGTATCTGCACAGGGTTGTTGTGCCCCAAGAGCAGGAGCCAGCAGTGCTTGGCCTTGTTAAACCTCACCCCGTTGGTCTCAGCCCAGCGGTCCTGCCTGTTCAGATCCCTTTGGAGCCTCCCTATCCTCCAGCACATCGACACTTCCACCCAGCTTAGTGTCGTCTGCAAACTCACTAAGGGTGCACTCAATGCCTTCATCCAGGTCATCGATAAAGACATTGAACAGGGCTGGACCCAGCACTGAGCCTTGGGGAACACTTCTTTTAATCTCAGCTGGATTACCATGCAATGTGCTTTGTACTTCCAGAAGAAGAAGCTGCATCATAGCGCAACATGGACTTTTTAGAGAGGGCACAGCAACTCCAGCCCTGGCTGGAGGCCAAGTGGCTCCTCCTTCGGCAAACAGGCAAACAGCCAGCAGAGGTCTGCTGAGCAAACCTTGGGAAATCTCGTGGAATATAAACAACATATGAGAAACTTAATTTTGCTTTTCCCTTTCTTTGGCTGTGCAGCTGTAAGTTTAGTTGCAAATGAAGATGCAGTTTGCTGCCCAAAACAGTGCAAACCTGAGTGGTTGATGGGATGCTGGAGGCCAGTAGATCTCTAGGAAGGGGCCACAAGTGAAGCAGGTTCACAGCAGTACTTGGAGGAGATTGCTGAGACTTCTAGGTAAGAGGCTGTGAGCATTTCAGTCATTGCTGAGTACATGGGGTTAAAAGTAAAACAAATTTCAGTTTCTGTATTTCTGTCACCAGCTATGCCAAAGCCAAGGAAAGCACCATCAGGGCAATAAAATCAATTTTGAAAGGGAACATCTAAATTTAAATAAATGTATTTAATATTGCTATTTCAGACTGCAAATCCCAAGGTAGTTCTTTTTTTAATTAAGTAGTTTTTTGAATAATAACAAAAATGTTTTTAAAAGGATATGAGAGGCACAGTGCAAGATGTGCCAAAAATGCTTCAGTAGGAATGGGCAAGAGTTGACTCCTGACCACCGATAATGGAGCTACTGCCAGCTTCACCAGTGCAAAGGGCACGTATAACACCCAAGAAAGGGCTGAAAGGAGCACTTTTTCTTGGCAGATCATTAAATTGTCAACTTCTGACTACAGGATATCAATGTGTACTAAAGCTTCGTTTGTTTTTAACTTTGATGTTATAACCTGGATCTTATCGGTTGTAAGGTTGAAATCACACTTGGTGATTTATGCACATAATTTTAGAAGCTGTCTGCAAACAGATCATTATTTCCTAAAGTTTATTTATTATCCAATTTATCTTACCTGAGCATTTCACATTAAAAGTGAGAACTGCACTATTTTTTTTTACTTGATAAAGTTTTTTCTTATATTTGCTGCTCCTAGATTCAATAACTTCCCAAAATGGTCAAGTAAAACATTTCATTCTAGTAAATTCTATCTCATGTTGTTTCAGTTTTCACTAAATTGCCTTTCCAGTAGCCTGATTTGCTGGAATATCTAAAACTCTAACAGCTATAGGGGCATACAAAGATCAAGACATTGACAGATCTTAACCTGTTGGGTGTTATCTGGTAAGCCTGTATATGGCATTGTCACTGAAGAAAGTCTCCAGTCCCACAAGGTTCCTTATTTGTTATGATTCAAGGGGTGACATGGAGATGTTAAGGCATGTATTTGTTATTTAATGCAAATATAGCATAACTGATTATCTTAACCAGTGAAATCAAGTCACCAATGCCTGTAAAACTGAATCAGGTTCTATAGAAGGTATTTTTCAAAAGTACAATCAAATTAAGCTTTTATATATATAGTAAAATACACGTGATTCTCAAAACATGTGAGAATTAGGAAAAAAGTTGTATAGACTGTGGTAATAAGCAAAATGATTTAAGTCTTTTCCATGGTGTTTCAATCACTGGAGACAGAAGTCTGAAGGGAAAGCAGGTGCCACTGTGCAATCTCAACCTCATAACCACTGTTCTGGGACTGGTTTCCTCTCTTCCCTCTCGGCTAGAAATATGTCAGACTTTCTGACACTCTGAGATTCCCTAATACATGCCTTACAGAATGAAGTTTGGTGTGTGCTGCTGGCCTTCCTGTGCTATACTGTAGGATAGTATTTTTGTAGTGCGCTGTGCTACACTGTCAGCAGCAAGAGCTGAAAAGTGAGTAGTGGCTCCCCATGCCAGAGTGCCCTATGGACGTCCAGCACCTGCAGTTTATCTTAAAATAACATCTAATTGTGATTTCAATGCAGACTCATAAAAAAAAAAATCCATGTATACATCTATAGTCACCTACAAGCTTATTTTTTAGAAGTTGCCTTGGCTTGTTAAAAATGTGTTTTAATTTTTGTCTCTTTACCTTCATGAGAGCTTATAACAAATTTGCAACAAACTGTTCGCATATGATTAACCCATTGCTGCCATAACCACTTACCTAAGCATGGTTCCTGTACTCACCAGGAGAAAACTAGGAAATCTCTGGGCATGGACAGTGACAGGGGACAGGACAAAAGGGAATGGTCTCAAGCTCTGCCAGGGGAGATTTAGGCTGGAGATTAGGAGGAAGTTTTTCACACAGAGGGTCATTGGGCATTGGAATAGGCTGCCCAGGGAGGTGGTTGAGTCACCTTCCCTGGAGGTGTTTAAGGCACGGGTGGATGAGGTCTTGAGGAACTTGGTTTAGTGTTTGATAGGAATGGTTGGACCAGAAGATCCGATGGGTCCCTTCCAACCTGGTTGTTCTATGATTCTATGATTCTGTGGAAATACACGTTTCTCTAACTTCAGCACCAAAATAGATATTAATGCAGATATTATAGTACAAAATGTATTCTAAGTTGATTGCTTTCCCCATTCATTTTACAGGAGCCTGGCTGAAAATGGAGAAGGAAATGAATGATAACCTTGTAGAGCATCTGTGGAGTAGGTGGGGTATTAGTTCAGGGACAGCATTTGGTTTAGGACCTTCACATGGAATTGGGGCCATTACTGTGCTTTAGTAAGAACATCTGTGCAAGTATACACAGAAATTACTGCAAATGTAATTTTTCAGTGTTTATGCAGCAGTGCATTGCAGAATACAGATGTTGTATATAATACACTTGCACTAAATTGGATTGTGGGTGAATAAAGGAGCTGATCTTAAATTCAGCAGTGGAGTCCCTCTCTGTGTTCGATTGGAAGTATACAGTCTTTTCCGTTTGCCTTTTCAACTTACTTATTCAATAAATATTTTGGCATGCCTGTCTGTTGTGCTGCCTTAATCTTCTCTTCTACTGAACAGAAATTAGCATTTGTAATTTATTCACCAGGGGAAACAAAAAAGGCTCTGCACTGATTTGAAATTTAATGTCTAACAGATAAACGGAATGCTGAGTCAGCACAAAGTACATTTGACAAATAAACTCATTGTCTGCATATAATTTAATAGAAGATATGGCAAAGAATAAGGGAAAGAAGAGCTTTTATCTGTACTGGATTAAAAAAAAGATGCAAGGCTTTAATGGACTTTCAGATACTTGTTTTTACCCTAAAAGCTCAGCATTTCCTGAAGGCAGCAACACATACACAGTCTGTCCTGAGGGGCAGCAGAAGAAAGATGGGCATAATGGGAAATACTTTGGGTACCCTCTGGCTACCAGAGCAGTTTGCTGTCTGCTGTTGTCTTAACAAGGACGGGGTAGGACCTGTTATGTGCCAGACGAATATTCAAGTTGACAAAATTTACTTTGCCACAATTCCCTCTCCAGGTATCAATTCCCCCATCTCTTAACTTGTGCAAATTTATCCCTGGATATGGTCCAGGTTTGCTCTCATTCTCTGACTAGACTACAAATGTTTTTGTAATGATTCGGTGTCATCTAGGCTGAACTCAGGACCGCTCTTCTTTCCCTGACCCACTTCTGCATTTGACTTTAGGGATTTAATTTAACCGACGCCTCTGTAGCATTTTAGTCTGGTGCCTTGTGCTTCAAGCATTGCCAGCACCTACCTACGCTCCAGGCATTACCTAGAGGCAGAGGACAGACACGCAGGCAGCTTTCATGGGGCCAAACAAGTAGGAAAAGTTTGGGTATTTTTTTTCTTCTAACCAAGATAAATAAAGCATGTTAGAGATAAAGAGGTGATATGCTTTCAACATTGTCAGCATTCGTCTAGACTAGAGAAACCCACAGTGAAATAGCTGCAGAGTTTCTGCTCTTTCCCCTTTCATTTTAGAAATGAATAAACAACAAGTATACGAATGGGGTTTTGAGCAGCCTGGAGGTGTACCTGCCCTTGGCAAGGGGGCGGAACTAGATGATCTTTACGGCCCATTCAAACTCAAACCATTCTATGATTCTATGATTTGATATGACATTGATACATATCTAGTATGGGAAAAAATAGTTAAATGTTAAAAACCAACAGAATTACAACAGAAAAAACAGTCTGCGCTTTCATTGTCTACATCAAGCAAGCTTACGCATAAGTGAGGTGATCACATCTGTCCAAAGCAACTACTGTCTACAAGGGTTATAAAAATCTGAAATCATACAAACCATACACTGCAGAGACGCAACCTTATTGCAGGAGTGCTCATCTCCGTGGCAAGGGATATAGGATGAAGTCTGGGAAATGGCATATAGAATCATAGAATCACTAGGTTAGAAAAGACCCACTGGATCATCGAATCAAATCATTCCTACCAATCACTAAATCATCCATGCTGGGCAAAACCCCCCTTTCCCTGGGCATCTTGATATCACCAGCCCATTCTGCCCTCCAGCATCCTTCACTGGAGAAGACTGGAGCATCACCTTTCCAAGGTATTCAATCAATACCGAAATGTTTGTACTCTAAGTAAGTAGACTGGACATACTGTAAGTGTATGTACCCTGCCACAGTAAAAACAGTCTTTATCTCTAGCACAGTGATTGTGGTGGTAAATTGGCTGAAATTTCCTCATTCCTATATGATTTTTAATAGTAGAACAATTTATTCCATTGCATGAGCAGCTCCGCTAGGGCTGGTACTGGCATAACTACTGTGGTGGGGGATGATCATGACTGATACGGCTATGCCACTGAATTAAAACCTCTTCATTTTTTCATTTAAAAAACCCCAAGCAATAAAATAACCATTTTGTTTTCTAAATGGCAGATAGATGAGTTTTTCAAACAGTTATAATACCGAGAAGCATAATGACAGTCTCTAATTAGATTCATTTTTCCCTTACTCTAACCCCATGCAGGTTTAAACAAATTACCCCTAAAAAAGCACAAACAAAATACCCACTCAACAGATTTCAATGATTAAACAGCAGTTTCGCTTGCTTGCTCTTAATTTTTAACTCTTGGGAAGAGTTATGTGTCTTTCTACTAGCTTGAGATCTAAAGCTGCTTTACTGCCTCTTACCCTGACCAGTTACAACTGAATTGCCTAACACAGTCCATAAAGAGTGTGTTTTCCCAAACAGAAGTGCTGGGTATACATCTAGCCTGGCTAGCATCAAAGGGCTAAATCCTCTAAATGATGAATAGGATGCAGCACTAATATTGATCACCAGTCATGATTGGTGTGATACTTTTTTCTTTCTGGGTAGAGTATGTGAAGGTGTATGTCCATTGGGCCTCGGGGAGCCTGATCACCTTTTGAAATTGAGAATATTAATCTTAAAATTAATCTCAGTTTCTAGGAGAGGAATATTTGAAAATAGGCTTTTGTTCTGGGGATATTTGCATCCATTTCTGCTTTTCAGTCCCTATTAATAATATTATTATTTATTATTATTCAACCCTTAGGATGGGTACAGTATGACAATTAAAGCTCTTCTGAGAAGCAGTGCCAGTGACTGTGGTTTATGAGTGGTTTGTATGATCGATTTTTGCTTTTCATCTGAGATAATGGACACTTTGCATAGAGAATTTATAACCAGAAGCGTCCTTCCATATTGGCACATGAAATGGACATGGCTTTTACTGCAGCACTATTTTATTGATTTTGCAATACCCTGTTTAGTTCTAGGGAGCAACGGGTCTAATTTTGCCTTACCTAGAAGAAGTTTTCCCCTGACTATATATTCGTGATTTAACTTCCCAGAACCATTTTGCAGGCTTGATTGTGCATGACTTTCAGAGCAGTTTTATGCCCGTCTGACTTTGTTAACACAGCATAAAAAAAATACAAATTAAGAGCAGAACATGACATCAAGGGCTTTAAATGTGTATTTACCTGCATGTTGGAGAAAGGAAGCAGGAAGGATGCTCAGAGTTTGATGCTAATGAATGGGGTTTCTTTTTTCGGAGGTAATGTGCAGAAAGGATTTGCTCATTTCTGAGGAGGAGGCCACCCTGCACTCCTGAGAGCCTCAGATGACCTCACTGTTGCAAACGCTCCTGCATAGCTTCCTCCTGTGCAAATTCATTTATGAAATCCAGAATGCAAAGACAGCGCTGAGACAGGGCAGAACTTTAGCTGGGGTCCTGCCACAGGGAAGGGTGCAAGTACATGAGGTCATGTTTATATACTCTCTGCATTGTTGATGTGGTACCTCTTGAGTTTTAACTGTGAAGTCAATAAAAAAAAAAGCCCTGTTCTTTCTTTGGCATGGATCAGCATACACTGACATTTGAAATGTGGCTGCATACCAGCAAATATTTGGTTAAAAAGTGAAAAAAAGCTCCAAAGTATTTAACCATGATTCTTCATAAGAAAATGAAGGAAGTTAAAACCACCACAGATGAACTGTCTACAGGAGGGAGGCGAGGGTGGGGAGAAGGGGGGCAGATAAGTAGTTACTCTTTCCAGTATGAATTACTTTAATTTTTTCTTTCTTTCAATTTTTTTATGACCATAACTTAATTTAAATGTACTTTTTCTTTCCAGTGTGACTGTAATAATTTCTCAGAGAACATATTTTAATAGCTTGACTATAGGCTTAGGATTTCTGTTTGCTTCTATAATTGCTTCTTAATTATTTTCCAATTGCTGAAACAACAGTTTTCACAGTTTATTAAAAAGCATTTTTGAAAGCATTACCCTAAGGCATTGTCAACATTTTATTACTATCACTACCATCCAGCAAAAATGAATAATCATCAGCACTGGTAGCTTGTGTCAAACAGATGAAATCTGTTTGAGGATTCTGTAGAAATTATAATAAAGTTTAATGTCAGACTGGAGCTGTTTTCATGCAGGAACACAAGCAGCCTTCTGCTACCAAAATTCCGGACCAGCTCCATTCCCTCAGCACCAAGCTGGAGCATCTCAGGGAGGAAACCTAGGAGTTCCTGTGTCTGCGATATCACAAGGTCTTCATGTGGGCAGTAGCCAGGCTGCTCCTAAAGGCTATTCCTCTTTTAATGTTTTGCCCAGATCCTCCTTGCCATCCTCCAGCTACAGCTGCTGGCTAACAAATCCTGTATGTGAAAAGCCATGGTGTTGGGATGCTCAGAAATATATACTGTACTTCTCTTGTCTCACTGAGAGAAGACTATGACACATCCCTATGTCCCATGTCTCATCTCTTGAGTGCTGCCAGACTCATAACCTCACACCTCAAGCTCCACCAGGGGAGGTTCAGGCTCAACATAAGGAAAAAATTCTTCACAGAAATGGTCATTAGGCACTGGAATGGGCTGCCCAGGTAGGTGCTTGACTCACCTTCCCTGGGGTAGGTACTGATGAGGTACTGAGGGGCAAGGTTTAGAGATTGGTAGGAATAGTTGGACTCAATGATCTGGTGGATCTCTTCCAACCTCGTGATTCTGTGATTCATAGAATTCATAGAGTCACAGAATCATTAAGTTGGAAAAGATCTTCGACATCAACTCCAACCATGCCTGTCTACTACTAAATCATGTTCCCCTCAAGCACCTCGTCTACCTGCCTTTTAAACAGCTCCAGGGATGGTCACTCATCAACTGTTCAGTGCTTGATAACATTTTCTGTGAAGAAGTCCAATCTAAACTTCTCCTGATGCCACTCCCTCTTGTCCTATCGCCTCTGCCACTTGGAAGAAGAGACCAACACCCACACCTCTGCAACCTCTTCTCCTCCAGGCTAAACAACCCCAGTTCAGCTCCTGGTTAACATAGCAAAGCTAATACCTTCCACAGCTTTATCACATGCAAATACTGAATCTTCACCACCTGCCCTTTCCCTCTTTGTGCCAGGCCGTGATGCCAGCCCTACTGACATTTCTTTGCTGCTGCAGTGCAGCTGAAAGGGACAAACACAAAGGAGATGTTCCTCAGTGAGGTAAGTTTCTGGATATACCTGTTGCCAAAAGGCTGTTTTGTGACTGACAAGAGGGATGACAGACCTCCCGTTGGTTTCATCATTATGGATTCTATGCTAGTGAATCACCAGGGAGGCTATGGATATGGTGCCTGATGTTTTCAGCACAGAAAACCATTGTCATCCATGAATGGTCCTGGCCCTGAAGTTGCAGTGCAGTGGGACAGGGCACAGCATATTCATGCCCTTGCCTATTGAGGCAGCACCCGAAGCTTGGACAGAGTTGCCTGCTCCGTATGGCTGTAATCAGGCTGGATATGTGCACCACCGATATTGTTTTAGTAAAATTATAACGCTCAGAAATGCTCTTTTGAACACTGCTTGCTTCCAAAGTAGTTGTGTTATTGTACACATTTGAGGAGAAAAACAATGTCTCACACTTGTTCTGCCCTTTCATCAGCAGATCTTTCCACAAGAAAAATCAACATCACATCACTAACTTACAATCAAAAAAGCCTAAGACCAAGGGAAGCATGCAGGATCTCTAGTGCATTCAGGGAGTCGCCCAACCTCTTAAATTCCACTCCCTTTGGCCACAAAATAGCTTGATACCCAATTTGACTGGCAACAGGGAGGCATAAAGGCCCTGTCTGTTGGATATTATGCTGCAGCTCCATCTTTCCTTAGGGAGGGGAAGTAGTTATAGTTTTTTTTAAATAGGATTACCTTTAAAATAGTTAAAATTTCTGTCTCTGTGTAATGTTACTAACAGAGATTACGTCATTCTTTTGGAAACCAAAATGATATTTTAAAAAACTTTATAAAAACTTTAAGGCAAATATTTTAGCCATTTTCCCCCCACTTTTATTTAATTTAGGAAAGATTTGACCTGGTCAATTTAGCTACAGGAAGACGGAAGACTTTTAAGCCTGTATCATTAAAACACAAGAATATTTAGTGTATGGAAGGTATCAATTTAAACCACTCCTATACATAGTCCTGATTTTACCTCCCTTTAAAATGGTAGTTTAAGAGACATTAGTAGAGCTTGCATGACCTTATTCTCACCTGTAGGGTGTTTCAAATCCAGCCCTGTATAATTAAGACTTCTTAATCAGCACTTCAACAGCAGTCTCGTTTCCAAGCTGCTTGCAGATGACTTTCCAGAAGATGATGTTTGCAAAATATTGTGCATATGGAAGATATGTTCAGTTCTGGGCCCCTCACCACAAGAAGGATGTTGAGGCTCTGGAGCGAGTCCAGAGAAGAGCCATGAAGCTGGTGAAGGGGCTGGAAAACAGGCCCTATGAGGAGCGGCTGACTGAGCTGGGGTTGTTTAGCCTGGAGAAGAGGAGGTGAGAGGAGATCTCATTACTCTCTACAACTACCTGAAAGGAGGTTGAAGAGAGGAGGGAGCTGGGCTCTTCTCCCAGGTGAGAGGGGACAGGATAAGAGGGAATGTCCTCAAGCTCTGCCAGGGGAGATTTAGGCTGGAGATTAGGAGGAAGTTTTTCACACAGAGGGTCACTGGGCATTGGAATAGGCTGCCCAGGGAGGTGGTTGATTGACCTTCCCTGGAGGTGTTCAAGGCACGGGTAGATGAGGTCCTGAGGGGCATGGTTTAGTGTTTGATAGGAATGGTTGGATTCGATGATCCGATGGGTCTCTTCCAACCTCGTTGTTCTATGATTCTATGATAACAATGGTGAAGTTCTGCTTGCCACGTTTTATGCCCCATTGGTGCTTTATTCTCCCTCTGTCCCCAGACCCCATGTACAGTTGCTTAGGAGAAGCTCTGTAGCAGATGATGGGGTGGGTCTTCAGCTCCTGGACTCGGCAGCTCTGCCCCATCAGGCACAGCATTTTCTTTGCCTGTGTTAGCTAACATAGAATCATAGAATCACCAGGTTTGAAGAGACCCCCCAGATCATTGAGTCCAACCATTCCTATCAAACCCAAGATTCCATACATTCCTATGTAATTGAAGATTTACCAGTTCTACATGCATCCAAATTTCTGAGCGTTTTGCATTATTTCTATGGGAAAACAAAGTGGTGTTTGGCAGGTAGCAAACACAGGAAGGTGTCTAAGGAAGCTGTCCATTCCCTGCACATCAGGGGTGTCTGCAGTCACCATTCAGCAGTGCCACCAGCTGACAAAATCCATTGGTGTTGACAGAAAATAAAGCCAGTCCTGGTCAGTCCCATCCATTTAACTGACATGCTCCCAAATCTCCGAGGTAACTTCCTGAGAGTGGAATTCCTTGGAAATCAAGAAAAAGTTTAATTTCTCCCTGATCAATACACCTTTTTTTCCCCCATGTATTTTATTAGAATCATGAAACTGTTTGGGTCAGAATGGATTTTAAATATCACCCACTTCCCACCCTGCTGCCATGGGCAGGGATACCTTCCACTGGATCATGTCCCCCAAAGCTTCATCCAATCTGGGTTTAACACCTCCAGCAACAGGGCTTGACGATTTCTCTAGGCAACCTGTTCCAATTCCTCACCAACCTTACAGTAAAGAAAAAATTCTTCCTAATTTCTAATCTAAATTTCCCCTCTTTCAGTCTAAAATGAACTGTGAGCTGACAGAGCGTTAAGATAAAAGCCTCAAGTCCCTCTCCCTCTTCTTGCATAATACTGACATTTTTAAAGTAAGATATATTAGAAGCAGCAATTGCATATTTATACAGGTGGGAAATAAACATTTTGCTTATATTCTCTTTTTGTGCTCTTCTCATAAACTAAATCATATAAATGATTCCTGATTTACCTTCATTAGCTATAAGCAGTGCATTGCCTGGATATTAAACTATAATTTTAATACTTTATTAAATACTATAAGAAGAATTGATGGCTTGAAGGCATTGTTAGCTGCAGTGAACTAGAAGGTTTTCTCCATAATGCAGAGGCAGGAATGTATCCCCACCTCTGAGTCTGGACACAGAGGCTTTGTCGTTAGGTAGCAGGATAATAAACCCAGGGCCAGAGCAGCCAGAAGCATGTTGTGCCAAAACATGTGTGAGCAAAGCCGATTCACCGCCTTAAATATGGCATTTTAGGGAGCAAGTTTATAGTTTCAGTGATGCTGTGAAGGTAGATGGAACAAATAGAACATAGTCCCATGAATTTATGGTGGCATCACAAGGATCACAGATAATTTACTAATGAATATGCAAATTAGCTGCCCTGGAGATTTAAGAAGGGATTCAATAATGGTTCATTGGGGTTGTGCCTGAAGATTATGCTTCGCTGTCTACTCTTCACTTCCTTTATGCTACAGTGGTGAGAAAAGAAGGTGTTTAGATGCTCCGTCATTGCACAACCGTATATAGCAAAGGAGCTAACAATGATAAAATAACATTTTTGTTTGTTCCCCTAGTAGAATTTTTAACAACTTGTCACTATTTAAAGCAATGAAGCCAAAAGAAATACAATGTTCTCCAGATATAGCCACAAATGAAAATATTGAATGTGCCAAAGGCTTTGATGAAAATCAGCCTTGGGCTGGCAAGGAAGAATGAGAGTCTTCCAGGCCCATTGTCTTAAATAAAACTATAGTTATTGGAGGAAGATACCATTTAAAAACTTAAGACAGTTGCAAAAAAGTGGTCATAAAAATCTGCTTTTAAAAGTTATGTTTTGAAATTGTATATGAAAAGTCTTATCATCGATACCAGACAGAGCCTTTTTTTATATTTAGTTGGACCACTTTTAAAACATTAACACTTTTCATCTAGGTCAGATTGATATGTTTGGCATGATGTCTATTCTCAGCAATCAAGAGATCTTTCTTTCTTATGGCCTCAAGCTCCGCCAGGGGAGATTTATGCTAGACATTAGGAAAAAATTTTTCACAGAAAGGGTTATTGGGCATTGGAACAGGCTACCCAGGGAGGTGGTTGATTCACCTTCCCTGGAGGTGTTTAAGGCACAGGTGGACAAGGTGCTTAGGGACCTGGTTTTGTGTTTGATAGGAACGGTTGGACTCGATCTGGTGGGTCTCTTCCAACCTAGTGATTCTATGATTCTTTTTTGTAGAATTTATTATTAAGTTGCAAGCAAGTTGCAATATTATATTATATATTCCTATTTTCTGTGCACACAAAGCACATAGAATTCACTGTTCAGAATTTCAGCCTAAGATACTTTCCATTCTGAACTTCTTTCTGTGCAGATGTTCTCACCAACTAACAAGGCAAGCCTTGACAGCATTATTTACGTGAACAGTCCCACCAGTCTGCCCTGCAGAATTGTAATTCATTATTGATTTAAGTGAAGTATGTGGATAATTACAGTGTTCTTTTCTGAGGTCAGCTGGAGGAAAAAAAACTATTCACAGAGGCCAGGATTTTCAAAACAGCCCAATATTTCTGAACTTGAAACAAAAAAGCAAAAAACCCCAAAGAGATGAGGGAGGTGGGGGGATCTGTTGCTTACAGATTCATATGAAATTCCCAAGGGTACAATTCCAAGCCACATCCACTAACAATCTTGCTGCAATCAGAGATACAACACGATGCTGCTGGAAGAATAACACACTCTAATACCTTGTAGGAAATCCAACGCTGGGATTGTTGCATGGTGATGCACCTGTCATTCAGTACATTTGTACGGGTATTTCCATGAATATATTGTTTAGGCAACCATAGTAATATTTTCATACCATAGCAATAAATGAAAGAGTTTTCTTTTGGGATAGCAGAGACTATCTTTGCCTGCTCTGAACAATAACAACGGCATGAGTCATATAGGCCCACCTGGAAGAAATAAAGGCATTTGGGGTTTATTGTTCAAAAAATGTGTAGAAGCTGTTAAGAATGGATGGACTATACTTACTAAAGAAATGTGAGCTACTTACTAGGACTAAATAGAATCATGTTATTATTTGATATCACTTACTATCAATTCCTCCTGTGACAGAAAGAACTTAGAAGGTCACTTGAAGCATGAGCAGCAATCTCACTTTTAAGACACACTTTAGGATCCAGGCTGCTTTCTACCTGCTTGACAAACAGCAAATAATACCAAACACAGACATTTGAGAGCAGAGATGGGGCTTGAAGATGATGGGAAATGTCAGAAGAAGAGACACTCAGGAACTCTCCTAAAGGCTAAAACTTTCTCTCCAGCAGCTCAGAGGGAGATTGACATGGAAGAGGTGATCTATGTGAAGCCTGGAAAAAAAGTCTGAGAGAAATAAGGAGTGGTACAGAAATGGTACCAAAGAGCCAGCCACCACATTGTTGCTGCAAGCATCACAGAGCCATTGCCATCTGGCTCCTAATAAACCACCTCCTTGCTGCTGAGCAAAAGCAGAATGCAAGCACATTTATAGCTACATAGAGTAAAGTTGGTATGTTCAGCACTTCATAATGCCTCAGTCGTGGCTTGATGTTCAATAGTGGAATTTTTTGTGTTTTTCCTTCTCTTTGTAATGGGATAACTACAATCATTTCTTCTGCTGTCCTGGGAAACAGTTCTCTGCCTACCTGAGTTGCTGACTTATTTGTGTGTCAGCTGCATCTGCAAACAATGTTATAAGGGAAAATATTCTCAATGTATCATGCCTTGTCAAAGCAACAAATGCCTGATTTACCCAAAAAGCACTCTATGAAAGAACAGGGATTTCACATAGGAATTCACTTTCTGACATTGATGTTAGTTAGAGGTTATCACATGAAACATTGAATTATATGCTGAGGCTGAGGAACTGCAGCAAGATAACAGAGAATCCCGAATAGTAATTGATAACTCCATGCTGAAATCAATGCTATTCGATTATATTGATGTAGATATTTCTTTTATGTATTAAAAAAACAATTAAAAATTGAACTGAGTGCAGATCTTAAATGTTGGTGTCATTACCAGGTTTGTGGTTGTCAACACCTGAATCAAAAACTGTATCTGTGCAAGCAAAAGCAGACCCTGCAAAAACACTCACCAGTTCTACAGTGAAGTCTATTTTCTACTAAACAAAACAAGATGTGATGTATTAGATCATGCCTCTGTCTCTAAGAAGGCTTTTATCAGACCAAGGCCACACAGGATACGCAGGATAGTCTGTGGGACATAGATAGAGACCAACTGAGGAAAGTAATTCCCATCATTTTAAGTGACATGACAGTTTTTATTTCTTAATTTCTTACCTAGCTATTATTTCTTTCATTGAGAGCCACCCAAATTTGCAACATCTACATCAAGTTTCTGACAGAAGGATATTATTTTATGGCAGGTACGGTGTTCAGAATACTCTGTTTCAAAAAACAGTAGTACCATTGCAGGATACTGACGTGAACGCCTCTAAAGGAGAAACGACGAAACTTTGATTGTCAGAGACAGGACTTGGGAAACATCTACATCCACGTCACCTGTTGGGGCTGGTTATGCGCTCATATCCAGACATGCTCTGGAGAATGTGCTATCAACATGTGCAACAAATGTTTCTTCCCAGTTCCCAGATTCAAAGGCTGGTGGTAATCTCCCATCCTGTCAAACTGCTGGAAATGTCAGAGTTAACTAAATAATGATGGGACCAATGGTAGAGTCTGTTTGTCAAAACTGCAACTCTAGGAAGATGACTGCAGCTTTGATGAGTTTGGAGAGTTTTCCTCACTAGCAGATCAATGTAAGCCTGCCTCCAAGCAATTCCCGAGACTTGGAATTAATTTAAGTTTCGAACTGAAGAAAATGAATTGACTGCAGACTCAAATGCAAAGTACAGCCATTACGAATATGACTTCTGCTCTGTTTCTGGTCCAGTGAAGACCAAACGCTAGTTACTCAAATGAATACCAGTTACTTAAAAGAATATTATTTGATTTGCCTAAAGGTGACAGAAAAGACATGTCAATGTCCTATGAGCTGTATGATGGATTGTAACCCTACACTGTTTTTATTTGAACAAATATTGTGACAATGCCCGGTAATTTGATTGTATCGCTGTATATTTTGTGTGTTCTACAAAACAATATTACTTCCTGTCAACCTAGAGGAGATGGGTAATCATTTATCATAGTAAATAAAATAATTTCCTATTACTCCATGTTATGATAACACCCTTTCTTTAATTTGACAAAGTGACTATTGTTTAGCATCTTCACAAAGCAGAATTGCTGATGTGTTTCACTCTATTTTTTTTCCTTTCTTAGTTCACTTAAGTATACACATACATATTTTTTCAGAATATTACTGTTTTGAGAATGGCAACAAAAGATACTAAAACATACCAGCTGATTAATTCTCACAGCAGTTCTGTAAAGGGATGAGAATGCATCTCCCTGCACAACTACTTCTTTGAATGATTCACCTAAGATTGTACATGTGGGTACACAGCCACACATATGGTTACAATAAATTCAAAGAAAAAAACCTTTATATTTCAGAGCTTTACAGAAACCTTAGCTAGAACCTCATGGAACAAAACTACAAGTATTTACAGAAGGAAAGATGATCTGACCTTGAAGAATAATTACATTGCTAAAAAGTTGTTTCAAAGAAAGCAAACATGAAAGCGCTAAAAAAGTGTGACAAAACTTCTTAGGAAAAGTATCACAAAAGCCCAGCATCAAGAACTTAACAATTCTTATTACCAGCTGTCAAGCCTGAACCTTCCCATGACCTCTATTTGTATTATCATTTCCTCTCTGCTCCTCAGCTTGCCTGAATAAAACCAGAAACATGTCCCAGAGCATTTTAGCCTTCCCAGACAGTTCAGGGAGAATATATCAGACCTTAAGGAAGGCTTATGGGAAGGGTAATGGTTGCTGCACTCAGCAAAAGAAAGAAAGGAAGGGGAATGGCACCAAATTGCTGTTGCTGGATCTTACAGTAGAGTAGATAACCAGAGAAAACACAGATGCACAGCATTATGTCTAACAGCCATTTGCAGTATAGGCTGACTCATTAAAAGGGATAATTAAAGACAGCTGCCTACATAGTTAATTACTGTCAACAATTAAACCTAGAGGCACATTGCAATAGCTACTTGAAGAAAATTGAACTGAGAATTGGCCTCACCTGGGCAATGTCTTGTCTCTGGCCTCATCAGGTCCCAAAGTATTCCCTTTTAAAAGTGCATTCCTTTTCTAGGACATAATTTTCATCTTCAAATGTAGGAAAGCTGCTGGCTGTAAGCCCAGGAATGCATTTTCTGCCAGGATGCTCACCTGCTTGCAGTGAAAGGGCCAGACTAACCATTTCATGATGACCAGTGGGATGGGAATCTTCACTGTCCTGGCAGATCAACTCCAGACCTCCTCTTCCAAGCAGGAAACTGCAGTCACCTGAACCCTCGTCCACAGGGGGAGTAAACCATACAACTGCAAAGACATCTTTGTATAGATTGTGACAACATAGAGGATCACATAGCTGGGAGATGGAATGCCTTCATCACAGAGGTTAAGTATTTCAGTTTACAATTTCATTTTGAAGAGGAGGAAAACAAGGAATATGTTCTTTCTCACTCAAGAGAGAGAAGCAGTGAAATAAATATAACAGTTTCAATATTAATATTATTTGTTGGCCATGATAGCTTGTAAAATTCAGAGAGACCTCAGATGGACTTAAATGAACAGCTTCATGAATCTACCTTCAGGGAGTTACTTCTGAAAACTTAAAATTGCACTACTAAATCCTTCTGATAAAGCTACCTTTAAAGTCTCATCATAATCAGTGTTTGAAAAGTCAACTGTGAATGTTTGTCACCTTTAAAATATCTTAGGTGGCATTTTTTCAAGTCACTACACCATCCTTGAAATTTCCTTGAGAAAATCAGAGCAGTGACGACTTGGTCAGGAGACAAGCTCCAGCTTACATTCCCAACTTAATCAGTACCCACCTCAGCTTCTCATAACTATCCTTTCACAAAAACCAACATTCCAAACCTCACATGCCATCTGGAAAGAATATACTCAATAGAAAATATTTGCAGTCAATTACCAGTTCTAAAGATTGCCATTAAAAAAAAAAAATCTGCACCATATTTAGTTGAAAACATTAGAATAAGGCAGAGCAGAGGACCACCTTTGCTTTGGTGAAATGCAGGCACATCACCTTGCAGAAACTGCTGATCTCTGAGGTCCCCCATACATACCACACAGCATAATGTGTTGTGGCCACCATCATCCATCTAGCACAGGTATTAAACACTCCTCTGTGCAGCTGGTGATGGAGGGATAAAGAACTGCTCTTTCAGTAATTCCAGAATAAGCTTAAGAAAAATATTGTTGTTTTCTAGCATACAAAAAAATAACTTTACAGCTCTGAAATTTACAGTACTTCTGGCACTGTGTGTTGGCATCTACTGATGGCTCTTGACAACAGAGGATAACAGTTTTTGAATTTTTTCCAGAACTCATAATGTACACAAAAATCCCTACCTATTTGCTGCCACAAGCTCCAAATGATGCCTGTTTTCTGATCATTAGTCATTACTGGAACTTTCCATCTGGAGGCTTTTTTGATTCCTTGGAAGAGGAATCTGACTGATGCTCCAAGTCCATGCAAGATGTTTTGTAAGTTGTCCACAGCTGGGAGACCCCATTCACAGTTGCCCTTTGTCAGCATGACTGGTCTGGAGGAATAACAGGAAGCACCATTACAGGAGTTTAAGTTGCTGATGGTCTTAAATCTCTGAGAATACATCCAGTATTTTTTTTACTTTGTTCTCCGTTCTGCTGCACAGATTCTGAAATAACAGAGCTGCAAATATGACTTAGTAGTGGACAGGTATGGTTGGACTTGGTCATCACTTGGTGATCTCTAGGTCTCTGTCGACCTAAGGAATCTATGAATCATAGAATCACCAGGTTGGAAGAGACCCATCGGATCATCGAGTCCAACCATTCCTATCAAACACTAAACCATGGCCCTCAGGACCTTGTCCACCCGTGCCTTAAACACCTTGAGTGAAGGTGAGTCAGCCACCTACCTGGGCAGCCTCTGACACTGCCCAATGACCCTTTCTGTCAAATTTTTTTTTCCTAACATCTAGCCTAAATCTCCCCTGGTGGAACTTGAGGCCACTCCCTCTTGTCCTGTCCCCTGTCACCTGGGAGAAGAGCCCAGCTCCCTCCTCTCTACAACCTCCTTTCAGGTACTTGTAGAGAGCAATAAAGTCTCCCCTCAGCTGCTTCTCTTCTCCAGGCTAAACATCCCCAGCTCTCACAGCCGTTCCTCATAGGGCCTGTTCTCCGGCCCCTTCACCAGCTTCATTGGTCTTCTCTGGACTCACTCCAGAGCCTCAACTTTCTTCTTGTGGTGAGGGGCCCAGAACTGAACACAGGATTCCAGGTGTGGTCTCACCAGTGCCGAGTGCAAGGGGAGAATCACCTCCCTGGACCTGCTGGTCACACCCTTTCTGATCCAAGCCAGGATGCCACTGGCCTTCTTGGCCACCTGGGCACACTGCTGGCTCACTCATGTTCAGTCAGCTATCGACCAGCGGGAGGGGTTGGTTCCCGCGCTCCGTTCAACGGCCCCTGGAGAGCGGCGGAGAGGGGCAGGGACGGCACTGGCTCGGGGCACTCGGAGCGGGCAGGGAGGGCGCAGAGAGGGGCTAGAGACTAGCCAGAAGACACCGAGGGCCGCGGTGGCCACGCGGCAGAAGATTCAAGCTGCCCCGGGGGCTGCAGCAGGCAGGACGACACTCTCCCTGCTCACCTCTCTGCCCGAGCTCCACACAAAGGGGGAAGAGAGCAGCGCAGCCCTCCTAATGGCACCTCCAGCAAGAGAGCAAAAGCCTACAGCACCCGGTATTCCCAGGCGGTCTCCCATCCAAGTACTAACCGGGCCCGACCCTGCTTAGCTGCCGAGATCGGACGAGATCGGGCGTTCTCAGGGTGGTGTGGCCGTAGGCACCTGCTGCCTCCCAGCACCCCCAGCCTCTCCCGCACAACACGCCTCGCGCTACACAACACACGCTGCCTCCTCACGCCTACACACACAACACGCCACCCCTACACCTACCACTGACCACTCTCACACAATGACACAACACGCAAAACAACAACCACCAGCCTGGAAAAGACACCCACCAGCAACAACTCTAACCAGTCCTACCTGACACTAAACCCTAACCCAAGGCGCCTCAACCACCTGCCTCTTCAACACCTCCAGGGATGGGGACTCAACCAGCTCCCTAAGCAGCCTCTGCCAGTGTCCTGTGACCCTTCCTGGCAAACAATATTCTCTCATGTCCAGCCTAAATCTCCCCTGGCAGAGCTTGAGGCCATTCCCTCTTGTCCTGTCACCTGGGAGAAGAGCCCAGCTCCCTCCTCTGTACAACCTCCTTTCAGGTAGTTGGAGAGAGCAATGAGGTGTCCCCTCTCAGCCTCTTCTCCTGGATAAACACCCTCAGCTCTCTCAGCCATTCCTCATAAGGCCTGTTCTCCAGCCCCTTCACCAGCTTTGTTGCTTTTCTCTGGACTCACTCCAGAGCCTCAACATCCTTCTTGTGGTGAGGGGCCCACAACTGAACACAGGATTCAAGGAGCGGTCTCACCAGTGCTGAGTACAGAGGGAGAATAACCTCCCTGGACCTGCTGGCCACTCTGTTTCTGATACAAGCCAAGATGCCATTGGCCTTCTTGGCCACCTGGGCCACTGCTGCCTCATGTTCAGTCACTGTCAACCTCCCTCCCTCTCCTCCAGGCAGCTTTCTAGACAGACTTCTCCCAGTCTGTAGCTCTGCATAGAGTTGTTGTGCCCCAAGTGCAGGAAAATGAAATGCTATGTCTCCCTAGAATAAAATAATTATTACTAGAAATACTCAATTTACCAGTAGAAAATAAAGGATGTAAACAGTACTTTAAACAAATTCATCTTACTAAGTTTATATTAAACTATAATTTTGTATGCATGTTCTGACAATATTTTATGATCCCTGAACTATTCCTACAGTCACATTCACCAGAACAGACTTTGTTGTTCATCCAAAATCCACTGGGACTCCCAAAGGCCAATTGGAAACCTATGAGTGCATGCAGCCTGTACACTTGATTTTGAACATGAATTTCAACCAGATTTCCCACTTTGCAGAGGAACTTTGCATTTTTTTAATTTTGTATTTTTGTAGATGTTTTCATTCTGGATTTTAAATTAGTGAAATCAAATGTATCGTCACAAAATAAAAAAGAAGAAAAACTTAGAAGACGGACAAGAGGCAATAGTCAAAAGTTGCAAAGCAAATTCTAAGTAGATGTAAGAAAAACACAACATTAGGCAAACTCAGTATTTTTGGAGATTTTCAAAGGGCAAGTAGCCAGGGTCCTGCAAAACCTCATATGTCCTTGAAGTTTTCTTTCTGTTGAGCAGAGAACTACAGTAGATTATCTGCAGCTTCATTCCACATTCCCCTCCCATAATTTCGCAGCCCTTCCCCACCCAAAAAATAGGGCAGGAGTGTTGGGGAAGGGTATCTGACCAGATGGCATTGGATGAACCAGCAGAAAACAGACAGGTTCCCTTCAGAGTACTTGTTTATTTTAGGGGTAAACTTTGCCAAAGTGAAGAGTCTCCCCAAAGCATTTTGATTTTGTCAGACTCGCAGAATTTGATAAAATGCTCCTCCAGAACACTTGATTTTGTTTTGCTTAGGAGTTCTAACTATATTTTGTTAGCATAGTGGTTAGGCAAGTTTCCAGGTTATTTAGGGAGTTGGATATAGTAGTAAAAAATTATTTTACTCATTTAGAGATTGCACCAGACAGACTTAGTGGAAGAGATGATATATTGCTGTGCTGCTGAGTAGCTGCATGGAGGAAGAATTTGCAGCTACCAGGGCCCCAAATCCCCCACCACTTCTATCGCTTCGGCAGTGTGACTTATCTTGGCACACTGCTTTCACTATTAGGCAGCTGAAGCCTTTATTTTTAAAATAGGATACAAAGATTTATCTAGATTTTTTTTTTGTTCACCTTGTTGTATTATATCTAGACCTAATATAGTAGTTACCACTGCACTAGGGACCACAGTTCTTTATTTTCTTGGACTTTTAATGGAAGTATTTATTCCCAATATAAAGTTGGAACAGGATTACTTGCTCTGTCACACACTTTTGGCTCCTTGAAGAACATTTTTCTTCCTAACTCTTTCCAGAGTTTGATTTTGTACTAAGAAGGACGTTAAATATTTGATCAGAATGGTTGGACTCAATGATCCAAAGGGTCTTTTCCAACCTGGTGATTCTATGATTCTAAAATATAAAATATTTTCTAAAATCTTTTCTATTAGTCTCTTAGTACTCTTAAAAAAACAAGGATGTAATGGCACTTCAAAAATGTTGCCTATTAGTCTGTTATTATTCTTAAAATAACAATAATGTAATGGCACTTCAAAGTAAACAAATAAAAATTATTCCAGATGTGTAACATTATAACATAAGTAACATGCTTTCCTTTCATAAAATTTTTCTTTTGTACTTCAAAGCCTACATTCTAATCCTTTTATAACTACAGAGATGTAGCATGATATACATAAATTACTGGATATTAAGGCAACCTCAGGAGAGATTTGAGAGTCAAGCAAGAAACCCATCAAAATCAAAGTCCAAATCAACATCTTCAAAAAAAAAATCTGTCTTTAACTTATCTTTAGAGACAACTCCTGCAGCAAACTAAAAATTCGGGCTAGACATTTAGTTACTGGTATCCTATGATGTTATGGTATTCCTCACAAGTTAAAAATCAGAATAAAGCAGGTATTTATTATCTCAGAGGACATTCTGCAGGAAGAAAAAACATAGATTTTAATGCACCATTCAGCTTCTCCTGAAGTGAAAGCAATCATCATTCTGGCAGTTTGAAGTACCCCTGTATGCATATCATATGCTCTCTATAACTACTTGAGAGGAGGTTGTAGAAAGGAGGGTAATGGCCTCTTTTCCCAAGTGACAGGGTACAGGACAAGAGGGAATGGCCTCAAGCTCTGCCAGGGGAGATTTAGGCTAGACATTAGGAAAAAAAAAAATCACAGAAAGGGTCATTGGGCACTGTAACAGGCTACCCAGGGAGGTGGTTGATTCATCTTCCCTGGAGGTGTTTAAGGGACGGGTGGACGAGGTGCTGAGGGACATGGTTTAGTGTTTGATAGGAGTGGTTGGACTTGATGATCCGGTGGGTCTCTTCCAACCTGGTAATTCTATGACTCTATATACCCTCCTCTTAGAATATCACCTTTAGAAAACCTCCAAGTTTTTAAAAGAGGAGAGTATAGATAATTTTGGAAAGCACTTCAGCCTTAGAGCCACCTGCAGTACCTGCGTGGCTCTGCCTGGAGCATTCAACACCTCTAGGAAGACCATCCTAGGGGACCTTCAAGCAGCACTGCAGCAGCATTACAGCCAGCCCGAAGGAGAACAGCAGCATAGAATCATAGAATCACCAGGTTGGAAGAGACCCATCAAGTTCAGCCATGCTCAGTGTTCTCTGCAAACTGGCAGCACCAGGCAGGCCTGTGCATCTTCTTCCTGCTGGTGATTGATGTCACAAATAATCCACACATATAATTCCATGTATGCCTGGAAAAGGCACACAGCATCTTCCAGATTTTTTTTTTTCACACAGCTAAACAAATGAGAATAGCTAAATTCAGCCCAGAGTAAGAAATTGGGTCTATGGAACTAATTAATCAAATGATGAGGAGCAAATTCATTGGGATGGTGGGGTTGGGGGTAGTGGTGCAGGAAATAAAATTCCTAAACCATGATTTGGCCACCCCATGGGGACTTTCCATTGCCCAGCCTGGGAAACCTCTCTTGACATAGAATCATAGAATCACCAGGTTGGAAGGGACCCACAGGATCATTGAGTCCAACCATTCCTATCAAACACTAAGCCATGTCCCTCAGGACCTCGTCTACCCGTGCCTTAAACACCTCCAGGGAAGGTGAATCAACCATCTCCCTGGGTAGCCTGTTCCAGTGCCCAATGACCCTTTGTGTGAAAAAATTCCTCCTGATGTCCAACCTAAACTTAGTCTGGTGGAGCTTGAGGCCATTCCCTCTTGTCCTGTCCCCTGGGAGAAGAGCCCAACTCCCTCCTCTCCACAACCTCCCTTCTGGTAGTTATAGAGAACAGTGAGGTCTCCTCTCAGCCTCCTCGTCTCCAGGGTAAACAACCTCAGCTTTTGTCTTCACCTAACAAAAGCAAGTGCATGGCTAGCTGGTAAAAGTCACTGCCCAGTTGCCTCTTGGTATGATCGACGCTAGAAATAGAGAGCGGAAACTGGAAATCAAGTCAAATTGAGACTGTTTACATGGTTACATGCAGAAAGGGAATGCACGTATATAAAAAAAAATACATTGCCGTGCTTCTGTACTCCAGGTTTTTTCTCCTGAAGAGTGAAATAAATATTTTATCCAGTTCAGAGACCATTTCTGTGCCTTGGAAATCAGCCATACGTCCCACGTATACAATGCCACAAGCTGTAAGAGACATGCAGTGAGATTTGACAGAAAACTACAAATTCTCCAGCTCACACGGGGCTGGAATTTACCCTTGATTGGCACTAGAACACAAAGTGTTTCTTTACTTACTTTCTGAACAATCTCTGCAATGCAAAAGTAATAGAAAATATAGGACATAAAAAACCATGAACACCTAATGAAAGGAGGGACATGATCAATGAACACAATTTGATGTCAGGCTTTTACTTCTCCCAGTTTTAACATAAACCATTTTTTAAAACAAGAGACAGAGAAACCTAGTTACAACTCTCCATTAAGGTCTGGCATTGCTACTCTGTGAAGGAAGAAAAATGATACTATTTTATATAGCCAGCATGCTTAAGCCACTTATTAGTAAGCCTAGATAAAATAAAAATACGGTCTTTCAAGTGGCTAGAATAAAACCCACTAGAAGTAACACCTGAAGCAAAAGCTGCAGTGGTGTTGGGAAGGTGATGGGGGACACCAGGACCTTTTCACTGCCTGCTCTTGATTCTCCTAGCATCAACACTACCCAACCTAACATCAGGGAAGGATGAAACAGAATATTAAATGGAGAAAGATAGCTTGAGATGCTCTCTGCCAGCGTGCCGGACCATCACACCCAAAGGATGCTCAATTATCAAAGAGGCCCACAGGTAGATGGTCAGTGCTGGGGCTCAATAGAGGCATTACTGGAGAAATAGAAAAAAAAAAACAAACAACTATTCCCTTGTGCATTTTTCCTTATGTCACTGGTGAGCTGCAGTGGTAGAAAGTTTTGGAAGCAAAACTCCAAGTACTTGAGGAATGTTTACCCGCAAACTCTGTTGTTCTATCCTGATAATAAACCAAGGTTATAGAAGCTCCCAGCTGGTCTTTTCAACTGCATTTTCAACAGGATACTCTCTCAAAATATAGATCTGTTTGTATACATACAAATACATGTGTATAGGAGAAATTTTTCCTCTGCTTCACATTTATACTGATGACTGATGCCAAGTTTTATTCCCTTTAATGCATCAAGCAATCAACCAAGGAGGCTCTCATGTGCACACATAATATAAAAATGCCAGACCAAAAAAAAATTATCATACTTATCACATCTGTGATATTACTTTCCTTAATGCATTACTCTATCTGCTCAAAAAAATGCTTCAAACATACAACGCTAATACCAATTGGATTTTGGTTTATTTCAAACTGCATTATTGATAATTACAGGGTTTGTATTCCAGCTTGATCTTTTCTGGCCGAGGATGAATTTGTTATGAAAGAAAGCAGTAGCTATAACTTCCCATTGCACAGTGCCTACAGAACAGCACACAAAACCACCATCATTTTGGTGGAATGTGTTTAGAATTACAACATAAAACAGTGAGTCATACCACCACGGTGGAAGGAGTAGCTGCAGTTAAAATGAATTATCCCTGGCCATAGAGGATGCAGATTGACAGATAAAAACATGAGCGAGGGGGAAGTTGCAGTTATAATAAATGAAGATAATATAGTTTACCAAGAGGAGAATCAAATGGACAGTATGTGAGTGCTGCAGTCTTTTACGTCCTGGCTGCAGGTGTATCAATTTCACCTTCCAAAGCTTATTTTCCCACATGGTCTTTCTGTCAATACAAGTAACATTACAGCCATCTTAAGAAAACTGAATGCTGAAAAATATCAAAGGTTTATGTACCTGCAAACTTCCCTGCCTTCTCCCCATCAATGCACATTATTGTAACAACAGATATACGTCCAGCATGTCTTTGTGTCCCTAGATCATTTCAGCTCTAAACATCACCACTAAAAATATTGAATTCTCTAAGTTGGAGGAAAAAAATTCATTTATCCAAATCTCTGAAGTATGAGTTACTTGCAGGTTATGAAGCATACAGAATCACAGAACAACCAGGTTGGAAGGGACCCATCGGATCATCAAGTCCAACCATTCCTATCTAACACTAAACCAAGTCCCTCAATACCTCATCCACCCGTGCCTTAAACACCTCCAGGGAAGGTGAATCAACCACCTCCCTGGGCAGCCTATTCCAATGCCCAATGACCCTCTGTGTGAAAAACCTCCTCCTAATCTCCAGCCTAAATCTCCCCTGGCGGAGCTTGAGGCCATTCCCTCTTGTTCTGTCCCCTGTCACTTGGGAGAAGAGGCCAGCTCCCTCCTCTCTACAACCTCCTTTCAGGTAGTTGTAGAGAGTAATGAGGTCTCCTCTCAGCCTCCTCTTCTCCAGGCTAAACAACCCCAGCTCTCTCAGCCACTCCTCATAAGGCCTGTTCTCCAGCCCCTTCACCAGCCTCATCGCTCTTCTCTGGACTTGCTCCAGAGCCTCAACATCCTTCTTGTGGTGAGGGGCCCAGAACTGGACACAATATTCAAGGAGCGGCCTCACCAGTGCTGAATACAGAGGGAGAATCACCTCCCTGGACCTGCTGGTCACACCATTTCTGATCCAAGCCAGGATGCCATTGGCCTTCTTGGCCACCTGGGCACACTGCTGGCTCATGTTCAGTCGGCTGTCGACCAACACCCCCAGGTCCCTCTCCTCCTGGCAGTTTTCCAGCCAGGCTTCTCCCAGTCTGTAGTTCTGCATAGGGTTGTTGTGCCCCAAGTGCAGGACCCAGCATTTGGCCATGTTAAACCTCATGCCGTTGGACACGGCCCAGCGGTCCAGCCTGTTTAGGTCCCTTTGCAGAGTCTCCCTACCCTCCAGCAGATTGACACTTGCACACAGCTTAGTGTCATCTGCAAACTTGCTAAGGGTGCCCTCAATGCCCTCATCCAGGTCATTGATGAAGACATTGAACAGGACTGGACCCAGCACTGAGCCCTGGGGAACACCACTTGTCACTGGCCTCCAGCTGGACTTAACACCATTTCCCACCACTCTCTGGGCCCGGCCATCCAGCCAGTTTTCTACCCAGGAGAGTGTGCGTCTGTCCAGGCCAGAGGCTGACAGTTTCCGTAGCAGAATGCTGTGAGAAACTGTGTCAAAGGCTTTACTGAC
The DNA here is from genome assembly GCA_033558105.1 of Coccyzus lansbergi. Taxonomy (NCBI): domain Eukaryota; kingdom Metazoa; phylum Chordata; class Aves; order Cuculiformes; family Coccyzidae; genus Coccyzus; species Coccyzus lansbergi. Next base: position 1,535,679 of record JAUMJK010001466.1, on the reverse strand, counting down.
GTCCAGAAAGACCACATCCACAGCCTTTCCCTCATCCAGCAGCCGAGTGACTTTGTCATAGAAGGCGATCAGGTTGGTTTGGCAGGACCTGCCTCTGGTAAACCCATGTTGACTGGGCCTGATCACCCAGTTCTCTTGTAAGTGCTTCGTGATAGCACTCAAGATCACCTGTTCCATGACTACCTTCCAGAACCAAAGCACAGCAAACTAGCATGCAAGACAGACCCAGGAACACCAACTTAATTGCTTTCTCGTAGTCATGGTGAATAGGCTGACAATTAACAGGCAGTAATTGTAGATAACTCTGCAAATAAGAGACCACAGCAGATCAGGAGGAGAAAAACCACTCTCCACAGCCCCAGTGGCTCACACAAGAAATAATGGCCTGAAACTACAGCAAGAAAGACTGAGCTTGGCACTGGATAGCCAAATACATTACTTGGGGTGTTTCTAGAATTGCTGCCTCTGGTGGTCCTCAGGAGCAGTTTGGATGCCAATAACTGTCATTTGTGCAGGCAGACTGACCAGGAGCTGAACTTGTGTTTTGCATCCCATGGCTTTGTGGTGTTGTCCAGGACTCTGAAGTCTCATGGCTCTTGGTGAGAAACTGGTGCCTAAAGAGAGGCTGAATATATCTCTAATCTTTTTGATCTGACCCTAAGAACCAGGACACATTCCTACAAAGTAGGCAATGGCAGATTAAGAAATTAATTCTACTCCCTCACCACCCCCCACAGTCTCATCTAGTGATAACAACAAAGTTGAGAGTGAGATGGCTAAAAGGGCTGTATTGATTTTTTCCTAAATAGAGCCTATCTAAGCAAGGTAACCCACCTGCAGTTTCTCAGCTCAAACAACCCATTCACTGTCATATGAAATGCAGTTGCTCGAGAAGCTGATTCAGACAAGCCTATCTAGAAGGTGTCAAAGTCAAAGCAAAATGTTCAGTCTACCCACCCCTTATTCTTATATTATGCAGGAGCCCTGTTCAATGTGACTTGTTTACAGACTCCACAATGTCACCTGGCAATTAAAACTCAATTAAAACAAAAAGAAAGGTAGTGACAATGTGAAAACTGTAAAGACTGGTTAGACACGGTAAAAAAATATCATCCAAGACAAATGAAAGCTGTTTTGACAGAGTAATAAAAATAGATATGCTGAGGCTAAGGAGGTATATTTCATTTTATCGTGTCCTTGAATATTAAATTCACTTTGCTCTTATACAGTTACTAGAAGATATAACAACCAGGTGGGGGATTATGTGTATATATAGTAAATTTTGAGTTTATTTAACTAAAATAACTAAACAGGGAGCAAATCTTTCCACAGGTATATATTGGCAATCGGAAACCACCTGCCACAGGCTGAGCAGTTCAAGTCCTGAGAAATTACATTATCACTGTATGCCCAGGGACAGCAGCGCATACTTGAGATAAATTTAGTGGTTTACCAGTTTATTACTTTACAATAGTTCCAAGTACCACAACTGTGTGATTTTGGTCTGGGTTTTTCTTCCTTTATTTCTTTTTAGAAGATTCCACTATATTTGCCTTAAAAGCAGGTGCTGGGAAATCAAGCATAGCAGAATGCAACAACCACGCAGGTTATGCTATGTGTCACTTACATAACTTTAAACTCTATTGCAAATTCTTCATCTAAGATCAACCACATCATAGCTGTTCCTCTCTGGAAAACTTGGGAAAATGCTTATTCAACCAGGGAAGAATTTAGTTTGAAACTTTCTGGACTCCAAGTCAAATCAGTCATGCACAGGCCTGAAAAAAAAAACATTTCACTGGTTGTCTCATGGGGTAACTACACCTCTCAAGCGCCTTTGTTTTCCTGGAGAGAAGGGTGTGTTCCCATGGGAATCACAGCACCCAGAGACCTTCTTCTCTTCCTACATACTCAACCATATCCCTTCCCAGGACTGACCATGTTGTTTGACACTGACTCTCTACAACAGTAATTATGCAGACGTCAAGCAGAGAAATACTTCTCCCAGAGGACAATTTGAGAACATTTTGATTTTTCTTCCCTCAGTCATTCTTTGGGTATGTGGCAAATGTGCATTCCCTTTTAGTACCCCTGAAATTACAGTGCCTGCTGCAGGTTGTTAATCCATTTCCTAGGTGCACCCTATGATTAGGAAATCAAGTTTGTTTCCAGAACATCTCCCTAGATTTGTGCAATTGAGCCCCAGAGGGGCAATCCCACCGAGGCAGGAGCTGAGCAGGGCTGGAGTAGGCACGTTGCCTGGCCCCCATTGCAGGGCACACACAGAGCTCCAGTTGGTGGCAGTGGTACCACCTCATTTTCTCCTGGACCAACAAATTAGCTGCAAGCTGAAGTCATCAAAAGCAGTGATTTTACCTCACCCTGAGCAGTCTGTATCTCCCCTGCTGCATCTGGAAGCCTTGTGAAGAGGCAAGTGAGCCTGGCAGAGACCATCTGAAGCACATACAGACTTTACTGGTTTACCACCGATTGTTACAACACCACAGTCACCTCTCTGTGCTGTCAGTTTATTTTTAAATAAGTAAACAATAAACATGAAGCTACTTAAAGAGCAAGGATTTTTCCCCTAACTAATATGATCTGCCCTCAAAGCAAACATATTTTTTAATAGGACCTCTAAACATAAACTTTTTTTTGGCATTTCCTACATGCTGAGCACAGTCAACAGAGAAAAACTAAAGCACAAGTAAATAATTTATTTTTGCCTTTTACTTAAACAGAGATTCCTTCCCTCTACCCCACAAAACGTATTGAGAACAGGCTTCCTGGTCAAATATCACGTGAAACTACCTGCAACACTCTCAGATGCAAAACCACCCATGAACTAAAGCAAAATGACTGCTAGAACAAACTGTACCCACCTACCTTTACTACATGTAGTATTACATGAATCCCTTTTCACTATTTCCTAGCTTTTTACATAAACAAGGATAATTAAATCAAATATATATATATATATATATAAATATATATATTTATAAAACCCAGCCCTGCCTGACTTCAGTGTTGGCCCTAGTAGGGCACACAAACTACTTCATTTATAGAAGACTGCAGGTTTGGCTGATGGGAAAATGCTGATTTCATTAACCAAGTTAATTGCATGATGACAGGGGGGGTGTGAGGGTGCAAAACACTTGCTGTTATCCCTTCCTGCATGCATTCTCCTAGCACAAACTCACAGCAAAAGGCAAATGACCCTTGAGTGACAGGGAACAGACATACAACATACAACAGCACAAAAGTGAGAAGGGAGAATTTGCTTAAGAGAGTTGTTCCAGGCACTGCAAAAACCTAACTGCAGCCTCATTTATAACTGGCAGCTCTCGGCTCCACTTCAGCAAAGTGTAGACTGACAGTGACTGATGCAAGATGAATCAATAAAGATACTACATTTATTGTAAATAAATGGCATTCATTAGGCTAAAAGCCATAATTCATGCTAGGTAATTTATATTGCACAGGTAATTTAGGTAATTAACTAAACAACTAGGTAATTTATATTACACCAGAAAAGTTACTAAACTCCTGCCCTTACGGATTTACTATTGTTATCCTTTGTTAAATGACAGCGAACCATCTCATAAAAACCAGCATAGAGCGTTTTATGTGCTCTATGAGTTTTCACATGGAAAACAGCTCATAGACAGCAATAAAAAGAAAAGCATTGGTATTCTACTGGGTCATATTATTTTCAGGATAGCATTTGCGGGACGAGTTGTAGCAGCTTAAAGCTATTGGAATAGCAAAATATACCAGGTAAGAAAAATCAACATTTTCTGCATTACACACAGTTTTCTGATTAGAAATCTTGTTGCCTTTCTCATGAGGTTAATTGCTCAAAGGTTTGGATCTTGGTTGGGTAACATTGGCCAGCAGAAGAGGCAGGGATAGGCACCTCCTCTTATTCACAAAACTACTTTTTCTCTTGGATGACTCATTTTGTCAAGATGTGATGCTTTGGGTTACTTATGCTTCTCCCAAATCTGAACCTGATTGCATGTGGATAGGAAACCTTTGGGATATGGTGGCTCAGAAATGGTTCCATGAAACCTACAGGGCAAGTAAATGCTATCAGTTACAGGGCTTCATCAGCACTTGGAAGAAGAGGTTGTATTATGTTGATGGGAGATCACGGAATCAAACGCAGAGATCAATATGATCAACGAGTGTTCGATTTATTGAACTTACATGTTTCTTTATAGACCCTTTTTGGTCACATAACTAGTTGCCCATGAGGTTATCTACAGTGTATTATTGGTTAAAGGTAGCTGTCCATAAAGCTCTTACTAATGTATTACTGGCTAAACTACCACACATACTAAGAAACCAAGTTACACTAAAATTAACTATGTTGATAGTTCTCTTTAGTTGTTTTTCTTTCAACTGGTACTGGCTCCCACTGAACTAGCTGCTGCATTCCTCCCAGCTGGCCCCTGTTTATCTTTCGTCTCTCTGTTTCAAAGCCTTGTTAAAGTTGTTCAGTATCAATCAGTCTCACAGCATCCAGGCCTTCTTCTCTGTAAAATGTTCCCACAGTATTACTTATGAATGGCACTTACATGCAGACTTCATAAAATAAAAAAGGATCTTCCAGGTTAACCCTGTCTCTTAGAGCTTTGAATAGTGTGTGTATATCCTGTTGGCCATTAGAAGTGAACAAGCCAGTTCGCAGCCTGCTGCTCTCCTTCAGCCATGAAATTCACCCTACATCAGCAGAATCACATCAGCAGACATGCAGGACTTCACGTACGTCACTTGCTATCCAACCAACACCAGTCAGAGATTTTGCTGCTACAGTAAATGCACAGTGCCATTGCTGGGAAGGTGCAAGGATATGGTAGATTATAAAAATGCCATGACTTGGCTCACAACAACATTGGGGCACAACAACCCTATGCAGAGCTACAGACTAGGAGAAGTCTGTCTAGAAAGCTGCCTGGAGGAGAAAGACCTGGGGGTGTTAGTTGACAGACAACTGAACATGAGCCAGCAGTGTGCCCAGGTGGCCAAGAATGCCAATGGCATCTTGGCTTGGATCAGAAAGGGTGCGACCAGCAGGTCCAGGGAGGTTATTCTCTCTCTGTACTCAGCACTAGTGAGACTGCTCCTTGAATCCTGTGTTCAGTTCTGGGCCCTTCAGCACAAGAAGGATGTTGAGGCTCTGGAGTGAGTCCAGAGAAGAGCAACGAAGCTGGTGAAGGGGCTGGAGAACAGGCCTTATGAGGAGCAGCTGAGAGAGCTGAGGGTGTTTAGCCTGGAGAAGAGGAGGCTGAGGGGAGACCTCATTGCTCTCTACAACTCCCTGAAAGGAGGTTGTGGAGAGGAGGGAGCTGGGCTCTTCTCCCAAGTGACAGGGGACTGGACAAGAGGGAATGGCCTCAAGCTCCACCAGGGTAGGTTTAGGCTGGACATCAGGAAAAAAATTTTCATGGAAAGGGTCATTGAGCACTGGAACAGGCTGCCCAGGGAGGTGGCTGACTCACCTTTCCTGGAGGTGTTTAATGCACTGATGGACAAGGTGCTGAGGGACATGGTTTAGTGTTTGATAGGAATGGTTGGACTTGATGATCTGGTGGATCTTTTCCAACCTCATGATTCTATAAGTGTTCACCCCAGGCAGGCTGCTCATTCCCAAAGTGGTGCAAGATGGTGGGGCATGCAAGGCTTGGGTAAAGCACCTCCTGGGACACAGGCAATTCTTGTTCTTCCAACTACCACCATCTCTCACAGCATGACTGTCAAAAAGCCATCAGCCACAAGATTGTCTTAGTTCTACTTTATACAGGAGCATTAAGTTTAAAGCAATTTTGTATATCTGCATAAGTATGAAGTAGAATTTTTGTTGAAGTTTGAAAAAGAAAAGCTAATGCTTTCCTAGTTTGAAAGTTCAGTTATGAGCTTTAGTTCACATGAGAAAAGGATGTGTTCATGACTTGGTGAGTAATCCTACGGAGCTATGTACCTATACTTATATACATGTAACTTGCGTGGGGAAATCTATACAGTCTCATATATAAGTCCTTTTTGAGCAGCATTCAGCGCAGGACAGTTAGATTCAAGCTGCCCCGGGGGCTGCAGCAGGCAGAACGACACTCTCCCTGCTCACCTCTCTGCCCGAGCTCCGCAGAAAGGGGGAACAGAGCAGCACAGCGCAGCCCTCCCAATGGCACCTCCACCGAAACAGCAAAAGCCTACAGCACCCGGTATTCCCAGGCGGTCTCCCATCCAAGTACTAACCGGGCCCAACGCTGCTTAGCTGCCGAGATCGGACGAGATCGGGCGTTCTCAGGGTGGTGTGGCCATAGGCACCTGCTGCCTCCCAGCACCCCCAGCCTCTCCCGCACAACATGCCTCACGCGCTACACAACGCGACACATGCTGCCTCCTCACACCTACACACACAACGCACCGCCCCTACACCTACCACTGACCACTCACACACAACAACACAACACGAAAAACAACAGAACAAAACCACCAGCGTGGAAAAGACACCCACCAGCAACAACTCCAACCAATCCTACCTCACACTAAACCCTGACACAAGGCACCTCAGCTACCCACCTCTTCAACACCTCCAGGGATTTAGGCTAGACATCAGGAAAAAAAAAAAAATCACAGAAAGGGTCATTGGGCACTGGAAGATGCTGCCCAGGGAGGTGGTTGATTCACCTTCCCTGGAAGAGTTTAAGGCACGGGTGGACAAGGTGCTGAGGGACATGGTTTAGTGTTTGATAGGAGTGGTTGGACTCGATGATCTGGTAGGTCTCTTCCAACCTGGTTGTTCTATGATTCTATGATAACAAATACATGTAGTTTTGGCACCCTAGCAAGACACTCAAGAGCCAGAAGGAAACCATGCCCATCCTGTCCCCTTCTCCGGGCCATGAGATAAGGGAAATAAACACAGGCTCTTCGGGTGCCAGAGCTGCTGAATGTGGTTAAAAAGTAGCACTGACAGAATATTTATTAGCACTTAAGGGTTTTACCGAAAGTGATCTGTCACAACAATTTTCCTATTCACACTTCTGTGTTTTTACTGCAGCTGAAGTGTTTTGGTATCTATTAAATCTTTTCTGCCTGACAAAACAAAGCCAAAAGATCCTCCCAGGCCTGCTTAACAGGTTCAAAAGATTAGCAAAAGAGATGAGAAGATGCTAGAGCCAAAATATAAATAGATTTTGCTTGTTCCAAAGAAAGTCCTTCAAAGCTACTCTGCTGGGTTTTGGCCAGTGTCCGTGATGTGCCATCAGAAAGCCCTGGGGCAGGGGGCACCACGGCTGCCTTTGGCCCTACTGTCACATCTATTCATTGAACCACGTGGACCGGGGCCAACCCAGATCTCGAGATGCACTTGCATTGGATTTGCCATTTGATTAAACTCTTTCCCTGAATTCAAACTCCAAATAAGAACAGAGTCATGTCTGTGCACTGATCAAAATGAAGACATCTGTCTGGACCCTTGATTGCACTGAGGCGGCATTTGTGCAGTGGAGTCTGCAACTTTGCCACAAAAGAAAAAATTAAGTTAAAAAGAAATCTGTAGCTTCTGACAAGTTGCCAACTTGTGTGTATGATGAACGCTGAAGAATTGAGCCATACTCCCTGACAGTTTCCAAATTAAACTTTGGGCTGTTTAGGAGGTTGTCAGTCAATAAATTCAAGTGTTTAAAAGGTCCAAGCCTGTTTCTTCTGCCTGTTAGACAGGACTGCATGGATCTGGAAGAAACAACCGTTCTCTTTCACTGTCTCTGGATCACATTTGCGTGGCAATTAAGAAAGATATTTTCTTTTAAAAGAACTCAAAAAAAAAAAAACCTATTTCATTGACTGAGCTAAAACAATTCTATTTTGTATCCATATCCATTGATTAGAACTGTACTTGAATTCAGAGGCAAACTACACACTTACATGCACATCAACAATGCTACAAAGACTTTGAAACAGAACAAATTCAGAAATGCCTGAGTAACCGCACTGAACATCTTGTACAGGAGGATTAGCTTAATGACTATTAAGAAAACATCACACAAGTAATTTCAAAGATGAATGTGTTATTTTTAACCTAATAGCCTATTGAAAATTGTCTCCCTCCTCCAAATTTTATCCTGTAAGAATGTTGTTTCATCTTAAACCACCTTTGAATCCCACTGGAATCATAGAATCATAGAACCACCAGGTTGGAAGAGACCCACCGGATCACCGAGTCCAACCATTCCCATCAATCACCAAACCATGCCCCCCAGCACCCCGTCCACTCATGCCTCAAACACCTAGGTTTCAGAAGCTTTAAAGACACCTAAGTTTTTCAAGTCCAGATCTCAGAAGGCTCAAGCACCTCCTGTTGTTAAAGGGGTAATTTCCCCAGGTGAAGCAGAGCAGCGTTCTCCACAGCTCATGCTAGTGAGGTTCCAGGTTGGGCACTGTGCCATGAACATGCAATCACCAACTCTCATCTGGCCTCTCCAAAACACAAACTCCAGCTTGTATCTGCCTTCAAGAAGCTGTATTATGCTCACGCTGTTGTATACCACATTAGGAACTGGGAAGCTAAGCAGAGTGTTAAGCATAGTATTACACGAAGACCTAAATGCAGCTATGAAAATAATTGCACCAGACTCAACAACTTGCTTCTGACAGCTGATGGCTCTGAGATACTCTGGGAATGTGGGAGATGGTCTAATTAGCTAAAACACATACCTAAGCTTTTGGGTGATACTCCTGTGAATGAGCTTATCCCCTCTGGGTGCTCATGGGAAGCCTCTTTCCTTCTTGGGATTTTCATGAAATTGAGCACATTTCCAGGGCAAAGCCTTGGTCTCAGCAAATAACATTCCTGAGCAAAAATCTCCAAGCAACAAAACGTTTTACAACTTTTCTGGACAGCTCTATTAAACATCTTAGGTAGGAGCACAGAGGGGATGATATAGATGTGCAAGGCAGCTCCTCAACTGGCACAGCTCCATGCTCATCTGTCTCATGCATATTTATGTGCAAGGGATGGCATCCTAAAACTAAAACTGTTTCTGCAGATGCTAAACTCAAACAGGGAACTTGGCTTCTGCAGTTAGTAAGAGTGAATTGCCCCCAAATAAATCAATGTGGCCCAGATGATCTTTGAAAATGAGATGTAGACTTCTAGATCACCAGTGACTTAATTCAAAATGAACATAGAATCTGAGGTTTATACAAACCCTAAGTATATCAGAAACTACAGTCTGGATGAGTTTGGGGATTTTGTTTTCAAGGACTTCCAAAATGTTATTTTTCATTCCCATACAAATTAAAAGCATGGAATTATTTTTTTAATTTTCCAGTGCACTTGTATTTCATGTACAGAGGAAGCTCTGTATCACTCTGTGACAGAGCTAAACTCCCCCTATCCTCCTTGTAAACCAGCATACAATAATAAGCCTAAAATGCTCTGAAAGATGACTCGTGGTAGCTTATGTGGAATATTAGATTAGCTTCATAATATGGTTATTTTACAGTATTTGGAGGACACAGGGAATCTGCAAAAGATCCTGACTCCAGCCAATTGTAATTTCATACATTTTGGATGAAAAAGACTTTCCGTGTTAAGAACTGGTCATCTCCTAGTTCTTTCTCCAGAGGTCTGACCGGTGGAGATTTGCCTGGATTACCTACAGCAATACTTTGCTCTGTGTTTGTAGAAAAACAGCTAATCTTCCTCCTGTCTGGAAATCCATGGCTGATATGTTTTCTGATGGCTGAAAATAATAATCCTCTATCCTATTCGGTAGATACATATGACTTAGTGGATTTACTCAATCTAAAACCACAGTTCATTATCTGGAAAGGAAGACTGCATTTCAGCAATGGTCTTTTACTACGTATGAACAATTCTTACTACAACGCATTAGTAAACACGTTGTACCAAACAGTCTTGAGGTAAATCACATGAAAACAAAGTCTGAAAATTAGAGTAATAAAAAAGTCTGAGCCATAACAAGTACATTTGGGGGTTACAAGTGCCAGTTTCATAGCTGCTTCCAAAAAAAATTATTTTATCAACCACTTACACGTAGGTACCTAAAGCTTATTCTCACACATGTTAAACTCTCTTGATTGGAGATGACCTGCAGTTACAATTTGAATAAGGCAATTTAATAAAGAAAATTTAGCCCAGCCTCAACAGAGATGGAGCAATAAATCTGAGATTTTTTTTTTTTTTTTTTTTTTTAATCAGCACAAACTGGCAACAGAGTGTGATATGAAGACAAACTCTAAATTCCCATACAAAATAATAAATGCGTGGCAAAGAGCTCTAATGTGTTCTTGACAGTTCTGATGAAATTACAGTTCCTCCCTTCCCAAAATGCCTATAACTCTATATACATTCATACCTCACTACTCCAACCTAGTTCAGAAACACTGAAATAAAATATTGGTATATTTTTCTAGAAGTTAGGGGAAAATACAGTCTATAAGAAAATTATGTCATATTTGATATGGCTAATTGAAGTTTAAGAGATGGACATAATTAATACTGAAGTTAACACTTCAGGAAAAGTTAGAAAATATTAAAAAAGTAACCTTAAAAAAATCAGTGATATTCAAAAAGCGTCACCAGAAACTGTGGTGTTTGGACTCATTATTTTACATGAGTGCATACAAGACCTCTGCAATATTACTTTGGAAAATAATCTACCTTTTTTCTTGCAGTCCCATGTGTGTAAGATTTATTATTTTCTTAACTGTAACAGTAAGTCCGGAAAGAAGGTGGAATGAGCTCTTTTAATGACAGATTCTGAGACTTAGAAGGGAGATGAAAAACATTTCATAGAATCATAGAATCACTAGGTTGGAAGAGACCCACCGGATCATTGAGTCCAACCATTCCCACCAATCACTAAACCATGTGCCTCAGCGCCTTGTCCACCCGTGCCTTAAACACCTCCAGGGAAGGTGAATCAACCATCTCCACGGGCAGCCTGTTCCAATGCCCAATGACCCCTTCTGTGAAAAACTTCCTCCTAATCTCTAGCCTAAATCTCCCCTGGCTGAGTTTGAGGCCATTCCCTCTTGTCCTGTCCCCTGTCACTTGGGAGAAGAGGCCAGCACCCTCCTTTCTACAACCTCCTTTCAGGTAGTTGTAGAGAGTAATGAGGTGTCCTCTCAGCCTCCTCTTCTCCAGGCTAAACACCCCCAGCTCTCTCAGCCGCTCCTCATAGGGCCTGTTTTCCAGCCCCTTTACCAACTTTGTTGCTTTTCTCTGAACTCACTCCAGAGCCTCAACATTCATTTTATGGAATTGTCAGATCTTTTCCTAATCTCTCAAATCTTAGAGGTAAAGTCACATCCCAACGCAACAAGCAGCAGCTTTTGCTCTGTGAATATGGTAGGCTGCAGATGGCCAGGTAGAAACCTTCACATCTGTTTGCTTCAGTGTTTCCCAAGCACAGCTTTGTGCAGAGTCCCACTGCCTTTCTTCCCTTTTGTGGTAGCTCAAAATGTGTTTAAAAGTCTCTAGCGAAAAGAGCACTGAATATTTGGAGAAAAGCCTGGGAAAGAATTGCTGAAAACATTGGCTGTCATCTCAGATAAAAAGGAGTTAATGACAGTGCCGCACTGCTGCCACAGACACTAGGTCTGCTGTTTGACAAATACGAATTATTCCAATAATAAGGAAGCATAATAACATTTTCTAACAATTAATTTTATATTACAGTGTTTCTTTTCCCCTTCCATACCTCATCCTCTCACTCCTCACAATGGAGGGTTGCTACATCTTATCACCCACATCCTGATTCAAAGCCTGTTGAAATCCTTGGAAAAATCCCACAGACATCAGTGGATGAAATTTGAGGTGAACAGAGGCGAAGTTTACCTTTGTATGACGGTTCCCATACTGAGACTGATTTTAATACGTACAGTATCATATCTTTGTAATTTAATGTATGTGTCAGAGTTTCTGTACCACAGAAACTTAATGAGTAGGGAAGAGAGCAAACACAATGTCAGTGAATGGCCCTAGAAGGATTTTTTCAGCTATGGATAAAAATAATACTTTTTGGAGTTTTACAAGAGATGAAGGAGTCATATGAGTTTGCAGTACTTAGCAACAGTGCCTTTTGCAAACAGAGCATGTCTTTCAGAGAGCAAAATCTCTTTCTCTTTCAAGAACCTGACATCTATAGAAGGCTTCTGGAGTACCACATCAAAAGCAAACCTAGAGAGCTGGGGATAACACATTAAAAAAAAACCACAGCTGAGTAGGAACAAAGTCATCAAGTAGAAAAAAAAAAAGCCAAAAAGAAAGGAAACCCAAAGAAGGGGGAAGGTCTGGAAAAAGAAATTAGTTTATTCCAGGACTGGAGGCACGTAACATCTCATCCATTTCTAGTGATGCCAACTGATCTTTTCAGCTACAAAAATGCATGTCAGATAAATAGTGATCTTTTTTTCTTTTTTCCCCCCTGTTTTTAGACCTTAAAGAACTACAGTTTCACTAAGTATGCAGACACACCATGTTCCTCTTCATATACCCAAACGGTATTTGATGTACCTTTATTTCTTGCACAGTGATAAAATACATTTCTAATCTGGAGGGAAAACTGCCTTTCACAGTCTGATTCTCAAACTGTGAGTTCTGTTTTGATGAAATAGTGCTAATAAGGAAATGAGTGAACAGCTCAAAATAGTAAGACTAGTTGTCAAAAAGTGTTGATCATCCCAATAAACTGTGTTTGCTCTGCAGTCAGCATTTGATTCTACCACTACCTGAAAGGAGGTTGTAGAGAGGAGGGTGCTGGCCTCTTCTCCCAAGTGACAGGGGACAGGACAAGAGGGAATGGCCTCAAGCTCCGCCAGGGTAGGTTTAGGCTAGACATTAAGAGGAAGTTTTTCACAGAAAGGGTTATTGGGCATTGAAATAGGCTGCCCAGGGAGGTGATTGATTCACCTTCCCTGGAGGTGTTTAAGGCATGGGTGGATGAAGTGCTGAGGGACATGGTTTAGTGTTTGATAGGAATGGTTGGACTCAATGATCCGATGGGTCTCTTCCAACCTAGTGATTCTATGATTCTATGACTGAGATTTAGGACATCAGCTGCTGGAAGCTCTCCTAAAGGTAACCCTGCAGTAAGTCTCTCCTCCCCAGGACTATGTATTAGTATTTCTTCTTCCACCAGAGATATATAAGTAATGCGGTGGCTTTCTTTCCTCATCATTGCATTATTTCTCCATTTTAAGTAAATACAGCCAAATTTGGGGGTTTTATTCCAACACCAAAGCAAATCTGTTCTGCACCATGTTTTTATTTCTGAAGGCTAAAATGAGATTGTGTATGAAGAAGGTTCATCTTTCTGAGTTTCAGGATCCAGTTAGCATTCATCTGCTCTGATCTATGGCACATAGATTATTATGCAGATCCTGTATATGGCAGTCTAACAGTCAAGTGTGAGATAATCTTAGAAAAATATTTAATGTACACAGCCACAAGTCTGCATCCAACCACATATTTGAGTACAAAGTTCAGAATAAGTATAGTGGAAGAAAATTGTGTTCATAATTATTACATTACAATAAAGAAAAAAATTAAATTACATTTTATTGAATTAATTTGCAAGTTGCAGCCAAGAGAAGAAACTCATGTTCAGTCTTCTTTGGTGCAACTGCTCTTTATAAGGCACCTAGCCAAGTCATTTAGCTGCCCTGGGAATAACAACTGCCCTGGAAAAAACATGTCCTTGGAGACAGAACTACAGGGATCTGAAAAGGACCTTCTCCTTTCTGGTTTTCCTGTAGATAACAAAAGAAGGACTTACTCTAAAGCCTGGCAAAACATATAGAAAGCTCCCATTGATTTCAAAGGTTTTGGATGCTTTCAATTCTGTCAAAAGCTGAGCAGACAGTTTTGAAAAAAAATGTTTCCAGAATTCCAAGTTCTTCATCTCCTCAAGGGCTTGTATAGGATCCCACTGAAGTAGCAACTGAAAGGAAAATAAAGTCTAAACTGAAGAAGGCAAGAGTCTGAATAGAAACTTTAAGTTTAAAAACCACATGAGGAGAATTTGTTTCAGTCTAATGTAATCATAGGATCAGAGGTGCCATGTTTCCTATGTGTTTGGTTTTGCAGGCTCTGCTGTGACTGATTCCTTGGGAAAGGTGTGGGCATGGGAGTCTGCCTGCACAGGTACAGCTTTGAGATCATGACTTCTGAACATCACACGCCTCAAAGACCCTTGCTGTGCACTGGCATATAGTTTTATCTGGAGTCTCAGTTTAGTTGCCTTTCTGTAAGTGACAAAAGTTGTTGTTTAGATCCTGAGCTCACTTAAATGGCTAAAACTTCCCTGCAAGCATAGTGAGCACATTATACCTCGAGGAGCTGAAATCATCCATCATGTGCTTCAACAAAATATGTTAGCTTTAAATGAAGCCATCTGCAGATCTAGCATCATCACTCTTCAAATAGGCCACCAATTATTATATATTTCAGTGTCACAGTAGACAACACCATAAGAAATAAAGCTTTAGCTCTTATACCAAATACTTCATTCCCTTCTCCAGTACTTCAGCTCTACTGCTTGTCAGCACTGTTGTTGTATACAATTGTAACTGATTTATATAAAAAGAAGACTCACATCAAGGTGTTACTCTACTACAACTAAACCCACTTCTCTTTTGTAGCAGACAGGCTCTCTTTCTCCTCAAAAAAACATCCAGAAAGGAATGACTGTGCTATGGGGATGTGTCAAATGCGACAACAGTGGGTTACAAGCAATCGTGATGATCAAGGATGACAAATTTCTTAATTTGTGTCAGCTGAGGAACACAACACTATTCTAATAATGTCTGGCATAATGCAAACTGCATACATAACTGTCTAGTGGTGGAAATTATATATAAAATCTAGTTTTCCAGTGAAACAGCTTGATATCCTATCAACCACACATCTGGCACATTTCTCTTCAGTTCATCTTCTAAAGCAAAACTAAATGTATACGTGCCTCTACCTGAAATACTTTGCTCAGAATCATAGAATCACCAGGTTGGAAGAGACCCACCGGATCATCGAGTCCAACCAATCTCTAAACCATGCCCCTCAGTACATCATCCACCCGCACCTTAAACACCTCCGGGGAAGGCTAGTCAACCACCTCCCTGGGCAGCTTGTTCCAGTGCCTAATGACCCTTTCTGTCACATGATGAAGGTGTCACATGATGAAATCCAAGCAGAGGGACTGAAGAACTGACCCAATTGTGAGCTTTGCATCTCTCACTGATGCCTCCTGTGTTGGTGGAGCAGAGTGCTCCTTACTTCAGGCTTGCTGCAGCCCTGCCCCAGAGTCATACACAGCGGTGGCATGGGAAGGCTGCACAGCAGGGATGGATTCAGCTGCAACAAGTGTTCTCAGACTTTGAAGATCAAGCTCAGGCCATTCTTAGCTTATTTTCCTAACCAAGACAGAAAACTAAGCAAGATCTTAGCCAAAAAAAAAAAAAAAAAAAAAAAAAAAAAAAAAAAAAAAAAAATTATTCTTCAAGCTCTGCTTTCTGAGGGACTCCACACACCAATACTTTTGTGCCCAGGTGATGTTTCACACCAAACATGCAACTATGCTCTCTCCCTGTCCCTCTTTTTTTTTTGTAAATGTTCTACATTCAAGATGTTTGGATGTTCTGGATGAGCTCCAGAGAACATTGGAAGCTTCTACCTCAACACACAGACACTTTACTGTTTACCTATATTAAAGAAAACATAAGTAGACAATTTAGAAATAGTAATAAAGTTCTGTTGGCAATGGTTTAACGTTACAGACATTGCCATTAAAGACCAGTGTGGTTGGTTTCCTGATATTCCTTATTCTGCAGTTTGTTATACCAGAACTTGTACCATACTGAGTTTGTTGCTGTGTATGGGAAATAGCCCTTACAGAATCCGATTGCTGCACACCTCTGTTTTTACTTTCACATCAACACTTTATAAAACAGGTTGCCAAACTATCTTGATCACCTTGCATCTACTGCAAGTTTTAACAGCTTGCTTTCTGCATTTCTCCTTGCTCTGGCTCTCATGGGTAGCATTCCTTGGCAGAAAGGCAGGGAACTGCCACCAAAGAGCATGAGTCAATGTCATGGCTTGTGGGGAGCAGGCAGGGCTCAGGTTAGGAACAACCCCCAAGGACAGGATGCAGGCAGTGACTTCCATGTAAGCAAAAACACAAGGTAGCTCATGTTTTACGAGGATGGATCAATCAGCATTTGGAGGCAATTTGGAGATCCTCAAATTCACAACACAGTATACTGTAAAACTGATTAATTACTACTAACACAGTTGTTATTAAATCTAATTTCAAAGGCAGTATATAAAAAGCCAGTATCATTTTTTTAACAGTGTTTTTTATGCCCTTTAGAAAACCATCAAAATTGAGCCTCAGTACACAATAAAGCAGAGCTGTATACTGCTTGTGTGGGAAATGAATACAGTAATGAGGGTAACTCACAAAGCTGTAAGACTGATGTTAACTGGAAGTCAAGCAATGTTATTTCAGGCGTACAGGAGATAACGTATACCTTGGTCTAGCCTTTGTTTTTTAAGGTAATAATAATAAAAACCAATACATGAGTGTTGTGGGCAACAGACTATCGGAGGTTGCAAGGGATGCAATAGCACTGTCTGTGCATTACCTGAATGCAGGAGTGTGGCACCATTATATTAAAACCACTAAAAAGGCCTGACTCATGCAAACTACTCTATAAGAACAGTGTTACACAAAGGAAATATATATGTATATTTATATATATATATAAAAATCCCAACAATCTAGTTCATTTCTTTTCTGCAGGTTCTGAGATAACACAGCTTTTGGAGAACTGCACTCACAAGTAGCTTCTTTCACAGCAGCAGCACTCTCTAGAAACTATCTCAAGAAATGTTTAATTATTCCAGAAAACATGATGAGTCGGTGAATCCTGTGACTTCATTTCCTTATGGCTGTAAATCCCTAAATAGTGACACAGTGAGATTTCCTGAACTCCCAGTTTACTTCAGAGCCAACCCTGTTTGCTGATGAAATGGTCAGTAATTACCGTCCTTCATTTGGGAGATCAACTAGAAATTGTGGCACTAGTCACATGGCAAAACGCGTATCACGTAAGAGCAATTGGTCTAGTTTCACTGTGCTTTCTAGAAAAGGTACTTGAATACAGGAGAAAGGAGGATAAAACTTGCCACGTGTTCAGAAACTGCACCTTGCTTCATCTGCCTCTGAGCACTTACCTGCTCAATACGACTGAAAGCCTCAGTCAGGCTGAGCAAACTGGGTTTATTTACAATTTCTGTCCAGCAGGAGAGCTGTTATTTCATCTGCTGGTACAAATGCGATGAGTAGCAAATATCCTTCACAACTACCTTTCCACACACATTGCACTGTGAGAAGTATCTGTAATATATTCTGTTATTAGGGCACAATTTGTCAGGGGGGGTTGCTTTCTAAGCCTAACAAAGCAGTATCAGAGGGCTTTTTTATGCTGAATATAAACATGAATTGAAAGCACTCCTGTAAAGTTTGAATCAAGTTCTCCTGAATAAAAGGGAAAAGGCAAATTGTCGCCAGTTGCTTAGTAACCAGTCAGAGCTCATTTCTCTTCAAGGGAAACCAATTAGGCCTTTTAACCTATTTTAATGGGAGTGAAGGGTGGGTGGGTGTGATCTATAAAAATTAAGCTTCTTGGCTGTCTTTCTGATCTTGAGGGTGCCCTTTTCTAGGAGAATCTGCACAGTTAATTTCAGGTGCGTTCTCCAAAGATGGTCTTCCCAGACTCTTCTCAAGTTGACTTCTCCAAGGTCTCTCCACCTTTCCCTTCAGAACATGAGACCAACCTCTTGAAATACTGCTCCATGTAATATTTTAATACTACAGGTAATCACGCTACATAAAGAGTAACTATTATCACGTACTGATACATTAGGAATCTCTGAAGTACATGGGAACTAGAGCTATGGATATAGCAAGATAGACAAACACATTTTTTGAGGTTTTGGAGACCATAGAATCATAGAATCACCAGGTTAGAAGAGATCTACCAGATCATCGAGTCCAACCGTTCCTATCAAACACTAAACCATGTCCCTCAGGACCTCATCTACCCATCCCTTAAACACCTCCAGGGAAAGTGAATCAACCACCTCCCTGGGCAGCCTATTCCAATGCCCAATGCCCGTTTCTGTGAAAAAAACTTCCTCCTGATGTCCAGCCTAAATCTCCCCTGGCAGAGCTTGAGGCCATTCCCTCTTGTCCTGTCCCCTGTCACTTGGGAGAAAAGTCCAGCTCCCTCCTCTCTACAACCTCCTTTCAGGTAGTTGGAGAGAGCAATGAGGTCTCCTCTCATCCTCCTCTTCTCTGAATTTCTGCTAATAAATTCAAGTAATTAAATATATTGCTATTAATTCACATTTCAGACACATTTTGTGTTCTGTTTGCTGCTCCTGCAGCAGAAGATAAGAGAGAAGCTCTCTGCCACCCTCCCTGAGGATGACATTACTCATCCCTGCTGGTGTGCATGCACAACTCGCTAAACCCTTTCCTGCACAGGTAGCACTAGCAATGACATGCAGAAAGGAAGTGATGACTGATGCAATTAATCGTGCTCATGAGTAGCCTAATATATGCCGTGCTCTTTGTTAGAAGACAAAGCCGCAGGTTTGTGATGATTAGCAGCTCTTATTATTCATTCCATTGTCATAGATATGATCAGTATTGCTGAACAGTGACTGCAATATGAATATTTATGATTTCTGAAAATTCTTGTTTTGGCTGTGCTTTAGAATCAGTTTCGAGATGTCAACAAGTTCTAGAATAGCCAGCTAAAATCCACATGTAATGCAGGAATTATTTCAAATTACATCTTTCATGAACACCGGTCATGATTTTGAAATGAAATCCTGATCTTAGAAGCTTATTCAAACACACAGAAGATGCCCAGGAAAAACAGAAGACATGTGGGCTTGAAGAAGAAGCTGGAGAAAAATCCTTTCCCACAAGTTGGCACAGACATCACCAAATTTCTACCCCAGGGACTACTTAAACTGCAGTAGAAGTTAAATCGATAGAGAGTCAAAAAAGACTGATCATTCTCAAAGGATGCAGAAGAGGTTTTTTTTGTGAGCAAACCCTAAATCAAGAGTGAATATTTTCCCTACAAATAACTAAAAAAAACCCCCATATAATGGGTTAAATAAAAATCTGGAATACAATGCAAAACTATAGCATGAGACTTTCATGCTGGTTTAAGGCAAGACACTAGCCTGGAAAACTATAAAGTGTTCTTTCTTACCTTAAATATCTACTAGTAAACTGGACCTAAGCAAGAACTTTTCTAAGTAATTTTTAATTGAGTCTCCTTCTTCTGCCACGTACAGAACTCATCTTCACATTCATCTCTCAATACTTAGATTGTCTGTACTGCTATTTTAAATGCTTTTCTTATCTAAATTTTATGCTATGCTCTGAACACAGCCTATGACATTTATCTTTCAGTTCCTGGTCTGTACTGATGCTCTTTTTATTTATTCTATCTGATATTCTCAAATAAAGCAGTGGATCTTCAAAAGAAATCTTCAATCAAAGTGCAGTTCAATCTAAATTGTTGTTCTGGCCAGGTTGAACATGTGACTTGCCACCTCTATTGGAAAGATGATGGTGGAATATTTCACTATTGGCCTCTAAAGGAAGTTATGGTGATTGATAATTTCTGTTTTATTCCTATTCCCTCTCATCTTCTCAGACTAAAATGTAACATTCTTCTTTCTAATAGAGCATACTTTGATGTTGTTGGGAACTTTGAGTTCAGCTAATTCTGAAAGATTTAATCTTTATTTTTCCTGTTATCATCATTGGCTTGGGGATAACGTATTTCTTCACCTCTGAAATAATTAGGTGCTAATTCTGTTCCAGGAAAGCAAATCATAATGGACATATTAGGGGGCTGGATAGTAGCCAAAAATAATCTTTCTGGCTTCAAAAGACAATGAGATAGGGCAATATGGCCTTCTGCAGCCTGCCTTTCTCATAAACTGTGGGTTAGCAGAGACAGAGATTTGGTGGAATTTTGGGAAGATTGGTAGCCGCAGACAGGGGTTATTGATGAGCATTAAATCGTACATTCTCATGAGAAAAAACATCCAAGAAATTTCAATTCTGCCTCCCAGAACAGGAGTCAGTGCCTACCATGCCTGGAGAGATAACAGAGTAAATGCACATGGGCTTGAACCCTGGGAATGAGCAGAAGAATGATGATCCGGTGGGTCTCTTCCAGCCTGGCTGTTCTATGATTCTAAGAATGCTGTATAGCTACCATCTCAATTTGAGTGACTAGGTTGAACCCATCTCCATTGAAAAGTCTGAGCTTTTGGTAAAAACCTCTCAGGCAGAGGCAGACAATGGGCCGGTGGTGATCTGCTCTGTGGAGAGGGATTTGGCTGGATTGACATTATCCTTCACTTGCGACTGACAAATGAAACACTTGGCTCACCATTCATCACATGAACAACCTCTCCAGAAGCAAAGCACCTTTCCTGGAGCAGCTCAGTTGTAAAAGCTTAGGCTCAAATTTATATGAAATAAGTACAGTTTTGGAGTCTAGAGAAATAATTTGATAAAGTAACCATATAAGCTTGAAGCAGATATCAAAAAACTTTCAACTTGGAGATTTAAATACTATGTGCTCCATGACTAACGCATGGTTTGTCACAGTTATGGAGTATAAATGATCCAGTGATACAGATACCTAAGAAGGCAGAGAGTCCCTGTGTGACCCCAAAGTTCTCCACAGATCCAGGTACCTTTCCTTGTTGCCACACTTCAAAATCCAAATAATTATTTCTTCTCAGAGATATCATCACTGGAAGAGGCATAATCTACCACCTTGTACTACTGGAGCATGTTTTAACTACCATTGATCGTGATATAGGAAAAAAAAAAATCAAAGCTGCCAGCTTTCTTCATTCTGAATGTGGCTCTGAGCTGGAAAACCACCATGACAAATGGAGATGAGAGAAAAATGTCTCATCCAGCAGAGACTATTAAAAAATACCTGCAGCAGTCAGGCAGCAAGCAGTGCTAAAAGAATTGCTGGGTGATGGGCTCTTCTTGAGAGGAGAAAGCCAATGAGAAGAGGGTAGCAAGAAAGGATGTTCTCTATTGGATGTTCCTACTTGAATTTTTCCTCCTGGCTTTAGCAAGGATGGGACTGTATTACCACTGTGATATGAGCATTGCCATTTCTTCACTATCTCAGGAAGCGCTGATAAGAGAATCCTGTTACATTTCTGAAGTGCTAAATCATGAGTTTTCTAGTCAAATGGTCACAGGATTTCTAGTCAAAATATCCATTGATAACAAGAAGAAAATCGGAAAAAGCCAATATATCTGGTTTTGCTACATGGAGCTTTGCTGAACTCTCCATATTTCTATCTGTTAAAAGTGATGAATTTCTTTCGTGAGTCTTTAGGGCATTGAGAATTTTCTTTTTTTTTTTTTTTTTATTTTGAGTAATTTATACATTATAACAATAGCCCAACAGAAATAGGTGTAAGTGTAATGATATCAGCCATCCTTTCCTGAAATTCAAAAAGCATCAAAAGACCTTATGAGGACAGATTTTTAAAGGATCATGTCTGAAGGCAATCAGATTATGGGGATGTCACCATATCCTGGTATCCTTGTGACAGGGTCTTGGGCAGGAATGTCACTGGGCTTGCACAGACGATTCCCAGGGAGATCACCCCCACAAGGCTCGTGTCCATCTGCAGCAGATACTGAGTCAGAGCATCACTAATCACTTTATAAGGAAAAGATCTTTTCATGTGTTTTACTTGAAGGTCTTCTTTGAAGTGCTGATCCAGCCAGGGTCTGACCTCCTTAAGTTATGTGAGTACAAATTTATTTCCTTGACTTCAATGAAGTCAATTCACTCTTCCATTATTTATCAGATTTAATAAGACTTTTTAACTTAACAGAGTCATGCAACCTGAATAAAAACTCTTCAAAGGATTGACGCCAATTATCATTCCCTCCTCACTGCAATTATCATGTTTGGATGGGTGAAGTTTATACATCCTTCTTTGTACATGCAGCTATTGTGAAGCTGTTGATCCTTTGTTTTTCCAACACTGTCAACAGAAAAGGCAGGACAACCGCATCCACATGAGAAAGCAACGTGAGATATTATACAACAGAGAAACCTGTGCTTTTTTAAGTTAGAAAATGTTTTGGGTTTATTGTTGTTTCAATGAAAGTTTGGACATTCTCCCAAGAGACTCTCGGGCTACAGTTGTTCCTTCTTATCATCTCAGTGCAGAAACAGAACGTGGCCCCTTCTGCTCTGCTCAGGGGTACCCCAGGGATGAGCTTGAACCTGGAGAGATGAGAAGTGCTCATACTGATGCTCTACGACTCTGCTCTCACTGAAAATTGTTTGTGAGGTACTTAATTTACAATTCAGTTTCTTTTCAGACACGCCGTAAGGCTGAAGGAAAGTCAAGAGCTTAAATTTATATCCAGCTGCTTGTTTTCGCCTTGCATCTCACTCAGCTTTTGACCCTTCTTGTATAAACTCTGACTCCTGTCAGCAGGTTTTAGTAATTTGAGGACTTTGGTGGAGCTACTGATGTGCATGAACATTTCCAAACCTGTGACCTCAGATTGAAATCTCTTTAGTGGAGTTTGAAAGGTCAAGACACTGAAATACTTAGCTTGAAAAGTGTTAATATTTTAGACACTCACATTAAAATAGAAGATTTTTGCACTTGTCTGTTTTTAAACATTAATTTCAATAGTTATTTTGGCTATAGTGTTTTCCAATGTATAGACCATCTGAGAATTACTCATGAGCCTTTCTTCTGTGTTTGCTTTTAATGATGTATTTGCTGTTATATCTGATGGTACCTTTAATATGCTTTAATTAATTTCCCATGATTTGGAAAAAAAATAACTTGGAAGATACAGGTTAATAATAGATGCAAAGAATGAAAGAGAAATGTTCAAGTAGTGTTTGGTATTTGGTTGAAAAGATCAAATCTATTATTTAGAAGACAGACCCATTGTTCTAAAGGTGAGATGAAAACACACAGAATATGTATCTTGTCAATTCATGGTTAGAGGACTTGCAGAATACGAAGTTGCCATATCAAAAAGGCTAAAAATACTGCTTTTCCCTGTGTATTATTTTTCACAGAGCTTGTCCGATTTCCACATTTCATGTTCTTCTCATAAGCACCCTCTGTAAAAAGTGCTCTCAACTTACTTTGAGAAAAGAAAAAACTCTCCTTAAAATACATATATTTTTATGGTTGGTGGTGGTAATCCCTCAAAAGATAATCTACATTGTGCATCTGCAAAAAAATCATTAAAAAAATAATTGGGACGTTGTAAAAGAAGAATTGGAAACATTTTAGAAAAAAAAAAACCTTTCACAGAACCAGTAAAGCATCTCTGTACTTCACAGGTGAAGAACCAAAGTATTTTATCTAAACTTTTGTTAGTCTGAGGAAAAGTCACTTCATAGATAACACACCAGGGAAAAATGTGAAAACCAGAAGTGTTTTTGAGAGTGCGGTTTTCACTGGTCAGTTTAAAAGAGGGGTATAAGACAATTAAAAAAAAAAAGTGTTTCAATGAGTAAGGAGCTATTTCTCTCTGATTTGTATCCAGTACAACTCCATAGATGTTGCTGGAATCCAAGCAAGATCCAGAGCTTGCTTCTAGTTGTGCAGATAACTTTACTATATGCTAGACTGAGTCCTGATCATACCCTACCTCTGAGTTACACTAAAGAGAGCCTTGGAAATAGGGTGTATTTCAGCCAAGGAGTTTGAATATTCATGAGGAAAGGGAAAAAAAGGGTTTGCAAATATTTCTGAAGTGGCTGACCATATTTACTTCTAAGCATATTCCAAAAAAGTGTTTGGATTTAGTCGTACATCTTGAAAAACATCTGACAACGCTGTCAACTTAAAACCTATAAAAGTATAACAGCCACTTACATAGAGTTAGGACAAGTTCTCCAGGTTTTTTGAAAGTGTGCTGCTATCCTCTTTCACAGTTTTTTTTTCCTATAGCATGTAACTCACTCCTTGTGAGGCTGTCAGCAAGATTACCCTGTGATCCTTTTTATTTGAGAGGCATTTCTCTATTAGAAATCAGCCCAAGAACAATGTTAACCACAGACACACCTCACATGCGCATTTCTATACCTCTTAAATTATCAGAACTGTCTAACATTAAGAATGTGCAACATTAAAAATTTTAGACTTCTTTTTTTCAATTGCAAAATCTATTCAGTTATCTATGTCGAGCACACATTTCCAGCCTTTCAGCAGCAGATGTTTTTTACAGCGAGTCGGCAATGAACAGCCATCTGACCTGTCGATGAGGATGAGAGTTTATTCACCTCTGGCTATTTACACCCAATTTTTCAGCCCAGGGCATCAATGGGCTTTTGTTAGCAGGGATCCAGCTTTGATGAACAAGACCTTTTATGTTTATGATTTCATGGAATTAACCTGCTCAGCTCAATGCAGTAAGATTAAACTCTATGTTACTTATTATTGTCTAAGAGAGGATTTCTGCAAAGACAGACCCTGTTTGTACATATATACCTGAAATACAAGAATTTCAACAAGAACTGGAAAGATTTCTCAAAATTTTTCATCAATATAGACAGCTTCAGAGAGTTTTGAGAGGAAAAGAAACAGGTAACATACATTGTTTGCATTGAGAGCTCTTACTTAAGCATTGGAAAACCAACTGATGACCGTCAGGAGCAGCCTGGCTATGGAAGGATATTTGTAGAGAACCATCACAAGTTTGCCCTCAAACTATGTGAGATGACATGAGATAGTGACAGGCGATTGGAATTTCATGCATAACCCACAGGAATCAGGACTATTTGCCTTCTGAATTAAAAAAGAAAAAAAAGCAAACAGAAAATTAAAAAAAAAAAAAAAACAAAATAAAAAACAAACAAACAAAAAAAAAATCCCCAAACCCTTAGGGAGCTATTTTTCAATAGCCTTGTCTTCCAGCATGCACTCAGGAGCAACTCGCCAGCAGTCACACAAGCCAATTAATTCTGGACACACTGCAAAAAAGAAATATCAGCCAACAACCTTTTTCTGGTGACAGATTTCCGCTATTTCAGTGGTATATAAAAAGGACAGCAAAGCATATCTGTGTTTCTCCGAAGTTATAGAAGGGGCCAACTCATTATACATCTTCTGCATTTTCATCCCAAGACCAGCTGTTTGTCCTGCCCCCTCTACGTTCAGCACTGGCCAGCCCAGAAGCTGGAGCCAATTTGGAAAAAAACTCTGCTGTTCAGTGCCCAAATGTTCACGTGAAACTTGAGCTACTCTTGTGATAAAAGGCCCTGTAGCAGCAGAAAGTACGTAGAGGGGGAAAGCGGCATTTATTACTTTTGTTTGCTATACAGAGATATTCTGAAAACTTATGAGCAACATGGATTAGTCTTAGGAACTTTAAAGTTCAAGTCATTACTCATATTCTTTTATACATTTTGTTGAGGCTCATACATTTTTTTTTTTTTTTGCAAAGCAGTCGAATCGCTGTTCAAGGTTTACCCAGAGGCACAATGATCTCTGCCAGCCAGATACAGATGAACACTCTGAACATCAATAACACTTACCACGTCAGTTATGCCTACAGAAGACAAAGTACTTATTCTAATGTGGATCACAATAAAAAAAGCATAGATCATAAAACCCGGTCAAGAAATTTGATCACTGAATAAGGCAATAGCTTTGAAATATATCTGCTCCATACACAACCCTAAAATCACTCCCAAGACAGTTCAGGTTGCTAAATTGAAAGTCTCTGGCGAGTCCATAAAGATTAACGTCATAAGGTACGTTAAATACCATTATATGCCACTGTGATTCAGTTAAGCAGCACAGCTAAAATTTGGTTATGATAGTGGAGGAAAACTAGATCATGATGTAGATGTATGACAGTTTTAATTTCAAGTTTTGAAAAATAAATTTAAACTGATTTGCTAAAGACTATTTAATGACATGGGAAATTAGTTTCCCTGAATTAACTTATTATTGAATCCTTTTGTTTATGAATATAGGAACCCAACAAGAGCTCATTGCCTGAGCCTTTTGCTACTTTTGTGCTGCAAATTATACACTGCTGTACAAGTTAGAGAGAGTATAAGTGGCTGTGTATGATCTAGTCTGCAACAGCTACTCTTTGGCCATCAAAACCGCTCAAAATAGTGGTTTGGTTTCTTTGAGTCAGGGCATGCTCCCACCAGGGGAAATTCCCTGGTACCAGGCAGGGACCTCCCACCAGCACACACAGTTCAAGACCAGGGGTCACAGGGAGCATGTAGGCCCCAGACTGGGGACAAGCACTCTTTACTCAGCACTGGTGAGGCCACTCCTTGAATCCTGTGTTCAGTTCTGGGCCCCTCACCACAAGAAGGATGTTGAGTCTCTGGAGAGAGTCCAGAGAAGAGCCACGAAGCTGGTGAAGGGGCTGGAGAACAGGCCCTATGAAGAGCGGCTGAGAGAGCTGGGGTTGTTTAGCCTAGAGGAGTCAGAGAGAAGACCTCATTACTCTCTACAACTCCCTGAAAGGAGGTTGTAGAGAGGAGGGAGCTGGCCTCTTCTCCCAAGTGACAGGGAACAGGACAAGAGGGAATGGCCTCAAGCTCCGCCAGGGGACATTTAGGCTTAGACATTAGGAGGAGGTTTTTCACACAGAGGGTCATTGGGCATTGGAATAGGCTGCCCAGGGAGGTGTTTGATTCCCCTTCCCTGGAGGTGTTTAAGGCACGGGTGGATGAGGTCCTGAGGGACATGGTTTAGTGTTTGATAGGAATGGTTGGACTCGATGATCCGATGGGTCTCTTCCAACCTGGTTGTTCTATGATTCTATGAAGCCTATTAGTAGAAGGCTGGTGGTAATTTCTTTCAGGCAAACCCACAAGGTTGCTCATCTTTTGCTTACTGTTTGCTTGCAAAGATCAGGATGTCCAGCCTCTCTTTTCACATGTCCAGTCCTTCCACGTAGTCAGAGTATAGCTTCCCGCTCTAAAATAGTTTCCTTCCAAAGAGTACAAACTCTTTGAGTGATACTAAACTCAATGAGATGACTCGGAGTGTGTGTCAGGTGCGTGAATCTGAAACCCACAGAGATCATAGAATCATAGAACAACCAGGTTGGAAGGGACCCATCGGATCATTGAGTCCATCCATAATTGCAGAACCTTTGTTTCAGTGACAGGAGTGGTTTCAGCAAAGCCAGTAAGAGCCTGCATCAAACAAGGAGCCCAATACCTCTCTGAAATGCTGTTGTTGGAAATACCAGGGAGACCCCTGGAAGTCAAGTGGTCTCTTGGCACAGGGCAGTATAAAGGGCATCCTCCATTCGCTTACACATCAGAAAAATCCCAAATACAACAACAAGGCTCTCACACGGCTGAAAGGAGCTGAAATGGCAGCGGCAACCCACTCTGATCATCTCTAAACATTGTGGTCCTGGTCTGAGAGAAGTACAAAGCATCTTGTGTGCAAAGATTGGGCTCAGCAAGAGGTGCAGGAAGAGCAGTAGAGCAGAGGGAGAAGCAGGCAGGAAACACTAGCCAAGCAGTGAGGACATTGGTAGCATCAGCTATGCACAGAAAAAGGAAAATAAAAAGGCAGAAAAAGACAGAGACAAGTAGGGAATGAGAAAGGTTTTGAACTATGAGCAAAGAAACTCCAGCCACTAGAGTCTGGCTACGTGGAGGGAATAGGTGTTTTGTGCAGCCTGTATAAACAGATCTGCATCACAAAGTCTGACCTCATCTCCAAATTTCTCTTCCTCAGAAACCTGATTTCAGCTAAATGCTGGAGTGACAAGTGTAATATAAATAACAGTATAAACTGCATGAAGAATTTCCCTTCTTAAATATCAGATTTTAAAAGCAAAATAAACATTAATTCTCTGCTGTCCTGCTAGTGACACTGATGTGATTCATGGCTATTCAGCTACACAAGGCTATGTTCTTTTCTTTTAGAAAAAGAATATAAATCTTCAGATGAGCTATCAAATGGGTTTATGATTAATTCTGTGTTATCCTTGAATTTAATGCCAATGGGTGGGAGGAAAAGAAGAATATCCCACAGAAGAGGAATGGAGCATCAGACAAACTCAGAAGCTCCTCAAGGTTAATTTGAAAGAGTTTATTTCTCAACCCTTCCATGAAACGTGATGCTGCTGGACTGACACTAGCAGTTCCTCCCAGAGTACCCCCAGGAATGGAGACCCACTGAGGAGCTACTCTGGAAAGTACAGGGAAAATGTGGGCCTGGTGGCAGCTCCCTTTTTTCCTGCTGTGCCCAAATACACACATCACAACATGCTTTTGAAAGCCAAAACCCTGCTGCTGCCACATCCTGCCAGGAGAGTTGTTTTGCAAAGGCTGTGCAAGCTCAGGCTGTGTCTGCCTGGCTCCTGAGAACACCTACAGGCCTCTCACAAAAGGCTGAGCAATTCCCTCTTTCATCTTCTGTGAAAATCTAGTAGGATTTTCCTAATTTCAATTTCAATAGGTGCAGAAAACTCTTTTCATTTGGTATGAGTTTAAAATGAAACAAAAGAAATTAATACGTGCCTATGTGTCTGATAGAAGCACAGATTTTTACTGAAAGTCGTAAAAGATTTTATATCAGCTTTTACTGGCACAAATTAGCCACTGTCTGCTCCGGTCTCGCGGGGTTCACCTTACTCTGATCAGTAGGTTGTACTGTGTTAAGAAGTGCCATGTTGAATAAAATGGATCAATAGCACTGACAACACGTGACTCCTCAGTAAAATTCACTGATAATTTCATTTTTGATGCTTTGGTTCTTGTAAAAAGACACTGACCAGTGTTGCAAGTTGTGTTTACAGAAGCAATGGGGCAAAAGGCAATGCTGTCCACCATCCTACATTCCATGTAGGGACCCCCCAGCCTCCAGCCATGGATGAGAGACGTCTCTCTACTGAGTGGACTGCTGTGGGTATCCATTACCTTGAAGATAGGAACTTTGTTTTTCATCTGGTCACCTGTCTGCTAGCAGCTGGAGAGGGGCTTCTAACCTCTCCAATGAGCTGAGAAGCTGTCGGATCATGTTAAGGAGCACCGAATGCTACTGACAGATTGTGAATGAATATTCATGGCCATTATTCTGCAATCTGCACCCTATATAGGCACTATCTTGAATTAAAAAAAAAAAAATCTGAACTGGCGCCTCAAGCTTGAGTCACAAAATTTTGTCAAAATAAAACACGGCTAAAAATAGCCAAGTTGGTAGACTGTCTTGTCCTTGGCACAGCTTGCAGCTTCCTAGGACACCTCTGGTCCCTAGTAGTATAAAACACCCGTGTTCCCCTGGGAGAGGCTACAGATGGGTGTTACAGACAGAGCTGTGGTATGAAAAGAAGTAATTTCACATTTCTGGAT
Source organism: Coccyzus lansbergi (assembly GCA_033558105.1). Classification (NCBI taxonomy): domain Eukaryota; kingdom Metazoa; phylum Chordata; class Aves; order Cuculiformes; family Coccyzidae; genus Coccyzus; species Coccyzus lansbergi. Next base: position 1,506,177 of record JAUMJK010001466.1, on the reverse strand, counting down.
ATTAAGAGAAAAGAATAAAAGAATAGCAATGCTCGGGGCCCATTCTGGTCGGTTTAACAGTAGAAGAAGCAGGCACTCCCCTGGCAGCTACCACTGCAGTTTTCAGACCTATGACCCCAGAAAGCTTTTAAGAAACTTCTGGAAATCTTCTCAGAAAGTTCAGGCTTTTTATTTATTATGACTCAGAAACCAAGAGAAATCAAGGTCAAAGCATGAATGGCCAAGACTTTCTACAGTTTAAATTGCCGTATTTTCCTGTCTGGACTCTGGAAAAAAAGATTGAGCAATACAATAGAAAAATTGCTGATGCCACAAATTACTTGAAACCAAAGGTCAAAAAAACCAAATTGACAATTAGGACATTTAGTGGGCACCAACTGGGTCTAGGTCAATTGGCAGAATGACAGTGGAGGAATACACATCTTGCCAAAGACACATTAGTATAAATTTTGGAAAGTTTCTTACAGTCATGTAGAGATTCGACCTGGGAACCATTTGTAAGAATAAACACATTTGCTCACTGTATGTTATCCTACCTGTTACAGAGTCTTGGTCTTAACTTAAATTTTCCATTTTCTAAACTAGAGTGGCTGTACTTGGAAAATGCACTCTGTATTTCCCGCTGTCTCAAAAGAGCTGGGAAGATGTAGAAAGTTATCTGTTATTCAGTTGACACATGAAAAATCAAAAAGATTGGATAGTGGAATTCAAGAGGAAATAAATAAGAGGGTATCTGGTATAGATTTGTGGAATTAGAAAGAGACAAATAAGAGACATTAAATCTGACACTTGATCTATCTTGCTACATATAAAACACCAAAACTTTCTAACACAAAACTAATTATACTTTTGACTTATTTTCATAGAATCATAGAATCACCAGGTTGGAAAAGACCCACCGGGTCATCAAGTCCAACCATTCCTATCAATCACTAAACCATGTCCCTCAGCACCTCATCCACCTGCACCTTAAACACCTCCAGGGAAGGTGACTCAACCCCCTCCCTGGGCAGCCTGTTCTAGTGCTCAGCGACCCTTTCTGTGAAAATTTTTTTTCCTAACGTTCAGCCTAAACCTCCCCTAAACCTACCTATGTCCACTCCTCCCTGTGACTCTTGACAGCAGGACAACTGTTCAAAATGTGGAGGGTAGGAATATTGTTGCCTGTGTCCTTTCCTCCATGCCACACGCTCTCACCAACACACAAAGGAATATCCTCACAGCAGAAAGGCAGCAATGTGCAGAGATGTACCAGGAAATAAACAGCTCCTGCTCTGTGCAGCACATGTCACTGAGCAGGGGTTTAGCATAGTCAAGTCACTTAGGCTGAATGCCAGTTTACGCTGTGGTGCAAGAGAACCCGGGGCACTGGTTAGTGGGAGAAAATAACAGGGTTTTGGTGCTACTACTATTTTGTTTTGCTCAATCAAAACTCTTTTAACGAGTAAAGCCTGGGAACCTACAATAACAGCGTTTGAGACATCCGTGGGGAAGGATCTCAGGGAAGTCACCTGTGCGAGTCCATGAGTGATGGTGTCAAGGCTTGTGCCTCCCACCTCCAGCACATCTCCTTTTCCCTGTGCCTGGTTCCATAGTCAGATGTTTTGGAATCACAGAATCATAGAATAACCAGGTTGGAAGAGACCCACCGGATCACTGAGTCCAACCAACTTGATAAAACAGGAAAAAAACCCACCAATTAAACCCTCTGTGACATCTCAGATTTATCGCATCACCTGTAGCTCTTCCATTTCAAAGGGTGTTTTGGAGCAGTCTACCACTGAGGTCATTGGGACCACGGGATTTAAAATAAATAAATACAACCAATAAAAATAAAATCAGCACTCCTCCTAGCAATGAAAATATCCAAACACTCTGTGTCAGGTTAAAGCAGATAAGGAAGATAACCCTAATTCACCATGGTAAAATTCAATAAGTAGCTATTTGGTTTATAAGCACTAACCCTAACTAAGAGTTATTTCATCTCAACACCTTAGCTAATGATTGGAAGAGACAAACAGAATAACACACAAAAGTAGGCTCTTACCCAGAAAAGCAGTGACTATACTTCGAGAGTGACAGGAGCCAGAAAACAAGAATAGATTTGGCCCACGGAGGCAGATCAAACAATGATTAAATCTTTATATTGAATAACTTACTACAGTACAAAGCGGTATTTTGCTTCTATGCAAGTCAGAAACACACCTTACAATGCTGAGGCCAATAAACCTGGAGCAAGAGTATGTTGTGAATGTATATATACAAATAAGCAGAAGGCAGCTTTAAAACAGGACAGAACTGAACTGAACGTTTGATAGGAACGGTTGGACTCGATGATCCAATGGGTCTCTTCCAACATGGTGGTGATTCTATGATTCTATGAAGCAGTGAACGCAATTCTATGCAACAGTCATGAAAACTTGCATGGCCTTTGAGAGCAAAAGGGAGAACAAACCACAAAGCAAAACCCTCATGTTGTTCATAATATAGCTTGTATATGTTGCTGTGCAACCTCAAAGATTTAGAAACTAAACATTTAGAAAACTCTCAAGAGTACTAGAGGACAAGAAGAATAACTGAAATGTTCTGCTTCCACCAGTTTTCCAGCAAGACATCTACCACATCAGGGGGCAGAGGATGCTTCAGGTCCATAAAAGATCTAGCTCTTTGAATTCTCATTATGCTTTTGAAAATCTCTGCAAAAGTTTAAATAAAAAAAGAAAAGGAAAGAAGATGTGGCCGATATCCTCAGGAGTGACACATGAAGAACAAAGAGAGCCCTACATAAGTAATAGCTAAAATTTACCATGACAGTGGACAAATCCAATGGTTAAAGGGGTTATTAGTGAGTCTTTACATTTACTTGACAGTTTGAAGATCAAACATACCATGAGGCAAAGGCTTATGGGAGAAGGCACACGGATGGGATAGCTGCAGTAAGGGGTATGCAGTCCTTCAGAGTTCCAGGCAAAATCCTCTCACACGTTTCCCTATCCATTCCATTGAAAATCGTTCCCATTTAGACAAAAGAATGTGAAATAGAAACAAGTGACCATGCTAAAAACTGCTACCATATGAATTAGAATTACTTAAAACATCATTAAATTATGCTCATGATGTAATTTTTCTATCTATTACAGTCACAGAAATAAATGATTTAATTTCTTCAGCCTGCGCTCCAGATAAAGCATTACACTTGGAAGCTATAGAATATATATGTTAATCAGCTCTGCTGCTGCCCATGCCATTACCAGCCCTATTCATTTGTTTCCTGTTGTCATTCTTGATTACACATTTTTAGAACAGATTACAGTAATAACAGGGGGCGGGCAGGCAGTTTCTCTGCTAAGAGTGTCCTTGGATCAATCTTCTGATTGTAGGTGAAATATGTTTTTCTAATAAATTGCCAGTCTGCTTTATGCTGTCTGTAATTTTTCAGTTCAGGAAATCAATTAATATTAGTGATTCCAAGGAGAGAGAGGTAGAGCTTTGAAAACAACCTAAAAAAACACTATCGGAAAAAGTAAATGAAATACAGTACTGGTATTATCTGAAACAGCAAACTGATTTTTCTGCCCCTCCTAACTCCGTGCCCTTTGAAAATAAAACTTTGTTCAGCCTCAGAGCAAGAGATCTCAAGCAATGTGCTCGTAATGCCAACCTTTTCCTGCTGCTTTGTTCTGGGACTCCTTGTTTGGGTTAGCTGTTTAGTTTGCTATTGATTTCTTCATGTTTTAAAACCATCCTGAGTAAATTGTCCTCCAGAGTCAGTCTTTTAATACAGAGCTACACTGTACTCCATGTGCAGTTCTGTACATATGCCCAGACAAGCCAACACTGTTGTTGAAATGGCTATTCCTTTCTGATCTTCTTTCAGCAAAACTTAAATGACACTGTGTATTTAATGCAATATTGATGAATTAAAAATATACGGACATGTACTTTTCACAGCCCAACATATCATAGAATCATAGAATCACCAGGTTGGAAGAGACCTACCAGATCATCGAGTCCAAACATTCCTACCAATCTCTAAACCACGTCCCTCAGTACCTCATCCACCCACACCTTAAACACCTCCAGGGAAGGCGAGTCAACCATCATCCTGGGGCAGCCTCTTCCAGTGCCTAACGACCCTTTCACTGAAGAACATTTTCCTTATGTCAAGCCTGAACCTCTCCTGCTGAAGTTCGAGGTCATTCCCTCTTGTCCTGTCCCCTATCACTGGGGAGAAGAGCCCAGCTCCCTGATCTCCACAATCTCCCTTCAGGTAGTTGTAGACAGCAATGAGATCTCCCCTCTCAGCCTCCTCTTCTCCAGGCTGAATAACCCCAGCTCTCTCAGTCACTCCTCATAAGGCCTGTTCTCCAGCCCCTTCACCAGCCTCGTTGCCCTTCTCTGGACTCTCTCCAGAGCCTCAACATCCTTCTTGTGGTGAGGGGCCCACAACTGAACACAGGATTCCAGGTGCAGTCTCACCGGTGCGGACTACAAAGGGAGAATAACTTCCCTGGACCTGCTGGTCACACCATTTCTGATACAAGCCAGGATGCCATTGGCCTTCTTGGCCACCTGGGCACACTGCTGGCTCACATTCAGTCAGCTATCGACCAACACCTCCAGGTCCTTCTCCTCCAGGCAGCTTTCCAGCCAGATTTCTCCTAGTCTGTAGCACTGCTTGGGATTGTTTTGCCCTAAGTGCAGGACCCAGCATTTGGCCTTGTTAAACCTCATCCGATTGGTCTCTGCCAATGTAGCTCCCTTCTTTGAAACAGAGTAATTTGGGAGTTTTGGTCACGTACATCCCATGAAAATACCACAAAAGTCTCTACTTCACAAGAAAAAACAGCCAGCAAACCTTCTCATCTGCCATTTATGAGCAAGTAGGTATTCCTAGAACTGTTTAATTTTATCAGAATGCCATCAATTAATAACAAAGACCAAGACTACTGAAAAGTCACAATCACACCTGGATTTCCCTGTTACTCTTGACCTACCTCTAAAGACCACCTCTTGTTATTTCTGCCTCTAAGCAAGTATCCAGCAGCATCTCATATGAACAAGGACCTTAGGACTCAAACTACACAAGTTTCCCCAGAGTCACTGACATCAATTTGCACAGAGCTCACCTTGGCTTCAGACACATCTCAGCCTTTGCAGTTGTTGAGACCAAAGCAGTGAGAGACTTAATAAATATAGTAATGACTTGATGCTGAAACAAAATGGGGTAGGAGCCAGGCAGAGCTGATAATAGAATATAAAGTCAAACTTGATAACAAAGAACAGCAGCAGAAAACCCTAGATAGATAAAAATGGAATAAGGGAACACATTGTTTCATCTTCTTATGTATTGTATTCACATAGCAGAAAATTACTCTCTCTCTCTCAAAATAAACTCTCAAATCTCTGTTTTTGGAGGTGTTGGTTGTGGGGAAAACAGACTCCTTACATCCTCCTGAAGTGTAGCAACCTGCGGGTTAGGTTGAGACCTTCTCACCACAAGTCACCACATAGAGACAAGCAGCTGCTATAGGTGGAACCATGGTTACCCATCTGCTGAGGGGCTTTGACACCTCTTGGTGACCAGACCACAGAGCAGTCTCCACTTCCCTGCCACTGGAGAGGTGATATAAGGCACTGTATAAACATGCAATGGCTGAGACAGAGCAAATACTGGTACTTCCCATGCTGAGATGTGTGCTTATCGCCCACTGAACCTCTGCTGCATTCACACAGTTAAGGGCCCTGTACCCATCCTGTGGATATGGCCTCAAGATCCGCCAGGGGAGATTTAGGCTGGACATCAGGAGAAATTTTTTCACACAGAGGGTCACTGGGCATTGGAAGAGGCTGGTCAGGGAGGTGGTTGATTCACTTTCCCTGGAGCTGTTTAAGGCACAGGTGGACAAGGTGCTGAGGGACATGGTTTAGCGTTTGATAGGAATGGTTGGACTCGATGATCTGGTGGGTCTCTTCCAAGCTGGTTGTTCTATGATTCTATGATATGTACCCCTTAGTGCAAAGGGATCTTCTTCTGAAGCCTTCTCATTCTCCCAGCATTACTGCAAGCTCAGAGGCCAGCTCACCCCAGCAGCCTCCATGCAAGCCTGACCGGTATTCAGGACACCCGAACACAACACCTCCCACTCTGTTTCAACTTTCAAGCCTGCAGGGTGTCTTAAAGATCAATCTGAGAGAGCTTTGCAGTGAAATCTAGCAGTAGTATACTTTCTAAAGTATAAAATATCCTCTACTCAAGTATAAGAAATGCATCCTGATTTCAGCTGTGCGTTGCAGAAACAACCTGTTGGACAAGCCTCATGCTGGGAGGAGGGCATAGCAGGATACAACAGTACAACAGGCTAAAAGCAAGCTTCACCTCCTGCAGCTTCTCCTGCAGCTCCGTACGGGCCAATCTCACTCAAGTCCACATGCTCCATAGGCTGGGAACTGCCCCATCCCTATGGCTGACTCTTCCCAATGATCTTGCTTTGTAGATGCAGCGATTGCCTTAATTTCACACACAATGCAATAAAGCCCCAAGTGTCTGCCAGAATGACTCAGTAGCCGATTCAATAAAGAGCTTTACTTCAATTAATGACTTTCTTTCAATAATTACTTCACTTGTTTTGAATTAGGAACTGTGAAACTACTGATAAATTGACTGGTTTGAAAGATTTAGTTCCACTGTAGCTTTTGCAATTTGGTTTCCATGCAAGAATACATCCCCATGATTAATGCCTGGTACTTCCAGCCCATGGTGAGGCTCATCCACTCCAGATCTGCTTATGCTCCCTTCTTTTTTTCCTTGCCATTGCCACAACCATGGTATGGGGTACAGACCAGCACCCTGGTGCAGAGGCACTGCAAGTTCTTTGACTTCAAGCGCCTATTGTTGCAAGTAGGTGAAACATAGTCATGCTCCCAAGATAGTCTCTCTATGGCCAAGGTCAAGGCCTCTCACGCTTTCCAAAGACAAGGATTACTCAATAATATCTAATTAATGTAGATGTTAGGCTAAACACAGAAACATGTTGCCCAGAGAGGTGATAGATTCTCCATCCCTGGAAATATTCAGCGTCAGGTTGGATGGAGCTCTGGGCAACCTGATCTAGTAGATTTCCCTGCTCGTGACAAGGGGTTGGAGTAGGTGACCCTGTCAAGGTCTCTACTAACCCAAACTGTTCTATGATTCTACTAATTTCTCAGCCCACTTCACCTTTGCAAGATGACCCAGGTTGGCTTCATCCTGCGGTAGTTACTGGGAAGGCGATGAGTGGCCTGGCAGCGCTTCCTATCTCAAGACTCTACAACTATTATCTAATTCCCTTTTCAAGTGCAATTACCAGAAACAATTTTTTTTTTTTTTTGCAATCCAAATTTGCTTCTGCTGCCTAACTACATTGCACTGTACTTCTTAAAAAAAAAAATCTCTTTTTGCTTGAGAACAGAAAGCCTCTTGCAGCAGTGGCAGAACTGCAATATCTGTGCAATGGCACAGGGATCTGAAAGCAACGTGAGGCACTGTGGCACTGCCAGGGGCTCTGGGAGCTCTGGGCATCTTGCTTCGCCAATGGCTCAGCCCCAGCTGCATTCAGGGCAGCTCTGAGAGGTCTAGCCAGCCAGTACTGGGCTCGGCACATCCTGCAATAGCTGCTGCTGCTTGCAGGAGAAACAGACATAACACTCAAATTGTCAGTAAGAAGACCTATGCTAACTAGATTTAGATTTACATCAATTCAATTATTTGAGATTAACATGCATTAATAATGAATGTGTGTTAAGTGCATATCTATAAAGCCATATTTAATCATCGCACTGCATTTAATGACTGGAAATTTTTACACAGATCAGATTGCTTTCTGTACATTTCCAGGCAGTTTCCTACGAACTTCTGGTAAAGACACGTGGTTGATGTGTAAATGTCAGGAAGTGCTGTAAAATGCTGCTGACAGATTCAAGGATCCTACTACACGTACAGTTTACAGTGAATCCTTCCCTCATCAGTTCAGTACAATCCAGCTACATTGGAACAATCTCATTTGGATTGCACCGTGGTCCAGATTTATGATGAAACAGGATAAGCTTCTAAGTGTATTTAATACCTACTGAGCTGCACTTTTACTGTCTGTGATGGTGTCTGTAGCTCCTGACAGCAGCATTGCAGGCAGTAAGTATTTCAGTTCCCCGTGGTTTATCACACTGCTGGGTTTCTAGTGCACAGCAGTCTGCTGGGGTAATCTTCTACTCAGTGCATCCACCAGAGACGTGCTTTAACACCTATCCAGCCTCAGCTGATCTCTGCTGTACCAGGTGTGTCATCCACCAAAGCACAGGGGATCACATCATGGGAGGATTTCCCACACTGCTCCAGATCAGCATCACATCAGTGAGAATGATCTCTAATGAAACAGCTTTACACGTTAAGATGTTTGTTGATATATCAAAAACATGTTATGCTTTATAAGTGGCATGCACAGCTGAATGAGTGCATGCAAAAGAAGCTTTAAAAAAATCTCTTTTTAAACTTTTCCCAGTTCTTGTATCATCCAAATCCCTGTCTGTTCTGCTGTTCTGCATTTTCCCTTCCTCTGCCACCAGCCTCAGTATTTGCAGGTGATATTATTACATGCCAGCTTCATGATAGAAGAAATGAAATCCTGACATAGAATATTTTCACGGATCTTTTTTCAGGTTAAATGTAAGCAGATTTGGTATGGAGAAGCTAATCCTTTCAAGGCATGTATAGCTGTCTCTCCAGGGAGTGGATCAAGTGGTGTGTACTCCAGAGCTCACCAATCACATTTAAAGACATTTAATTCCCCTGCAGGTATCCCTAATGACTCCCCACATGCAATGGGAGCTTCACAGGAATTTCAGGCACTTTCCTCCTCTTCACCAAGCCCACAGAAGCCACTGGACAGGGGAAGGGCACAGCACAGGGTGTGAGTAGTGCCTGAAACCACCCTCTGCCTGCGGAGAAATGGAAAAGAAAGGCACAATCCTGCCTTGCCCATTTAGACCAATCATTCGTGTGGTCAGTTAAATAATCTGCTGAACTATTGAGAGGAAAGACCTTGATGTAGTGAATTCATTATTCTAAGCCAATCTTTCTGTTGCCAAACTGCCTACAGAATCTTCAGGTACATTTACATTTTACTTTACTTAGAAATTGGAGAGTTTTAAAAATCTATTTCACGTTTGCTTGCTTCATCAAAGTTTTTTTTATGACTTCATCAGTTTAAAAACAGAATTATCTGAATGCAGGATGTTCCAGCCTGAAACCAATTTTAGGGTCTGTGGGCTGATATATCAGGTATCTATATGTTCACAACCATAGCAGTAAATCATTTTTGTAAATTAAAGCATTTAGTATAGATTAGTTGTAAAAGACATAAAAAAGGTTTATCATCTTCCTTTGGTCATTTTTGGCTGGTTTGATGAAGAAATGGGATGAGATGCTATCTGCAAGCTTTAAATCCTCACTATGCATTCCCCTGGGATGGAACCTGCCTTTGACTCCATGAAGAAAGTGTTCTCTATCTCCTTAGAGTCCTTTATTGCTCCACTGCCTTTTCATTGTGGGTGCATCTAGCCTGGGGTGGAGACCTTCTTGTCTGGGGTGAGGGGAGTGTTTTAGCAGAATCATAGAATCACCAGGTTGGAAGAGACCCACCTGATCGAGTCTAACCATTCCTATCAAATTTTTCAGTTCTCACAGGAACTAGAAGGTGCTTCAGGACTTTTTCTTGAACATTCACTTTTATTGAATCAAAATACCCACCACCACAATGAAACTGGTGAACTTGTGCCTCTTAGCAATCTCCCACTGCTGCCCGTGCCACCACTACTTAGTATCAAGCGCTGCTTCTGCTATGGGAGCTGGCACTGATAGGAACTTAAACTGGTTTTGGGGTATTTTTTCATAGTTTAAGGTCCTAGAAAACTGATGGGGCTCCATGAGTGTTAAGGAGAAACTGAATGGAGTTGGGAGCCTAAACACATCTGTCTGCACTCTGATGATGCTGTAGAGGACTTTGCTGGGCATTAAGTGGAAAGGGCAACCAGATTACTCCTAAATATCTCTAGTATTCTAGCAGACCAAAAAACCTGTTCTTGTTTCTCATGAACAACATTAAAAAGACATTAAAAAGGAAGGTGTGATCTTCATGAAAAGATCATACGGCATTTCTATGAAGTCTGTAAGCCTAACTAGATCAGTAGTACTAGCAGTAAAAAAATATCTTTCTGTGATCCTCACGACTGAGATTAAAGCCTTCAAGCAGCCCAGAGGATTAAGCAAATTACCGCCATAAAGCTTAATCTGTTACCCTTTTCAGACTTGTTTTAGCCATATAGTCAATCAAAGTGTATTTTCTCCTAATAAGAAAAATATGTTTTTACAGTGACACTTCTTTACAAAAATGAGAACTTTTTACAATAAGAAAATATATTTTTCTTTGACTTGGCTTCTGTACTGTAGCAACTACCTGCTGAATGTTGTAAAACACTTCTCAAAACTCCCAAGACCAGGGCTACCTCAATCCCTACTTTCTGGTTTCTTTTGCAGGTTGGATGAACAAGTTTCTCTCCTAGCAGCTGGATATCAATGTCCTGCTCATTCAGTGCACAACACACTAGATTGCACCACACTAAGCATGTATTAGATCATGAATCCTACACTTTCTAACTAGCTACAGAGTAAAACTATTTTCCTGGCAGGAAACAAACACCATTTAGATTGGACTGAAAAAGATAATGCAAGGAATTACCTGGAGATGCTTTCAGGTGACCTCAAACCAGATCATGCTTTCCACTTCAGCCACATATGTACAAGGGGTCAAGAGCCTCCTCCAAGCCTGGCCCCTGAAGCACTGGCCACCAGCTGCGAGCCAAGCAGCTGCCACTACTGCACACTTTGACTTTTACAAGGGAAGGGCCAGAACCAAAGCAAGAGGGAAAACAAACCAGGAGAACCCATTACAACAAAAGGTTAAATATTTTTTTCTGAAGTTTATGAGAAAGATCAATGCCTGTGCACCAACTTGTTGAATTAGTACCCAAGTTAATTTAGGACTTGATAACTGTACAGTTTCTATATGCATAGTTAAGTTCATATATTATGTATATATATATAATAACAGAATAATATTTCATAGAATCATAGAATAGTTTAGGTTGGAAGGGGCCTCAAAGTCCATCCAGTTCCAAAGACCCTGCCATGGGCAGTGACATCTCCCACTAGACCAGGCAGCCCAAGCCCCATCCAACCTGGCCCTGAACACCTCCAGGGATGGGGCAGCCACAGCTTCCCTGGGTAACTTGTGCCACCACCTCACCACTCTCATAGTGAAGAAATTCCTCTTCTGTTCTGAACAGCAAACTTGCTAGTAATGCAGTTTTAATGTAAAACACTGTTTATACAAGTCCCATCTGATTAAGCTGCCCACCAGGAGAGCAGCCTTTGTCTGCCACAGCAGCTTCATCGCACTTCATGCCTGTCACAGCCCTAGTGGGCAAGACACAGAAAGGCAGCAGGAGTGCTCGGGAAGAAGGGAGGTTGGGGATGCCACCAGTCAAAATGCAGATTTTTAATGTACTTTTCATCCACAGCTGGAAAGCACTGACTTAAAGTTTAGATTTTGAGGGGCTCCCACGCCTTCGGTAAAATTTGGTGGCCTAGAAGAAGACTTAGTAGTTTGAGAAGAGGGTAGCACCACAGCCCAAGGTTTTGCAGAGCTCCTCGCTTTCTTGCGACCTCCTAATTCAGCCAGAACTGCACGCTTTCAAATGTCTCTGCTATCAGGTTTTGATGGTTTCAAATTATTGCAGAAAGTTGACCAAGACAAAAAAGAGGGAAGACAGACACAGCAGAGAAGACTGACTCTGCAAGGGCAAGCAAGAAGGTGGTGCTGCTGGCCCCATCCAGCACCGGGCATGTGCTGGCTGAGAAACTGTCAGCATTAAAGGCAAATTAAAGGCATATTAGGAGGAGTCTCAAGATTTTTGACGAAAGGTATGAGAGAGTGATGCAGAGAAAACAACTTCACTTAATATACACTTACAAGCATTGTAGAGGGATATAAGCATCAATGTGATGAAATCATTACAGAAGTAAAAGGCTCTAGGGAGCCAGCTCAGCTGGGAAGGAGCACATTTCATAGGAGTAATGCAGATGGTAATGGAGTTTTTCTTCACTAAATGACGCAATGTCAATAGAAGTGGGCATTACAGGAGAGCCATGTAAATTTTAACAACCAAAAAAAAACCCCCTTGCCTGGCCCATGGGGACAATTCTCTCATATGGCACCGTGGAATTTCAAGGTACCAATCTCCACAGGAAGACGGGGGAGGCCAAAGGATGAACATAGAATCATAGAACAACCGGGTTGGAAGAGGCCCATTGGATCATTGAGTCCAACCATTCCTATCAAACACTAAACCATGCCCCTCAGCACCTCGTCCACCCATCCCTTAAACACCTCCAGGGAAGGGGAATCAACCACCTCTCTGAGCAGCCTCTGCCAGTGCCCAATGACCCTTTCTGTGAAATATTTTTTCCTAATCTCCAGCCTAAATCTCCCCTGGCAGAGCTTGAGGCCATTCCCTCTTGTCCTGTCCCCTGGCACTTGGGAGAAGAGACCAGCTCCCTCCTCTCCACAACCTCCTTTCAGGTAGTTGTAGAGAGCAATGAGGTCTCCTCTCAGCCTTCTCTTCTCCAGGCTAAACACCCCCAGCTCTCTCAGCCGTTCCTCATAAGTCCTGTTCTCCAGCCCCTTCACCAGCTTTGTGGCTCTTCTCTGGACTCGTTCCAGAGCCTCAACATCCTTCTTGTGGTGAGGGGCCCAGAACTGAACACAGGATTCAAGGAGTAGCCTCACCAGTGCAGAGTACAGAGGGAGAATCACCTCCCTGGACCGGCTGGTCACACCATTTCTGCTACAAGCCAGGATGCCATTGGCCTTCAATTCATGATTCAAGGAGACTTATCACTATGGTAGGATAAGAAAAAGAAAAATTTATAATTAAGCAGATGAGAGAGGATAACAGGCAATGTCTGCAAGCACAGAAAGGGTCTTGGCTCACCCCTTTGTTGTGCCAGGACAAGGAAACTTAAATTTCCAATGGAAACTTAAATTTCCAACTGAAACTGCAGTCCAGCCAAAATGAGAAGTAGCATCTTAGAACCAGGGAGCTTCTTCCCAGGAAGCTGGCACTTTCCCGCATTGAGGGAGTGTGGAGAGGAGCACAGGCAGCAGCTGCGGGAAGCACCACATCTCCATCCTTCCCCACTTTACCCCTCTGGTTAATTGGTTGTAATGGCTGCTATTTCTTGTTGGGAATAAATGAGGTGTCACTTTTATGGGACATTGCTGTGGAAGCAGCTGTGTGCTCACCCTCCTGGTATCATCCAGAAAAAAATAACTCTAAGAGCCCTATAAGAAAGGAGTCTAGAGGCAAAATTTTATTTGCCTTGTGCCTCCATTGGCCTTCTCAAATAGCTGTGATCCTCCCTTCTGAGCATTCTTTGGTTTGACATTTAACTGTTTCCAAGCCAGGCAGCCTGGAAAAGGAATGCACCAGAGTCAATGACTGCACATGTTCCACAGGCACTGGAGATGAATTGCTGAGGGAGGCAGCAGGGGTTTGTCAGTGAGTGGAGCTCCTCAGGGCACCCACACAAGAAAGGGCACAGAGGATGCCCTGATGCCACGTGTGGTCTGTGCCTTAAGAACAGCCAGTTCTCTCTTGCTTACCAGAGATGTGAAATCCATGCCAGTTGTGTGTGCAAATGTAATTAATCTTTCCCAGCACACTATTTCCAAGGCTTTTCAAGCATATGCTAAATATAGCCATGTGAGGGATGTGCTCAGGCAATGGCACAGGAGATGGCAAATCCCTCCTCTACAGCACAGATTGAGGTAAAACACCACCAGTACCATGATGAATGGGATGCTGGCCTGCAGAATCTCTGCAAGGGCACTGGCAGAGGAAACAAGATGGGTCTTGGTGGCCAAAACTGCAGAAAGGCCCTACGAGTGTAGCCAATGTGCACGTGGGAAACACAGACTTCCCCACTTAACATAGTGGTTTTTAGACAGAGCTCTTTCTCTGAAAGAACAAAAGTAGCTTGAATGGCAAGTCTAGAAAGACCTTGCTCATTAAATGGGTTTATTATTTCCTGAGCTCTGCTTAATCACCCTTTTAAAGCCTCTGTTTGGTAATTGAATGTTTCCCTTTTTGTCGGGAGATAAAAGGAACGAGGAGTCATTGGAAATGCTTGATTATACATATGTATAAGCACACTGGGTTGCTTAATGAATCTGGTAGTCAAGAAATTCATATTTACCCTAAATCATTCAACTGCTTTGTTATCCCTGTTTTCTGGAAACTTTCACATTTTCCTTTGTAAAAGGCCTTATGCATGAAACACAATCCTTGTGACCGTCAGCTGCTCGTGGAGGCTGCAACCTGAGGACACCTGGCACTGGGCAAGCAAGGGGCAAGTACCAGCTACATACCAAAATGTGTACATTCATGCAGGTGGAGATAGTGGGATGGAGGCCACTGCAGCGAGCCACAAGCATAGGGCAGCAGTGGGATATCCTTCATTCATGTGGCTGTGATGTTTCTTGTGGCCTCAAACAGCAGAGATTTGACTCAACGCTTATAGCCCTGTGGTACACTTTGACTACTGCAATAGGGAGCTCACTTCATCTCTATCTCTACTCTGTGTAGCAAGCGGCACTAGGAATTGAACAAAAAAAAAATCCACAAACATTTGGCGAATAAACCCAGAGACATAATGTGCTTTTACCACATCCTTTCCCATTCTATTTACACTAAGATTATTTGTGTCAATTCATCTATATAATTCATCTAACTCTGGAAGTTCCTTGTGTAATAGTTGCTAGAAAAGGAACAATCACTGCCATCAACATCAGAAATGTGCTCCTGTGTCCAAACAGCAGTAGCTCCATAACTCATGACAACTACTCAAACCCCTTGCAATAACCAAGAGAGAGAAACCAAAACTAATGCCTACCTGCTGCTTTAAATCATAGAACAACCAGGTTGGAAGAGATCCACCAGATGATCGAGTCCAACCATTCCTATCAAACACTAATCCATGCCCCTGAGCACCTTGTCCACCTATTCCTTAAGCACCTCCAGGGAAGGTGATTCAATCACCTCGAGGCCTGGGCAGCTACTGGAGATGTCCACAGGACAATCATGAAATGACTGAAGAGATGCAAGCTGACCTAGGGTAGGATGTGTGCAGAGAAAGGCACAATATGTCCTGGCTTGTATCAGAAGCAGTGTGGCCAGCAGGTCCAGGGAGGTTATTCTCCCGCTGTACTCAGCACTGATGAGGCTGTTCCTTGAATCCTGTGTTCAGTTGTGGGCCCCTCACCACAAGAAGGATGTTGAGGCTCTGGAGCGAGTCCAGAGAAGAGTGACAAGGCTGGTGAAGGGGCTGGAGAACAGGCCCTATGAGGAACGTCTGAGAGAATTGGGGGTGTTTAGCCTGGAGAAGAGGAGGCTGAGAGGAGACCTCATTACTCTCTACAACTACCTGAAAGGAGGTTGTAGAGAGGAGGGAGCTGGCCTCTTCTCCCAAGTGACAGGAGACAGGACAAGAGGGAATGGCCTCAAGCTCTGCCAGGGGAGATTTAGGCTGGAGATTACGAGGAAGTTTTTCACAGAAAGGGTCATTGGAGCAGGCTGCCCAGGGAGGTGGTTGATTCCCCTTCCCTGGAGGTGTTTAAGGGATGGGTAGATAAGGTCCTGAGGGACATGGTTTAATGTTTGATAGGAATGGTTGGACTCGATGATCCGACGGGTCTCTTCCAACCTGGTTGTTCTATGATTCTGTGTGCCCACTAAGCCAGGGTAAACCCCTCAGCAAACAGGGCCCCTGTCCTGCTGTGGGACAGCAGCACTGTCCAACCCCTGCTCCTCAAGCAGATCTTGGCAGGAACCAGGGGAAGAAACCCATTTTTCCCAACGCATCATGGAATACAAATTAACTAAAAGCATGTCTCAGTACAAGGAAAGGCAGCCCCACCGATATGCTCCCGCAGCATTCTATGACCCAGCAACAGCATGCAGAGCCAAGAACAGAACAGGGGTTCCTCAGGAGCAGCCTTCAAATCCCAGCACCTGGCTCCCCACATCCAGCGAGTTGTAAACACATCCTCATGTCTTGCACTGCATTTCTTTTAAAAAGATTCAGAATTTTTTCATTGCTAAAAATATATTCATTGCAAATACAATCCACCACCTATGCTTTTGTCAATTATTAGGTAGGAAAGCCAAAGCAGATTTATTGAAATAAGGAGTGATATCTGCATTGTGGGACTAACTTATAAGGACAAGGCAGTGACCAGACAAAGCAGTTCCTTTGGGTTAGCATCAACAATTTGCTGCTGTCACTACAGCTTAGCAATGGAGCCAGACCCGCAGGCTTGGGAATCCCTTTACACCACTGACATCATGGTATGGCTTCTAAATCAACCCTAGATATAATTAAAAATTATTATTCCTTTTATAAAAAAGATGTCCCGTATCTGCTCTGCAGATATCAAGCCAACCAAAGCATGACTGCAAGAGTTGCAAATGGTTTACCAGCAGTGGCAAGCACTTTGGAAGGAGTTGGCTTTGCCAAATAAGAAGGCATTTTTGGAAAAAAGTATATTTTTTTTAATCCCCCAAGCATAAATTATCAGTTATAACACATTGCAGAGAGAGAGGGAGAGGAAAACAAAAGTTAAATGAGCTAAACTGTAAACACAGATACTTTTTTAAAAAGATAAGTGTGAAGTAAGAGAACCAAAGCTGACTTAAACACAGGGGAGAGCGGATAATCGAGTTCAGGAGGAATTAAAATGAAAAAATAAGAGATGCAGTTTAGAAGGACATCTATTGAGCAGCATACCAAAAGATCAGGGAAGTCAAGTCAAGGATAATCTGATCCCAGCAGGATTTGTGCAAAGTGCTGTTCTCTGACTACAAACAATCTGCTCAGGCCTGTTTATAACTCTTACTGTTATTTTGGCTTATTAATTACACTATTGCATTTTCATGATTGGTAATGGATTTCAGACAAGCGATGGGGCATGGGAACTTGTGATGGGTTGAGGCTCTGGAGCAAGTCCAGAGAAGAGTGACAAGGCTGGTGAAGGGGCTGGACAACAGAACCTATGAGGAATGGCTGAGAGAGCTGGGGTTGTTTAGCCTGGAGAAGAAGAGGCTGAGAGGAGACCTCATTACTCTCTACAACTACCTGAAGGGAGGTTGTAGAGAGGAGGGAGCTGGGCTCTTCTCCCAAGTGACAGGGGACAGGACAAGAGGGAATGGCCTCAAGATCTGCCAGGGAAGATTTAAGCTGGACATCAGGAGGAAGTTTTTCACACAGAGGGTCATTGGGCATTGGAACAGGCTGCCCAGGGAGGTGGTTGATTCCCCTTCCCTGGAGGTGTTTAAGGCACGGGTGGATGAGGTCTTGAGGGACTTGGTTTCGTGTTTGATAGGAATGGTTGGACTAGAAGATCCGATGGGTCCCTTCCAACCTGGTTGTTTTGTTCTATGATTCTATGATTCTATTCTATGATCATGGGCTGACCAGATGCTTTTGCATAGTGGATCCCGTCCTGAGTACACACAGGTACTCGCTAGCTTCCACCTGCCTGCCAACAATTAGCCTGATACCAATAAAAATGCCAGCTTTGGTTTTTAAATTGAATTTACTCGGGGTGCTTAGGCTTTCAGTGCAGCACAGACAGTGATGGCTGAAATATATGATGAAAAAAATGTCACTGCCTGCCCCATTCCTGCTGTGGGTTCAGAGCAGCAGTGCACATGCTCTTGCTTCCCTGTGTTGTTTGTATTTTTAATGCACTACTGCAGCTAGTCTGGGAGCATTCTGAAAGGAGGAGGAAGCAGAGGAGATGGTAGAGGCAATATCAATTTTTCTGCTCATCTCCATAAAGCAGTATGATTTCCAATTTGTTAGCATTCATTTTCAAGTGTATTGCTTTGACAAGGCTGTACCCACAAGCTAATGCATTGCAGGTGGAGCTCGTGCTGGATTGCAAAATGGTTTTACACTGGCCTGAACTCAGCAGGGGACTCGACTACGAGCTAAGTGTTTTTTACATTTGCTGTTTTTTGAGGATGGGAGCTTTGGCATTTGGCTGCATGCGTTTCATCAACAGCAGCTGTGCCAGCAAGTGCTCAGAGAAGGCACAGAGCCCCAGCACAGGCTTTCTCAGCTCTGCTGCTGACAGTTATGGGGAGAGGAACCAACTTAGGATTTGAGGGCCCGTGGCTGGAGCCCTGCCTATTGCAATTCCGCCTGCCAGGCCTTCCAGCATCCCAGGTTCATATGGGATATGCATTTTCATGGCTAAGGCTCAGCCAGCACGTTTCCTGGGGCTGCGCTCTGTGTTGTGGGGTCCTATGCTAATGCTGCTACCAAATCACATGCTGGTTTGTGAAATAATTTGCATAAACATCAAATGTCATCATAGAGTAGAGCTTGGAAAATTCAGACGTGCCTGGAAAAACCCAGCCCAACAGTCATATTGTGAAATCATTGAATCATAGAATCACCAGGTTGGAAGAGACCTATCGGATCATCGAGTCCAACCATTCCTATCAAACACTAAACCATGTCCCTCAGCACCTCATCCACCCGTGCCTTAAACACCTCCAGGGAAGGGGAATCAACCACCTCCCTGGGCAGCCTATTCCAATGCCCAATGACCCTTTGTGTGAAAAACCTCCTCCTAATCTCTAGCCTAAGTCTCCCCTAGCGGAACTTGAGGTCATTCCGTCTTGTCCTGTCCCCTGCCACTTGGGAGAAGAGGCCAGCTCCCTCCTCTCTACAACCTCCTTTCAGGTAGTTGTAGAGAGCAATGAGATCTCCTCTCAGCCTCCTCTTCTCCAGGCTCTGCTTCCAAGGTCCAATGCCAGGTCTCTGCTTCCAAGAGCTCAATGGGCAATGTGTCTAGTGACCCCAGGTGTCACACAAACCGAACCACAGACTTTGCCTCCAGAGAGAGAAAAGCAGTGGTGTGGGGAAACAGGTTCATTCTTAAAGACTTTGGAAATGCATAACTGCTCCCAGCCATTTGCTTAGCAAGGGGCTGGCTCAGGCAGGACATCATCATCTGTCTGTTGAGGGGAACAGCCAAGCCAGTACCAAGCATGCTCACTCTTGTTAAGCGGCCTTGAGTTGATGATGGGAAGAATGCACAGTCCTTCAACATAAGCTGAGGAGAGCTGTCTCTTGCCTAGGGTTTTCCTTGTTTGTCAGACCTTGCTGATGCTGTTGAGGCTATACCTGCAGCAGCTCATCTGCCTGTCCTTCAGGTGCTCAGTTTCCTTCCCAAAATATGATTAGCTGAATTTCTGTGGCTAGATAGAAGAGTATCTTCTGTTAATTAAAACCTGGGAACATTTCCCTGAATAGCTGAGAAGATGCAGGAATGCAGGTGTACTGTATATTTTCTTATTAAAAGCATCATATCAGAAGCATAAGGAAGGACTAGAGCTATGGCATATTTCACATTAGACAATATTTAGCAGCATGTAAGACAGTCACGAAGATTGCTTTGGAAACTGTTTTGGCTGCGAGGCATCAACTAAAGGTGGCACAATTTATTATTATTTTTTAAGAACTTTGGAGTGATGTCTCTATATTCATATATATATGATATATCTATATGGCATATATATATCGTATATTCATTTGCTGTAAAGTAGGTGTCAGACTAGCTATAAATTCAGCACATAGTTGGGTAATTACCATTACTCACAGTAGTGGCTAAGACCATTTAATAAAGCATATAGATTTAGTATAGCAGTCAGAATAAATGTTTATTTGTAGAAATAAAAACCATGTGCAAGACCATCTGCTTCTGTCATTACTGTCTGAAGGAACTGAATTACTACCAGTCACCAAAACATCAGCTTTACCATGGGTTTGCATTGGTGCCACTGAAATTATCAAGGGCATCATCCACAATAGGTTCTCCAGTTTGTTTTGCTTGGCTTGTCTCTTTTTGATTTAATTAGGAATCAGACTGGAGCTTCTTGGATTGAAAAACAGTGTTTCAGATTCCCTTGGAGTGAAATCAGCTTTTTTTTGCTTGGCTTCCTGCAGCAGGTTCCTCTGGCAGCCCTTGGGGATACTTATATGGGAACAGGGTCCTTAGTGCCCCACTGTCTGCCCAGCCACTCCAGGGCCAATCCCACAACATGCCTCAGTAAAGGAATACATTGATTTTTGCCTCTTCCTTAAGGTAGAGATCCCACAACTGTGAGACAGCCTGCTAAATACACATCAAAGAGCCACTGTGAGAAAACAAGCAAGATTCAACCATGTGTTGTCTTCCTGAATATCAAAGAGAGACAAGTGGAGTAAAATTCATCACCTTGTGTGTTTTTTCAAACTAAATACTTGAAATAAAGTACAAAACCCTTCACCTTCTCCTTATTCTTTCCAATACTACCAGTTGGAAAACACAATGGTTTCATCACCAAGAAGGTTTTACTATGGAAAGATAATCACAAGCTACTTCTATAGCCCAAGAAGTAGCAGACAACTCCACCGAGGGAAATAAAATCCTTTCATCTCATAGTTGAAGACTAACAACCAAGATTAAAGACATCCAGAAACATGGCTAGAAAGGGAGAAACACATTTTTCATGCAGTGAGAATTCCTACCCAAAGCCCTGAGGAACAAATGTGTGACCAGCTTCAGGATGATCCTGCCTCAACAGAACTATCAGGATTTGTGACGATTGGCAGCGGTGGCAGCCACTGGCACTGGGATGAATAAATGAGTGCTGGGATGTAAAGATGCAATTCCTTCTCCGGAATGCATTTCGCCTACTTTTGGCACTCTGCATAATTTGTATTATAATTTCCAGCACATAAAGTAAACAGGCTTTTTTGTTTCATTTTTTTTTTTTCCTTAGTATCTCTCCCGTGGTAAAACTTTTTTCCTAACAGAGTACAGATGCAGAATACTTAAAGAGACAAACAAAGCAGAGAGGAAGAAGTTGGTTTGGTTTTTTTTTTTTCCCTACTCTTCACTTACGGGAACAACAAACTCAACAGTCCACACTCATGACACAGGTAGCCCTCGTGATGAACACAGTAGCACATAGCCAAGGTTGCAGAGACCAACATTTTCTTTTAATGGAAATATTCCATACTGAATAGAATCATAGAATCATAGAACAACCAGGTTGGAAGAGACCCATCGGATCATCGAGTCCAATCATTCCTATCAAACACTAAACCATGTCCCTCAGGACCTCATCTACCCGTGCCTTAAACACCTCCAGGGAAGGTGAATCAATCACCTCCCTGGGCAACCTGAGCGATAGGTACTTTCTGAAAGAGCTTTGGCCATGCTCTTTCATGACTCATATTCCTAGAAGAGGTGCTCTTTCACCCCATGGCTCTGCTGTTCTGGCATGAAACCCGTGAAGTCTATGTGATGGAAGTGCTCGCTGTACCTTTTCCTTTCAATGTTTTCCTACTCACAATTAACTAAAGTGTTGCATTAAATCACACTTATAAACGAGTTGAATGACCCAATGTCAGCACCAACTTTGAGGTCCCTGGCAGTTAATAAACTATTTCTGCATTAATACTGCAATGTATGCCAACTTCACCCCAAGCCAAAGCATGTTCTTACCTACATTGTGCACATTGAGGCACAGGCACCTGCATGTGAATTGCCTGGAGAAGTGGAGGCTGAGAGAAGACCTCATTGCTCTCTACAACTACCTGAAAGGAGGTTGTAGAGAGGAGGGAGCTGGGCTCTTCTCCCAAGTGACAGGGAACAGGACAAGAGGGAATGACCTCAAGCTCCACCAGGGGAGATTTAAGCTGGACATCAGGAGGAAGTTTTTCACAGAAAGGGTCATTGGGCATTGGAACAGACTGCCCAGGGAGGTAGTTGATTCACCTTCCCTGGAGGTGTTTAAGGGACGGGTAGATGAGGTCCTGAGGGACATGGTTTAGTGTTTGATAGGAATGGTTGGACTCAATGATCTGATGGGTCTCTTCCAACCTGGTGATTCTATGATAAATCACCTCATAGAGGTAGTCCTACTACACCTGTGCCCACAGCTATGGGGTATAAGTTGAGTAGTACCTGTACTGGGATCTCCAGCATTGCTGAAATACTGCAGGATTGTTTCAAACAAATCCCATGCAAAATCCCCTTACCCAAGAAATATTTATTCAGATAAGGAGCCCCCAACCTATCGTTCGTCATTGGGAGACACTGAAACTTAGCTGAAGGACCTTAGAGCAAATTTCTAGGAAGAAAAAGATCCTTTTTAGCAGAGGAGGGTGTGGTGGCACCAAAACTCAGTGGTGACAGGAACAGGCAGGAGCAGCCTGGGGAACTTGGTTGGTCCCAGGTGCCCAGTGGCTCAGCAGAAAGAACAGATCACACTCTGCCAGGAGAGGAAGATACCAGTTATTCAGGCATCTCAAAAGGCAGAAAATAATAGAAATAGGGTATTAATGAAATTACCTGATAGATTTCCAAAGTGAAATTTCAAAATCATAACAGCAAAACGTAAGCTCTGATTACTTTCTTAATTACATAAGAATTCCCAGTGCAAGCACCTTGTGTTGCATGTCTCTTTCCTCCATCATTTTACCTGAGCCTCATGTGCTGGAGAGTCATAACTGATGTTGGAGGGACTACAAGGGAAGAGGAAGACCCCTTGGCAAGTCATGATTCAGTCAGTTTGTGTGTTATTTATTGCATTACATACGGGGGTTTTGCTTAATTTTTTTGGGAAAAAAATGGACAGAAAAAAATTTACTCAAGCAGTTCAGGGGAAGAGTGAGCAGAATATTTATGCACCTAATTTCAGTATTCATAATTTGCATTAAAAAAAAAAAAGTAGGAGTCAAAATAGGTTTTTCTTGAATTTCCTAGAGCAAATACTTCAAAATTAAAGCACTATGCTGATATGCTCTTTCCAAAGCTAAGGCAATAGAGATTTTGGTATAACAATTTCAAAAGTTGACATGCTAGGAAACTCTCTTTGTTCCTAGCAAAGGCAGAGACTTTAGCAACATGAAGAGATGGCAGAGATTTGAAAGATTTAATATTTTTTAATTAGTCAATATTGGTGCAAATTGGCACTGACAAAAGTATTATCTGCAGAGTGCATCTGCCACCCTTAATTCTCCCCTGCGAAGAGCCAAAGCCCCTGTCAGCACTTCATCTGTGCTTGTCTGCTCAAAATGTCAGAAGCACAGAAATGATCAGTTCTGCTTTGCTGAGACCTTTCATCGCTCATCAACAACGGCAATTTATTACTCACTCAGCCAATACCCACCTAAGTGATTCCAGTACAAAGAAATCAACTGTACCTTTAGGTCACCAGCACTGGTAGCTGCAGCGTTTGAGCGACCAAATGCCTGCAAGAGGCAGCAGCCCAACCTTGTCTCTCTCTGTGCCTGCATGAGAGACTCGAGACGTGATGTCATCTGCACAAAGGCTAATGGGGGCTTCACAATATAGACTGCAGAGGCACGTCACCACAAAAATGAAGGTTCGGTGCTAAAGCCGCAAAAGATTCAGCAGAAAGTTCTGTGGTGGATTTAGACATGCTGAGCATCCATGTCACCTTGCAAAGGGAAATGGAAAGCAGCCCTCTCCTCCATCACTTGTACCCTGAAGCCCTGAACTATCCCACCATCCCCGGAGGTTATCAGAACAACTGCAGAGATGGTAAGTTATCTTGGGGGGATACCTTACAAGTGACTGCTTTGAGGCCAAGATAATACATGGAGATTACCAGGGCTGAGAACAACATAGAATCATAGAATCATAGAACAACCAGGTTGGAAGGGACCCATCGGATCATCGAGTCCAACCATTCCTTTCAAACACTAAACCAAGTCCCTCAGGACCTCATCCACCCATGCCTTAAACACCTCCAGGGAAGGTGAATCAACCACCTCCCTGGGCAGCCTATTCCAATGCCCAATGACCCTCTGTGTGAAAAACTTCCACCTAATCTCTAGCCTAAATCTCCCCTGGCGGAGCTTGAGGCCATTCCGTCTTGTCCTGTCCCCTGTCCCTTGGGAGAAGAGCCCAGCTCCCTCCCCTCTACAATCTCCATTCAGGTAGTTATAGAGAGTAATGAGGTCTCCTCTCAGCCTCCTCTTCTCCAGGCTAAACACCCCCAGCTCTCTCAGACATTCCTCATAGGGCCTGTTCTCCAGCCCCTTCACCAGCTCCGTGGCTCTTCTCTGGACTCGCTCCAGAGCCTCAACATCCTTCTTGTGGTGAGGGGCCCAGATCACAGAATTATTTAGATTGGAAATTACCTTTAAGTTCAAGTCCAATCATTAACCTGGGGCTGTCAAGTCCACCCCAAAACCATGTCCCTAAGCACCACATATGTGTCTATTAAATACCTCTAGGGACAGTGACTAAACTGTTTCCCTGAACAGCCTGTTCCAAAGCCTGACAACCCTTTCAGTGAAGAAGTTTTTCCTAATATTCAATTTAAACCTTCCCCTTGAAAAGCAGCAGATGGTGAGGATTTGCTTTGTACTATTTTTTTACAGGCACCATGTAGATACTCAGTGACCCATTAATGCAAACATGCCAGCCCCACCGTTGCCACAGGCAGTTATGTTACCCAGATGTCACATAAAGGCTCAGGAGGCTCCTTTTGGGCTGTGCCCCAGCTCAGCATGAAGCGCACAGACCGCCTGAGGGGTATGTTCTCCAAAAAATATCTCCAGGATAAATATGGACTGACCACATCATCTGTCTTATGTGTGCTGTATTCAGCTGTGCATGTTTAGAGTTACCAGCTGAATATATATTGTCTAGAAAAGCGAGGGTGTTTCGGAGCTGGAAATTATTTCACCTTTTCTACAAGGAGGCCATATATTCATGAATCCTGTGGCTTTCCCAACAGAGAAAAGCAAAGAATTTATAACTCATGAGAACTAACCACTGTAAAGACCTCCCATAAGACGGGATCCCACTCCAGGAGGCTGGTGCTGCAGATGACAAGAAATAAATGCCCCCACTACTCACTTCAAGCTAATTTAACACAGAGTAAACCACCTAAGGGATGTATTTTTTAAAAGATTTCTTTTTTTCCTGTAGGGATGAAGGGATGGGCCACTTTTCAGAGATGCAGTAATACACTTAGAAATTAAAATAAGGTTCAACAGAAGCAGTTCAAGTAGCCAAACTACCTTTAAGCTTCTTAATGTCCCAAGGAGGACAGGAAAGACCTCCTAGAGAAGCTCACCCTGCCCAGGGTGCTTGCTGGAGATGGTGGGCAGGAGGCTGCAGAGGCAGCCTGGATGGCTGAGTGCTAACCGACTGTCCCTCTCTTAATGCAATAAGAGTATTTTGATGCTGCTTCTCTCCAGCAAACAGTCAAAGAACAGAGAGAGATACCTTCCCCCGGTTACTGCCCACTCTATCATTTCTCACTGGTTTTAGCTGCAGTGCACACGTCAGCATCGCATGCCAGGCTGCTTCCTAGGGCTGAGCACAACTGGGACTGAAATCAAACAGATACTCCCCTCTAGAAGCATTAAATGAGGAAACGGAAAAGAAGAAAGAGCTCTCCAGTGCTCTGAAAATAATACATTTTAATTAAGGCCTGAATTTCACCTTAGGCCACTTACAAAAATTTATGAATGAGTTGAATGCCTTTAATCTCCTTTAGGATTCTAAGAATTAAATGGCAACAGACTGGAAAGAAGAAACATGGCATATTCAGCCACTGAAACCAGATCATCCACATTGCTGGGGTTATTCTAAAGCTGTTATTTTTGTTGTATTTTGACCTTCCCAGACAAAACATCCAAAGACATTTCCTTTAATCACAAATAAGTTTTGTCAGAGTCCCCTTTGCCTCTGTGCCTGGCACTGTGCTCCAAATCCAGCCTTCACTACGAGCAGCACTATCAGATGCTGCAGGGAAAAGGATTTCCCTGCTTTGTAACATTACAGCTATTCTGATTATTCTTCAGAAAATATTAGCAGTTTTTGTTTAAAAACAAAACCATACTGTCGCAATTTGTATGAAGATCTATGCAGGTTAGGCATATCAACCTCCAGTTGACTACGTTTGAATTATTAAATCAACATTTTATTCTTTTAGGAGGAAAAAATATCACATCTAACAGAAAATTATTTTCAATGCAAACAAAACACAGACCTCAAAACTCTCAACCTACCGTAGTTACAATCGGAGCTTTTTCAGATGTAGGTCTTTATTAAAAATGCTCTTTAAAGTTAAAAATATTCTTGTTTCTCATGCAGCGCTTGTTCAAAGCAGAAGCACTGCTTTTCTGTGATGCCAGGAAAAATATTTTCTTTTCAAAGTAGGAAAAGAATTGTATAACACAAGACATTTTGCCTCATCTAAGAATATGGAAATGAAATACCTGCTGTATTCTTGCAGCTTCCCTCCCAGACCACTGCGCCCCAGCACAGTGCTGGGTGTCCAGGTTTTCTCAACACTCATTTCTCCTTCCTCCTTCCTTGTCCAGATGTTCAGCTGCTTTTTGGGCAATTAAGGCTTGATTTAGTATTGGTAGCAGTTTATGCTGTTCACAAAGTTGAGGTAAATTGGCGAAGAACAAAGCTTCTAACAGGGGCCCCTTCGAGTTGTTTTATTTTGGTTTATATATCTGAGGAGGCAACACTGCAGGAGAAGTCTTAGGAAGAACTGGTGGGGATTCTTATATCAGGAAGGACAACACTGGAATTTAAACCTCACCAAAATAACATTCTACCGTGAAAGCAACAACAGTGAGGATTTAACAGGAGCACTAACAGAATACATAATATAAAATTACTAACAAATACGATGTTATGTTAACAATAGGTTTGATAAATGCTGGGTGTTCTGTAAAAGAGCTAGTTATATACCAGGAAAAAATATTTTGATTGGTTAATCCTGAAGTGGTTTGGTTAAGAGCTGATGATTTAAAGAAAAACAGGTTCCAACAGACAAATGTGAAAAAAATTTTTAGAAAGTTATAGGCTAGTTCTTACAACACAGCAACTCATACATAGAGTAGAACTGGAGGCTCTTTAATGTAATAAAAAGATGTCTGGAGTTTGCATCTCAGTCCAGAATGAGAACTCAGAAGGACAAACTTTTTTTTTTTCTTCCCTCTCTATATAAATTACAATCTTACAACAATGAGAATGTTCAGAGCCAGCAAATAAAATCCCAGGCTAAATCAGCAAAGAAAGCCATACCTCTTTTCGTAATTAGAAGCTGACTCAATAACATCAACTACAGAAAACAGTGTGATACATATTACCTGAAAATTGTTTTCAGATGACAAATTATTAGATAGAGCAGAAATTAGTTGTAAGCCAACCCAAGCACTTTTGATGTAACAATCCAAGCATCTTTAATGGGGAAAAACAGCAGGAAACACA
Organism: Coccyzus lansbergi; assembly: GCA_033558105.1. Taxonomy (NCBI): domain Eukaryota; kingdom Metazoa; phylum Chordata; class Aves; order Cuculiformes; family Coccyzidae; genus Coccyzus; species Coccyzus lansbergi. The sequence continues at coordinate 1,478,692 of JAUMJK010001466.1, read as the reverse complement.
ACAGGCGCAAGAAGAACAGAGAACAAACCAAGTCAAACAGCTCACAGCTCTACAACTGAAGTGGGCCAGAGCATTAATTTTTTAGGCAATTTGTAGGCAAACACAGTTCACGTGATGCAACTCGGCTTCAGAAGAGCTTCTGAGAAAGATAACACACCAACAGCTTCTAGGAGACAGGGAAGTGTTGGGGGTTGGTGCATGTGTGGTGGTTAATGAATAAGAAGAAGTATTATGGAACAGAAAGATGGGGATGTGCTGCTGAGAAACTTTGGGGCTACACAGCACCAGATTCAAGGTTTTGCATGATCTCCACCATGTGCTCATAGCTGATGCGCTAATGAACCCAAATCAAACTCAGGAGGAAGCTTAAATGGCAGAAACCGATAACCTGGCAGGTAAAATGAGTAGCAATGGGAAATGTTTAGCAGTAAGAAATGTTAGAGTAGACACCTGGGGATTAATTTATGCTAAAACAAAGGCAATTATCGAGCAGAAACATGAAAGACATAAATTTACCCTATACCTGTATGGTAGCTGCATTTAATTATCATGTTTTGCTGTCATCACTGAAAAAAAAAAAACAAACCTCCATGGATAAAATCTGAAGACTGTGAAAAGAAAAGTTAAGAGGCAATTGCAAAACCGAGTGTCTAACCTGAGAAGCTGGAAGAAATCTGCCTTACTCTGAGCAAGGGATGGCAGGGCAAGAGGCACTTTTACCAATGCACTAGGCAAATGACCACCAAAGGAGGGAAAGAATAATTGTTATAAATTTTCTGTGGTTGCATTTGGATTGGATATTAGAAAAATAAATAGTGCAAAAGGACCACCTCCCTGGTCCTCCCTGGACCTCAGTCCCAGCATCAGTCTTAAAATATGTTTCCTGTTTTCTGCTAGTCTCCTTACATCAGCAAGATATTTAGATGATAGAATAAGATGTGACCTAAAAAACAACAAAACTACTAGTGTAATTCTAAACCCACCAATGGCCTCTCAGGAACATCCCAGTTGGGCAAGGTCTTACTGTTCATGCCATGACTTCCACAACCTCAAGCTACCCTGCATGGAGACTTATGGAGCAAACCCTAGTGGTTTTGCATACCAAGCTACAAAGTCATTCCAGAAGATATAGGTTTGGAGCTCTAGGTGGCTTCCTGGCTTTGCCAGTGGCGGGGGTGATCACTGATCAGTCAGACAGACTCATCCTTGCAGGAGCCCTGCAGAATCTGCTCAGAGATATGTGAGATGTTGAGCAAGAGGATGGTTGGAGTCGATGATCCGGTGGGTCTCTTCCAGCCTTGTTGTTCTATAGAATCATAGAACAACCAGGTTGGAAGGGACCCATCGGATCTTCTAGTCCAACCATTCCTATCTAACACTAAACCAAGTCCCTCGAGAATGATTCTATGATTCTATGACTACAGTCTGGGAAGGCATCAGGCATGGCAGGAGATGGGATGTAGGAGAACAGGAAAGGGCTGAGAAGTGGAGACCAAAGTCCCTGCTTTCTTTACTGTTTACCAGATACCAGCAGCAAGATTCACCAAGAGGTGAATCCCGAGTCTGCTGATGTCAGCAGGAACTTCCACAAAGCCTTTTATCTATGCATTAATTTAAGGAGATCTATGCATTAATTTAATTATAAGGAGATGTAAATACTTCGATAAATGTAAACCTACTGTTGTCAATGCCAGGTACCTGCAGCCAAGCTAGTGACTGCAGTGGCCTGTGTGCTGGCACTTAAAAGCAGGGTTCCCAACACATTTTCCTACATCCATCTATTTCATTTACACAACTACATATTTCACCTTGTATCCTGACAGGAACCAAGTTAATGCATACGAAAACTACACACAGACACCCACAGGCTTTTGCATTAATATCTCCTCCCTGACCTGCTCACTGCAGGATGCTTGAGGAAAATAAGTCAAATTTATAGCAACTTTGATAAACTAAAAAGTATTCAGTCAGGTGTGGACCAAGTATCCAGCTCAATGCCTCAAGCTAACTTCTCAAAAACTCTTCAAAAGCTAAATACTCAACATCAGCTTCAGACCTTTCTCCGCAGAAAGGTGCGAAAATAATTCCCATTTGTGACAGGAAATATTTTTTCTTGTGTTCCTAGTTGCCACCTTGGTTCCCTTCCTAATGTGGAGATATTATTAAATATAACAACCTCAAGACAAGTAAATGGAAGAAAACCATAAAAATCTGTCGGGATACAAAATAGCTCTGATAGGAGAAAACTTTCTAGAAGCATATTCATTATGAAAAGCATGTGAAGAGGCAACAATTCTTGATGTCACAGCCACTGCTGAAGAAATACAATATATAGATATTTCATTGACGGCTGGAAGGATAAATCAAGTTAAATTGCTCACAGAAGCGAATCCAAAGCCTCTTGCTGTGAATCTAGAGAAGTAAATTTGTAGTCTCTTGGGAACGTTGCCATCATTTGTTTTCATTTCTTTGACTTCTCTTCATTTATGCTAGAGATTAGCTCTCCCAACAATGATCACAGCAATATAAAAACACATTCCCAGAGGAGTGGGATGAAAGTAATATTTACCAAAGTAAACCCAAGTGAAGAAATCAAAATATGAAGAACTATTTTTTTTAAAAAAAAAAAAGAACCACAAACAACAAGTGAAAACATTTCTTTAACTATCGTTGAACCACTAAACTTCTACTCCAAAATGCGTAGCCTTGTTAGAATTCCAAAAAGCAGGAGAAAATCTCAATATAAAACCCATAAAAAGTGCCAGTAACAATTTTTTATATTCTCACATAGCCCATTTTGTTCAGAATTATTCTTTTTTTGCCTAAAGAAAAAAAACTCCTTAAGATTATTAACTTTGTTTTTCTATATTTATCTTATTTTTAGCCACATATAATCCTGCTAAGAAGGTACACAAATTACTCTTGAAACAACATTATTCAAGCTAAGTGATTATTAGTATTTTATCAGTATGCAAAGCTAACATGCAACAAGCTGGAGCCTTTGGCAGTTTATTTCACCTCAACTTAGTTTTAAATTACAGCTCACTTAGTTTTTTGTGTTTTGTTTGCAGAGGAGGCAAAACCAGAGCTCCCTTTGGATACATATTGTGTGGCCAGCTCGAATTCATCCATCTTCCTTGTGTGGTTTCCCAGTGACCAAACCAACTTATAAACGGATCTGCTATACATTTCCTGTTTGGGGTATTTCTTTTGAGGTTTCATGGCTGTTCCCTCTGCGCTGTTGGTTTAACTGGAAACCACTATATGCTTTTTTTTTTTTTTTTTTTTTTTATTTTACCCCTGACTTGAAAATTAAGAAATTGCAGATACACAAAAAATCTTGAGGCACTTACCAGAGCAAAAGTATCATGAGTCCATTGCAGATTTGAAATCATGGAGTAATCAAAGGAAGACGCAAAGCAACTGACGACTCCAACAAGAAGCGAGGAAACCAGCACATAGACAAGTATAGCTCGTGGGAGCAGACAGTAGAGCAGAAGCAGCTCTAAGGTGCGACCTAACCCATTTCCTTGTCCCATGCCAAGACTAGGTATTGCTCAGGCAAAAGAGCAAAGCGTTTTAAAGATATAAAATATCCAGGCAAAATAAAAAGTATTTACACTGCTTTCCAAGCCCATGTGGGTAAAGACACAAGGGACTTAAACTGCAGGAAGGGAAAGTCGCATTACAAGTGGGGAAAAAACCTTTCCTGCCCAGAGCAGCCAAACAGGGGAATGAATTACACCTGAGGATCTCCAAAATCTCTGTTTCTGCAGGTTTAGAGAATCAAAACAGCCACACAATTGTCAGGAGGAATTATGCACAGCTGAGGCTCCTGGTCACAGGGAGGAACAGGGTATTGTTTTTTTCTTAACCCTCAAATATTTCAAGTTTAATTTCCATTACTCTTTCAACCAAGCAGACCAGGCTCTGGTTTGCTGAAATACAGTGGTGGTGAACAAATGCTAGAGGTTTGAAATCCTTTTAGATAGAAGATATCTCTGGTGCTAAGAAATTCAATATGTTGAAAGTTTCACTAAAACTGGCAGCTTCTTTCTAAAGGTGTTTTAGCTCATTCTCACTGCCCTTATTCCCAAACTCATTTTTTAGTTCTGTCCCTTGCTGCTGTGGCAGGCTTGGACTCTGCTGCAGATGAAATTACATTTTCTTGGTACTTCAAACCATTGCAAATGTTTTCTTCCTTTTATGACAAAGAAAGACTATACATATTAAAAATTTTGTTGGAGATTCTCTTTCAGTTACTTTTGTTTCTCCTCTGTAGAAATAGCAAATTCAAGGCTGTTAGTTTTACTGGCTTCCTTAGGACCACTTAGGGTCATTCTAGAATTTATGAAAAAAAAAAAAAAAAGCCTCTCAAACAGCCCCAGTCCCCTATTCCCATTCTCAGAAATCCAGTATAATTTGACCTTTTTCTACTTTTAACAGCCTGCTCACCACAGGCTGAGGAGAAATGGGCCCAGCACTCATAGGAAAAACCCTGAGTTCCCAGGTGATTCCTACCTGGGGCTGTGACCAGGGCAGGGAAGGTTTAGAGATGGCTCACCTGAGCTCACAAGCTGAGAAACAGCTTCAGGTAAATGTAACCCTTCATGGGATCAGGCTTGATACTTACCTGCAGTTTAATAGATGAGCAGGGTTGTGAAAAGCTGGGTGAAAAGTTTGAGTATTTCGTGCTACTAGAGTGAAAAATTCCCTATGTAGAAGTTGGAGAACCTTTGGTAGAGAGGTCAGAGGTGATCAGGCTGCTCTAAACAGACCAAGGTTACAAAAAGTGCATTGGGTCAGAGGAAGATGGAAGGGAGCGTGACCCCAGCAATCTCCCACCCCTGCATTAGGGCAGTGACCTGACAGAAATGAATCACCCTCGTCTATCCACTCACGTCAGGTCATCCTGGTGAGTCCAGGACTTAAAAGATGGATTACACTTGTTTTAATGTGACAGGTACTAGGAAACATGGGAATCCTGAGAGCTGAAGATGAACAACATTGTTAAAGATAATTTGAACAATCTAGTCACGATCCACCCAAGATGCTGCACTATCTTGATACCACTCTAGTAAAAAATTCAATGGGCTACTCGAGTCAGGAATAATTTTATTTCCCTCTTGGTTATCCAGATAAAGGGAAGCATGCTCTCATTTTAGAAGGTAAAGGGAGTCCTGAAAATTAACTCATGAAAATCAGCATACTCTAATTTGGTTTTGTGCAGTTGTTCAGGTTTGGTAAACGTTATCTCCCACTACACTGCCTGCTCCTCTTCTTCTCCATGGTGTCCTCCAGCAATGCAGGCTGCACCACCCCAGTCTGGTCACTGCTGCATCATCTCACACAGGAGAGCTCCATTCAAAACTATTTTCAATGTGGTCTTGCCACAGTAGGCAGGACTGTTCGTCTGTCCTTACCATATCTTGGCTAAGACACTTCGAAGTGTGCATCCCTGCATACAAAAAGTTAGACATATTTCAGAAATGAAATAACTAAATTATGTTTCCTGAGAAAAATAAGCAACTCTGACTATTTAACGGAGCCTACTGCTTTTTAAAGTTTCCTGAAGAAGCTCAAAGCCGTGTGTGTGCCTTATAAGCGAGCTGTGTGGATGAATGCTGTCTCCAAAGCTGCACCCAACATACAGACAGTGCTCTGCAGTGGTGCTGGGGTATTATATATGACTCCATAGGGGACCTCTCCTGGATTTATACAGCTATAATTTCCTGGCACCTATTATATGCTGCTCATGTATGATGATCACACATTTGGAATAGGCTGCCCAGAGAGGTGGTTGATTCACCTTCCCTGGAGGTGTGTTAAGGCACAGGCAGATGAGGTCCTGAGGCACATGGTTTCGTGTTTGATAGGAGTGGTTGGACTCGATGATCCAATGGGTCCCTTCCAACCTGGTTGTTCTATGATTCTATGATTTGTGGCCATCATTCTTGTGCATTTTCCAGATCAGCCATGATGTTATATCAAGTGACAGACTGAAATGCTGCAGAGGGACACAACCAAAGCAAGCATTAGGCCTCCATTTTCTCAAAGACTTGCTGGACTTGGCGTCAAGGATACCCTCATTTTTTCCAATGACTGGAGCACGGACCCATCTCCACTCTAACTTCAAGAAAAACCAGCCTTACCCAAGTGTTTGTAGGACAAATGGACAGACCTGGAGCTGAGTCTTCGAATCTCTCAAAGGCACTTGCAACCTTCAAGGCCTTCCAGACTGTAGTTATCTTTTATTAAAGTAATATGATCGTGAACAATTATTACATGCTATATACTGTACCAATCCAAATAATAATGTGGGAAAGCAAAAAGCACCTATATCCACCGTGAACTGTACTAAAGTAGTGACAGAAGATTTTTCTTTGACGTATTAGCCATGAATGCTAGTTCATTTATGTTTCCAATTCTAATGCATGTTTGACAATTCTTATACATGGTGAAAGCTGTATGAAAGGGATGTAATCGTTCCCCTCACCTCCTTGGATTTTTTTGGCATTATATATAGGATACAGAAAAGCAGTTTAATTTTTTAAGCCCTGGCTCCAAGAACAGATGCTCCTATTTGAGCATGGGGGTGTCTCAATTGCACCCAACCCAGGACTGGCCACCCTGCATCTGTACTCCGTGCTTTTAAGAACACTGAAGAATCAAACCTAGAGCAGAAGCAGCATCTCCACTAGTACCTATAGCCAAAAGGAATAAATACAGCGTCCATAACAAGGTGGTCTAAGTTAAAACTAAAATTTTTGTCCGTTTCTTACTGCTCTCCAGGTTTCTCTCTCAGCTCAACAAAATCATTTTTATATAAGAACAGGAGAGGGTAATGTAGTGGATGGATTCTGCCGTCATCTTAGGAAACTTCTGTTGAATAGTGTAAAGCAGTCACTCCAGACAGAGTCATTTTTCTTACATATTAACAAAGAGAGAGCAGAATGTTTTAACTTGAGACATGTGAAGTAAGACTATCATTTGTTAAGAGTACTTTGAAATGAATAGGCCATACAAATCTTATTTGGGATGAGATCACACACTTCAACAAACTTGATGCACTGCTGGGAAAGTATTTTACCTTGGCAAATATCAGCATTTTCATAGAATCATAGAACAACCAGGTTGGAGGGGACCCATAGGATCATTGAGTTCAACCATTCCTATCAAACACTAAACCACGTCCCTCAGGACCTCATCTACCCGTCCCTTAAACACCTCCAGGGAAGGTGAATCAACCACCTCCCTGGGCAGCCTATTCCAATGCCCAATTTTGCACTATAATATGCCTTAGGATAAACATTATCTTCTGCTGCATCATGGGGCTAATCATGTTTATTCTTAAATTTTAACTATAAGAAAATATAGGTGAACTTGGATGCTTTCTAACAGATGCAGATCACCACCGGCACTGATCACTTCTTGTGTCAGAGAATTTCACAAGAAAATTAGATTACCCACTTCCTATCATACTTACGTTGTGATGAGGATTTCTGGTGTTGTCGAGAAATGCTAAAATCAAGGAGAATCCCCAGTACAGTAATAACCCATTTTATTCATACTTGCAATAGGGGATGGCAGTATAGCGACTAGATATGCACATACATTTAAAGTAGAAAACAACACAAGGAGTACAAGCCACCAAAACAGACGAGCTCTCAGTCATAACAGCAAGATCTCATTGGTTTTCTGCACCTTACTTTTTCCTTTTTTTAACAGGAAAACTTGCAAAACCTTATAAAAACCCCTGTAGAGTCTGTCTTCGGGTCTACTACAAGACTTACATCTTTCTTCTGGGTGACTCCTGTCTGGTCCTGTCACATACACAAGTGAACAGCATTTGTTGGTACGTAATTCACACAGAACTCCTGAGTCACGCAGGGATGGAAGCAAATCGGCCTCATCCAGTGATGTGAAAATAATTGTTAAAGAAGTTGCGAGTGGCTCTCACGAGTCATTTGAAAATCAAATTGGATCTACCAGTGTGCCAAGTAAAACCCTTGCAGAGATGAGACAAAACTGGCAGCACCTGTTCAACCTGGTAACTCCAACACGGCAACTTGTTTCCTTGCTCACAGAAACAGCAACTTTGGGTCAGATCTTGCTCTCATAGAAATAAATGGCCATTTTTTCATGTAGAAGTTAGAAACTCCACATATTTTCTAATAAATATCTTAGGTTAAATACTTGGTTTTTAATTATTCTGAGTTCATTTTCCAAAGCATTATAAAACACCCTTTATTCTCTTGATTATAAAAAAATATTCAGCACATATCTAAAGAAAAATTGCCATTAGCGTGAGAAAAATATTAAAATCACTCCTACCAAATAGAAATCTGTAAATTTAATGAGTAATAACTTAAAAGTTAGTTCAACTGAGAAAAAGATTATGACTGTAGACAGAAGACAGTGTGTGTTTTATGCAGTATGAAGCAAGGGACATACTGACAGCCGTGCTGATTTACTCAAGCCATGATATCCTACCTTCATAGTCAAAGCAACTGTTTTGATCTCAGTATGTTCGGAACTCCAGTTGGTATTAGTGGAATTTGCATACAAATCATGAGCGGTAGGAACTCTGTGGTTATCTCCCTCTTAAGTAAAAACCATGAGACCTCCGTTATACTCACCAATATTTCAAAAAGTTTAGAAACTTAAAACCCCCTGCAGATTGGCTTAAAATATTTATTAAGTTAAAAAAGTTAAATATTTATTTATACAAATATGATGAGAAAAATCTCATGCAGACTTTTCACACAAAGTAACGTAATTGAAATCATACGGTGACGGTTTTACAAAGTAAGGTTTCTTTCTAGTAGCTCTGACAGAGAGATGTTGCTATCGCCCGTGTGCCCGAAAGCACCGTTCACAGTAATTAGAAAGCTATTTCTGAAACTTAAGAGTTTGCTTGTGGAACATATGCCAAAATTTTCACACTCTTCACTAAGATTAACAATTAGTATCATATTATTACTACGGAGAGAACTGGACAGAGACGTATGAACACTGGGTAATGAATTCCTGCGTACACCACCGTACCTCTAATACTTTATGTTAATACATAAAGTTAACAAAAGATTGCTTTAGATAATTCCCATAAATGATGGAAATATCTTGAGATAGTTATGGATGGCATCTGCTTCTGCTTAATTACAAATCTGCATTGGATTCATAATTTGTGTATATTACAAGTAATTTGCATAATTAAAACAATTAAGGGATTGACATATCATGGCAATTAGAAATGCATCAAACTCTGGATGTTGTACAAAAGAGAGCTTCAATATGAAACATTAATTATTTGAGAACAAAATATCCTTCAGATTCCTGCAGAACAACCTTCACAAATTCAATATACGTTCAATAAACTCCCTTCGGAGAAAGTTTTTCTCAGGGACATCCGCTTCGTTGTCAAGCTGCTGCAAGTTTAACTCAGAATGCTTAGGCGTAATTTGAATTTCTTACTGCAGTCACAGCATGGGCTCGTGTATTTATTGCCAGTTTCAGGAGCTTTTATCTCATTTTCCGTAGCCTTATCCTGTTTTCTTTGTCCCTCTTCTTAAGAATAAGTATGAACTGATTGAAAAAATGCTCTTGGTCCTTTTTCTTCTGAACAAGCCGGAAACGCTGATCTCTTCCATACTTCTCTGCAAATTCTTTAAAGGTTGTTCTGCAGAAAAGAGAAACATTTTAAAGCTACAACTTTTCAGTCCCGTCTCAGACTCTTTGACCTGGATCTCACTTCACTTTTCACACATACACTAAAAATGGGTGTCCTGGGGAATATTTGACAGCAACATGACGGGAACCCCCAGGATGGAGGAGGAGAGTCCATGACAGAACTACCCAGGGTTTGGACTCATGGATCAGCTCGTAACAGTTAACTTCCATGAGTGACAGCTAACAGGACAATTCTGAATCATTAACACAGTATTTGCTGCAGCACAGGTTATTGCAGCTTTAACCTATGCCTGCTGCTACTTCTGACCAGTATTTAACAATAAGCCTATAGCAGAGCAAAGAAACTCAGCCGGTTCTAAGTGCAAACAAATGCACTTTGACTGTCAGTTGTACATCACACCTGATAAAATACTATGCTAGTTTGATCTTTTCTGGAAACAGCAAAAAATTAGTTGTGACTTTGAGTGATGGGCATGGTGCAATTGAAATCCATAGGGAACATTGCTGGATGATTTCATTGCCAGGTCCAGAATTTTCCAACACAAACATGATATCTTCTACCTTCTAGATATTGTCTTCTACCGCATTGTAGCTTGGAGGGTTTAAGTCGGTGATTATGTATTTGCAGGTCACTTGAACGGGGCAGCACAAGACTAACAGGGCAGGTTTGGCAGTGTGATGCCTCACTGCTCTGTAGAAATACCTGAGGAGGTTGTGGAGAGGAGGGAGCTGGGCTCTCCTCCCAAGGGACAGGGGACAGGACAAAAGGGAATGGCCTCAAGCTCCACCAGGGGAGGTTTAGGTTGGACATTAGGAAATAAATTTTCACTGGGCACTGGCAGAGGCTGCCCAGGGAGGGGGTTGATTCATCTTCCCTGGAGGGGTTTAAGGGACCCATGGATCAGGTGCTAAGGGACATGGTTTAGTGTTTGATAGGAATGGTTAGACTTGATGATCCAGTGGGTCTCTTCCAGTCTGGTTATTCTATGATTCTATGATCTGAGAACAGAAACATTTTCTGGTATTTTTGCTAAACCCAGTACAGACCCATAGGTCCAGGTCTGAGACCAGTGTATGGGGACACTATAACAACCAGCATGAAAATTCACAGACCAGTAACAAGTGGTTTTTAGTTAAACTCCCAGAATTTTTGTATTTCAAAGGTGTACATTCTTCTAGTAGCATTTTCTAGATTAATTTTCTTTCAGATTGCCTTCACAGCACCATGAGAAAGGATGGGAGTTAATGAAGGAGAGGAGAAAAGCGATGATGATAGGAAGAGCAGTAACTCTCATGCTGTGCCCAGCCAGCCCAGCAGCAAAGCCTGGCAGGGCAGGCAGAGAGGTATCAGGCTCCCTGCAGCCCACCCACCCCGCAGGACTCCCACGATGGCAGGAGGAGTCACAGACCTGGAGAAGATGGGCTGGCAGGTGGGCAGGCTGCCCCGGGAGGCAGCACAGCCCCACCTTGGAGTAAAACCCTGAGTAACCTGCTATGACCCTGCCCCTATTTTAAATACAAGGTAATTATCCCTGTCAATCCAGAGAAGCACAGAGGGAGACTGGAGAAGCTCTGATCTATTGGTAGCCAGCCAAGCCTGGCTACTTCATGCTCTGGTAGTTCCTGGAGCTGGTGCCAGGGACAATGCATTTTCTCTGTGCCTGTCCTACCCTCTGCACTGCAGCGCTGCCTCGCTCAACCTGGCAACGACTTCGTGCAGTTCACACTGCTCTGCCACAAGATTTTGCAGTATTTCTTATTGGCTAAATCGGGGCTCTTAGCAACACTTAGATTTGTAAGTCTCGTGGATGAAGGCTTGTTTTCTTTTCAGCGAAAATATTTGTGATTGATTTAACTCCGTGTGTACCAAAAATCAAGCCAGAGACTACTGCAGGCAGATGAGTTTCTTTGATGCTGTGGTCTCCCAGTTAGCTCAACGAAAACATTAACTGGTGACATATTCTCTGCCTTGTAGGACAGCAAGATTCTGTCCTTGCAAGCTGAAAACATCATTGACCTGCCTTCGGCTGCTACATTAGCCCTGAATAGTCCCAGTTTCGTGTTGTTTGTATCTACATGTCTAGGCAGGTAGTGCTATACAATTATCTGTTTATTTTGCTAGAGAAAACAATAATTTCTCAGTTCTAACAGTTTAACTAGACTAATAAAATATAAATTTCTTTATTTTCACATAACTTATAAATAAGCAAGTGCTATCCTAAGCACTGCATTTGCTATTGTGCAGATTTAGATCCATTACCTAAAAATCAAAATTATTGCATTGAATGCTTTATTTTAATTTAGTGATGTGGCATTAATACTAACTTTGTTAAATTGTGCTTCTCTTCCATCAAAAGCCAAACCTAAATACAGTTTTTCACTAGTTACACAGGTACACCTAATACGCACTGATTTTATATAACTAATATATATGCATCTATGTTGTTGAATTATAGCCTATATTATACATTCATAAGGAGAGAGAGAGAAAGGAACAGAGAGAAAGATGGTATGTTCCTTTTCCCAGTAGAATAACAAAAATATTGTGAAATATTAGGGAAAAAATGTTAAAACAGCCTTGTAACACTAGATGTAAAATCTTGCTACAAAGTGTATGCTCATTGTTATGGTTTTCTGGGGCTGATAAGCAGAGGCTAAATGAGAAAGCTTATCTTAACAAATCTTCATAAGGAATTCCATACCTTGGTGATAACTTGGATTCTTCAAGGAGCTTTTTAAATTCTTCTTTGGCTAACAACAATTTATTTTTCTTTTCTTTGTACTCTTCTCTGATCCTGGTCTTGACAAACTGTTCAAATATCTTTCGAAGAAAGGGAAACAAGATACAGGATTCATTAACAAAGCTGTTATCATATTTATGCTTGATCAAAGGGCTGTCATTCTCAAGAACTGCAGTTCTTATCTGCTGTCAGTATTTACTGACTTATATTCAGCTGAACTTGCTTCGCATAGCACTGATCATGTAGTCTTACAATTCTCATAAACTAAGTAGCTGGGGAAAAAAGGCATAATTTGGACAGATAACATCTTCATTCAAACATCAAGTACAACATAAATCAAAATTTCCTGATTTCAGCGTCTTGCTCACATTTTCAGGCCTGTAGTATTATTTTTGCACATCTGACAGCAGTCTGGATCTTGCCTCTTGCCCAACTTGCTGGAATTCCTGAAAATGTCTATAATGCTAAACATCAATATTCTGTAGGTTATCCCCAGAAAAGCCTGAAGACTGTTCAAATCAGTTGTCAAAAAATACATATACACCCAAAAGCTTTAATGTATCTAGAAGTGTTGACAACCTCCTTCTACCAGTATTTGGCAGGAATATATGCAGCAGCATGCTCAGTATCAAGATTTTCCATTGTCTTGAAAAGTTAAGGAGTTGATTATTTCACAAAATTCTGCCAACTGCTTTAATCACATTTTTAATACCAAAAATCTGGCCCTGCTGGCTTCACACTGTACAAAGTGTAGCACACTAAGTTATCGAATTAAAGAAATTGCTTCTCAGGATGTTATTAACTTTCCATAATCACCATCCTTTCCACCATAAATTCTATACATTAAATATGATTACTATGGGTACTACCACAGATGCTTTCTCATCAGCCATGTAGATGCACAGGTACAAATTCACATTTTATTAAAGTAACCAAATTACAACTAGTACTTAATATGGTACATGGAAAAGGGAAGAAATAGTACTGGAAAAGTAAACATAAAAAAAAAGGAACATGAAAGCAGTACTATGAATAAACTAGGAAATCTAAATATATTATACTATATGCAACTGCATATGTTGAGTGTAAGAGGAGATGGAAAAAATCAAACAAATAACATAGGTGACACTGTTAATTCTTCCTTCTCTGGTATAAGTGAAGCTATCATGGAGGTAATAAATCAAAATTAATAAGAGCCCACTATCTAATACAGTTGCTTCTTCACCCTTCACTGTTCCTTGCTTAAACATAGTAGCGCATTTCAACTGTTAATAACCTATTGGAAAATACTGGTAAGAAAGCAGAGCAAAGTGCTGATGTTCAATAGCAAATTGTTTTGTTCCTCTGGCAGTGCAAGGACACAACCACCAGCAGAGTTTGTACTCCTCAAGCCCACCTCAATGCAAGTTCAAGTCAAGAGGAAGTTCCCTCAGACACCTGAGATCACAGTCAAGACGCTTTCCCTGCTCTTTGCAACGTACCTGCCTGACCACGGAAAGAAGAAAACTGCAGTACAGTCAGCATGGTCAGGAACTCAATTCATTCTTTCATTCATTCATTCATTCCCTTCTTTATTCATCCATTCCTCACTTTCATTGTGAGCCACTTTTCACCTCTAGCTCCCTCCAATATAAAGTCATCTGCATAATTTAAGAAGTACTCAGACACTTGCTATTCACGTCACACAGTCAGGAACTGTGAAGGTAAATGTTTCCATAAACCTAAAAAATGTCTTCTACTAATTTGTGTCACACTTCAAGAAATACCTTCATTAAATCAGGCATCTACTCTTGTCTGAGTCTAACTTTCTTCTTAAACTACTTATTAGAGGCAAATGGGATCTAATTAAATGGAATTACTCATAATCAACATTTAGAGGTCTTAACTTCAAGCATAGTATCTAAAATATATTACGCATTTGACATATGCTCCCAAGCTTACTTTTATTCTAATCCTTCTTTGTAGAAGAGCGACCGATGATAAACCTCTCCCCCCTGGCTCTGAGACTGAATTACTGTCCCTCACACAGCCAACTTCTACCTGACTATGGGTTTCTACTTACAGGACTGCCAACTACTTCCCTTGCACAACCATTTTCTTGAGTACTGTCTATGCCCTACAAATGAGGTCCCCATCAACAGATAATGTGCTTCAAGTACATAATATTATGTGTATTCATTATGTATTTTTATTATAGCATCTCCAAGGCTGATAAAACAAAAGAAGAAATATATATTGATTGACTGCTCAATGTTTGGTTTTTGTCCTTGCCAAGTCCCTGAAATAAATACAAAGCTTCCTGCTCAGTCTCTTATTTAGAAGTATTTTCCATTCTAGCAGTTTCTTTTACATTTTCATTCCCATATTTCTTTATTACTTTATTTTGCTTTTTTTTCTTAGGAAAGAAAATATTGGAGAGGTAGTAAATGAAGATGTATGTGCCCAGTCCCTGGGAAGCTCTCTGGAGAATCACAAGACAATATGGGCCACAGTGCAATGGAACAGGAATAAGTACATTTTTCATCGTCTTTACTTAAAAATGGACAATTCCATATTCAACATTCTTCCTTCTCTAGGATGACAGAAGACACAGGGAAGAGAAATGACTTACAGAACAGAAGCATTCACCTTCTCCACAACATCGTTGCATCTCTCCTAAATTTTTAGACTACTTTGCAGCTGTAGTGATAATTAACACCCCCAAAAGACAAAGCAGCAAAGAGTCCACTTTGCTTGGCAGCTTGCCAGAAAAACTAAACCTATTCAAACAGTTACCAGCATAGCCACAGTGCTCTACCCATTTATGTCTAACAAGAGTAGTTATTGCAAAACAGAATAATAAATACTGCCAAACTCCTACAAAATATTCTAAGTAATAAAAATGAAGAAGTGTCTCCGTAATGTTTAAATAATTTAGGGTGGAAACATTCCCTTATGGCCATTTCCCTTTCTACAGCCCAATTTACCAGACCCAGCAGGAGATGTGCCTATAGCCCAGGGCACAGTAACTCTTCTCCATCTGCAAACTCAATTATTTCCACGTGCTTTTCAAAGCACGCAGAACTTTCTTATGAGCAGAGCCGAAAGCTCACTCTCACTGAAAAACTCAAAAAAGTAATTTTAATTTTACGCAATTCTTTTTCACCTTACCAGGACAATTGCTCTGCTATTATGGTTACTTTGGGAGATGTTTGCTGCCTACCAGAAGCTATTCAGGAGACAGTGCTCACCTGTTTACGTTCTTCGGAATTCAGTAGAAGGTAGCGTGGATCAAATACTATTTTATGTAACTCTTTTTCCCACGTAGAAAATGCTGAAACCTGTGAAGAACACAAACGCGGCTGCATTAAGGAATTTCAATAAGGATGTCAAAGAAGAAAATGTTCCAAGGTGAAGCAAAAGAGTAGTTCAGAAAGCTAATGAACCCTCTAAAGGATGCCTCAGAGCAGTTGGAAGTTGAATTTTAATCTGTTTCTGGCAATGCTCTGGTCGCCCCCACACCATTGGTATTGATTTGCTCTAGGACATCTCAGCGAGTATCTGGGAGATGCTCATTCCATATTTTTGATGGAAAGAATCTGTAGCAGAAAGGAAAATGCCATTTTACTATCCTCATCCTCTTTGTACAACAGAAGCATCGATTTCCATTTAAGTAACTTTAACTCCACTCCTCTACAAAACTTACGTTGTAGACCAAATGAGGTTGTTAATGCACAGACACACTGAAGAACTAATACCAACCACCTTCAAAGAATCATGTTTTTGCAGTAAATGCAACAAAGTTGGTGATGGGGCTGGAGAACAGGTCCTATGAGGAACGGCTGAGAGAGCAGGGGGTGTTCAGCCTGGAGAAGAGGAGGCTGAGAGGAGACCTCATTGCTCTCTACAACTACCTGAAAGGAGGTTGTGGAGAGGAGGGAGATGGGCTCTTCTTCCAAGTGTCAGGGGACAGGACAAGAGGGAATGGCCTGAAGCTCCACCAGGGGAGAGTTCGGCTAGACATTAGGAGGAAGTTTTTCACAGAAAGAGTCATTGGGCATTGGAACAGGCTGCCCAGGGAGGTGTTTGATTCTTCTTCCCTGGAGGTGTTTAAGGCACGGGTGGACAAAATGCTGAGGGACATGGTTTAGTGTTTGATAGGAATGGTTGGACTCAATGATCTGGTGGGTCTCTTCCAACCTAGTGATTCTATGATTCTGTGATTCTAATGTGCTACTTCCCTCCCACAGCACGTCTGTCACCTTTCCATTTTGAAGATCCATCTCTCCAGTTGAATCCAGCTCTCTGAGGTGGGACCATGGGCAACCACCCAAGCCCCAGGCATCGCTCACATTCCTGCAGCCACATCAAATGAAAAAGTCACGCAACCACAGAGTTTCTCTCATCTTCTCCAAAACCTACTTATGGTGAGTAAGTTCTAAGAACCACCGTGAATCTGAGCAGGTCTCACACTTGCCCAGTCCCCTCTGCCTGGGGTTTTTATGAAGCAACATTCCGGGAGTGCAAGACTGAAATCCCCAGCCTGATTTTAGTACCTTGCACAACATCACTGTTAATCAGGTTGTTGCAGAAAACCATGGAGTAACACAAAACATTCAAATCACTCCATCTAATAACAAAGAAAAGTACATTCACTAAAAAATTTAAGTACGTGATGCATTATTAAAACAACTAACACTCAAACACGAAAGCTCTGACAAAGCAAAGTGGGTTTCCTATTAGAGCAGTTAGAAACTAGAAGATTCAAAGTTCAGGCTAACTTTCCAGATGCACAGTGATTCAGGGCTGCCCCCTCCAAACGCTCCACTTCTTGCAGCTTACAGTTTGCTCTCTATGGCCATATAGAATCATAGAATCATAGAACAACCAGGTTGGAAGAGACCCATCGAATCATCGAGTCCAACCATATAGGTGGCAAAGTCCTCTGGTTCAGAGTTTTCCCCCATCAGAAAGATCAGCAACTCAGCGTAATTTATCATGTAATCATCCCTGTTTATGATTTTTTCTTTAGTAATTACTTCATATCATGTAGTGAAGACATATACCTAAATTAAGTGTTGACTACAGATGTTTATAATTTAATTCTAGCTACGCATCATACACCATTCAGGATACTCATCTGGGGGCTCTGCAAACGCATATAAAATACTAATATTCTGACTAATCTCCCAATGTGTATTGCATTGTGGTTGTCTTCCCCACTACGAGACTTCAGCCAGGGAATACATGTACTGGGGATGGTGGGGAATGCATCTCTTCCCACAACATATGATGCTTTTTTTTGTGGCCCAATATCACCACAAGCAAAAAAGAGAAGAAAGATCTGAGCTTGTTGTGGCTTTTCTAGTTGTTCTCATCTCATGCTCTTAACTGGTGTAAAGTACAAGGAAAAATCTGAGCCGGGAAGGTGGGGGTTAGGAATCCCAGACCACTTTTTTTGTCTCTTTGGTATTAAGCAGGTAACATCTTGAGAAATAAAATAATTTTGAATCCTTAAGAGAGTCTTGTTTCACTGGCACCATCCTATCAAAGAGAAGAATTTCCTAGAAATGCAGACTGGAGAACTCGGATATTATGATGCCAGGATATTTTTACATTGGAAAACTTCCTACAGGATAGTGCTGTTGTCTTGGAACTATGCCAAAAATCACATTTCATTTTTAAAATGTTACAATGAATACGCATTTGTTGATATAATTTGTAGAAAGACTGAAAACTATGCGGAACAACTCTATCGAGTTCAAGCTCTTTGTAATGGCATCAAATAACTCCTTGAAAAATAATAGCATTACAAGGAAATGGCAGGAGATGTTCACTTAAATAATCAGTTTAAAATAACACTAATGGCCTCACTGCATTTCAAGAAATGCCAAACAGCTAGTGCTAACCAGCAGCTTCTCTGAACATTTAAAAATGCTTAGGGCAAAAGCAAAGCAATCTACCATCTATGCATTTTTAAATAATAGCAAAACCAAACAGTAAAGTCCTTGAATTTCTTATTTCTATAAGCAATTTGAATCTTATATTGGAAACACTTAAGGAATCCTATTACAGACTATTCCTAATGCTTTCAAATTTTGACTTCTTGCCCCTGCTTTAAAATGTGCCAGCAGAAGTCTTCAAACAGTATTCATTTACGGTACTTCTGCATTTTTTAAGCATAAATAACAAAATGTATTAAAAAAGAAGGTCTGGCACAGATATAATTTACTGTCAGGCTTCTGAAGATCTAATTATCTAACTTTAAAGTCTTCTTATTACTAGTGATAAATTTTATAAGCTTTACTGCCTAACAAGGAACACCTTGTTTTTTTATTTTTTTCTTTACAGAAATTACATGAAGTTCTGTAGAAGACGTATCTGCAGAGTGTTTCAAAAGATACAGAATCTACATACACTGCTCCATGTACACCCATTTACCTTTACAGGATCAGAGCCCAAATTAGCTATGCTCCTTAATTCCATTCATGCTCAGAGTCCTCTGGAAGATGGGACATTGTGAGATGAAATTTTGCACAGATGATGTTATGGATTTTAAGTAACGATATCCAAAATTCCTCAGACTGACGGTAAGTCTTTTGTGGTCAGTTCAGCACAGGTTTGGAAGTGCTGCCACAGAAAACATGAGTCAGGCTGAAGCTCTTTACAAAATCAGTGAGCAGATGCTGTTACGTGATCTGTAATTCATAGTTCACTGCTGGTTATGAGGCTCATAGCACTGATGGGTTTTGTCTGTAAATTGAATTTATGCTTCAACTACGAACTCATAATCTTGATTAGGTCGAGGTGAAATGGCTATAATAACTCTGAGCCCCACACTAACCTGTACCAGCACTACAGCTGCCAAGTCTGTGGGAGGGAACGATGCCTGGGTGGCCATGGAGTGGCCACCCCGTCTTGTCCCTGTTCAACCCAAAGCCCTGAGCATCTCACTATCCTGCACCTCAGCCTCAATTAGAATCAACAGCTCTTCTCAAGGAAGTCTAAGGACAATTGGGAAAGTCCAGGGAAGAGGGCATTTTCTCCTAGGATTCCAGTACATTCTTTCCTAACAGATTGGGCAGATTTCAGATAGCCAGTAAGAGAATCTGGCTTCTCACTGGTGGGATCATTGGAGCTGGCAGTGGTGAAATGTCTCCCATGCCAAAAAATAAAAGCCAACAGCTTATCAGGAACATTTCTGAGCCTGCTGCTATCTTTCAGGTGATACAGACTAAATATCTTTTGTCCTTTGTTTGTCATGTAATAAACATTTCTGGGGTATGTGTAGGACACCCAGGTTAGTGTGTGGCTATGGTCGCCATGCCCTGTTGAGCCACTGGTCTATGCAGGTGGAACTACAATCTCTGGTTATCTTTGGGTTTATCTATAGAAACTTATTTGGAATTGCACCTGCAAAGTGCTGCCAGTTCTGCACAAACAGAAGAAAAGTCACAGTAAAGTACCACAAAGCCTATGTGGTTAATAGACAGAAAAGATCCTTTCAATAACTCTTCCTTTGACTACTCAGTCATAGTTATTAGATGATTCCTCTAATGGTCCTAGACGATGCTCTGTTTTCATAAATATGACATGTCACAGTACACAAGTGCATTTCTTACCCCTCTCTCCAGAAGCATGTCTCGGAAATGAGTGATGCGCTCTTCCAGGGGAGGCATGATCTGAGATGCTGATGTCTCCTCATTTTTCTCTTCTATTTCACCCTTCCCCTGGTCAGCAGCTTGGGAATCTTCTGTTCTTTAACAGGATAAGATAGAAAATAGTTCAGTAATTGTCAGCTTGGGATGGGATTTTTGACCCTGTCTAGAAAATCCTCTAGGACAGCTGGACTTCTTCACTAGTATGGAGCAGAGCCAGGGAGAGGATGCTGACAGCTGAGAAGTGACCCAAACTGGCAGTTTGTTATTAAACTGCAGGGTTTGTGGGCTCTGCCAAGGGCCCTCCGACAACTCGTTATGTGGAAGGATGGTCTATCAGTGTGATCAAAGAGGAACTCGGCAGCAAAATACTGTGCTATATTTCAAGCTACAGAAAAGTGACAGCTTTATATAAAATTTGTCAAGGAGCAGAGACTTTAAAGGAGTGACTGAAGAGGCTCATCTTGCTTTATTTTTCTTTCCTCTGTTTTGTGCCCCCAAACTTGAAAGTCAGCACTAATCTTTATTTTATGTTCCCCCACACCCCATGAGCTCACTCCTAAGGGAAGTAATCTGGCAATGCATCGCATGCACAAACTTGCAATAAAGCATCAGCGAAGAACCTGCCCTTTGTCAGTGCCAGAAGGTCTATGTATATCCTGACAGGCTTTTTCCAAGATTGCATCTGATTAGAATAAATAGGTGTTTCTGAGAAAATGCTTACAACTTATTGCCTGAGTCCCTTTGCCTATAAAACCTCATAGATAAAGGCACATGTGTAGCACCTCCGTGCTCATTTCAGGGTGGGACAGTTTACTGCAAGTTGCAGCCATAAAGTGGGTTATCCTACACAGTCGGTGTCATCACTAGACTGGAACTGATTCAGATAAATAGCTACATAATTTTCTCAGTAAGAGATCGTTGACCACAGTCTCACAATGCTGGAAGTGAACATTTATTTTCCCCATTGTTTGGAGGGCTAAAGATTTGCCTGTGTGCCTTCAGCATCTGCAGGGAGAGGTTAAATTGATGGCAACCTTGAAGTTAGGAAGAAGTCTACTTCTGGACAGTTATGGCATTTGAGATAGGGATATGGAACTCCTGACTTCAGAGAGGGTAGCAAACTCAGACCTCAAAATCAGCCTTCTATTCTGGGTCCATCCTGTTGTTTTCATAATGCTTGGAGCAATGAATGAGTTCGGTACAAATTAAGGCTCTTTCTGGAAAGATTAGGTTTCTTAATATGATCACAACATCGAAGTGAGGATAATGAAAGTTAGGCAATTTGATTTTTAGCCTCCTACTAGGCACGACTGCATTTTCTACTGATGCAATTTTCACCACTATGGAATAATACTTAGTTTGAAATTTCAACAGGAAAATACTTTTTTTACTTCCAAGCAAATGAATTAGATCAGTATGTAATGTGAGTCCTAGTGTATTATCTTTCTTCTACAAATAATTACATTACACTTACATTTATCCTGAAATGATGCTGCCTTACTAGTGATTTGAGAGATATCAAATCAGTGTTCTTCACAGAATGACAGTGACTTTTATATCGTAATAGCAAATTTTATTCTGTGACATGATCCATGAAAGGCCCAATCCAATTACTAGAACACACAAAGAGCTGATACTGAGAGAAATACAATGCACTATTCCATCAGCCAAGAGCCTCTCTGCCCTTCAGTCCTCCTTATACAATTGAAAATGATGCTGAAAGACATACAGACTTTTTTCTCATGCCAAAAATTACAAAAAAGAGCACAACTTCCCCCAGCAGATAATACAATGACCTGCACAACAAACTATGTGACTTCTCCCTCACATGGGCACCTAGGGGCAGCCTACTAGCATAATCTTGGAAGCCTGCAGATCTCAAAGTGGATAGGGTGGTGAGACATTTTTGCCTAATTCTGATTAGGTAAAACTCCACTGAAAGAAGAAGACAATAGCCACAAACTGAAATACAAGGATAACCATCTAAGCATAGGAAAAAGCTTTTTATCCTAAAAGGATGGCCAGACAGGAGGGCAGGCTGCTCAGCGCTCCATCCTTGGATACACCTCAAACTCCCTTGGACATGCTCCTGAGCGACCTGCTGGGAGTGAGGTGGGACAGAGACCCCTGAGATCTGTCATTCTGTGAAGAAAACCCAGAAACCCTAAGTTTCTCTGAAGAGTGTTTTCCTTCTGCATAGAATACAATCAGAGCATTGCCTGAGCTAGGATTTGACTTCAGTTTTTTTAAGCAGCTTCTTTACGCTCCAATGAAATGTAAATAGAAGTGCAACAGCAGCTTATGAAGCCCAGAGCTCCTAAACCTGCAGGTGCAGTTTCTGGCTGCTAACACTGGACAGAAATTGTCCAAACACTCACAAGAGAAAAAAAAAAACAATCTTATCCTCTGCAGCCAGCCTTGGGTCAGGCCCTCTGTGAGCTCTGTCATCAGCAATCAAAAAGCAGGAAAAGTGAAATAGCAGGTCTTTTCTAACCAATGTAAACTCAACATATTAAGGTGTATAAACACATATAGGCATGAATGTGAATGCTGGAAAAACAATCTGATGCAAAAATACTGTAATCATGAAATTCTACCACACATCTGTGTGATGACCCTCTAGTTGAATTATGAAGAATGGTGCTGGAACTTTGATGCTCTTCTAATTAATTACACTTCTCATTATCGTTAGCACAGCAACTTCTGAATAGCAGGTAATTTAAGCTAGAGGAACCATATCATTTACCAAGGTAACTTTACTTATATTAAAAAATTAAAATAGAACATAGAATACAGCATATTTGAGAACAAACCCTGAAAGCATGTAACACCTCTTCTTTTTTTTTTTTTTTTTTTTTTGCTTACTTAACCAAGAAAAAGTGCTGATAATGGCTGTGTGGGGATTAAAATGGGGTTCAATTTCCTGTTTTCATAGAATCATAGAATAACCAGATTGGAAGAGACCCATCATCAAGTCCAACCATTCCCACCAATCTCTAAACCATGTCCCCCAGCACCTTGTCCACCCATCCCGCAAACACCTCCAGGGAAGGTGAATCAACCACCTCCCTGAGCAGCCTCTTCCAATGCCCAATGACCCTTTCTGTGAAAATGTTTTTCCTAATGTCTAGCCTGAACCTCCCCTGGTGGAGCTTGAGGCCATTCCCTCTTGTCCTGTCCCGTCACTTCGGAGAAGAGGCCAGCTCCCTCCTCTCCACAACCTCTTTTCAGGTAGATGCAGAGAGCAACGAGGTCTACCCTCAGCCTCCTCTTCTCCAGGCTAAACACCTCCAGCTCTCTCAGCTGTTCCTCATAAGGCCTGTTCTCCAGCCCGTTGACCAGCTTTGTTGCTCTTGCATTAGCGTCCAAGGGCAAGATTTTAATGGAGTTTTGATTTCTTTTAATTTGCATGTAAGCACTTTTAAGTCCTTAGCAGGGTAGGCAGAGCTGGGGGGTTGGTGTTGCTCAGGGACCTGTTTTGCTGCAGATGTCAGGTGCAAGGTTGTGAATGTCCATCTGCAACTTGCCGTCCACATGCAGTAGACCCCTGTGCACACCAAGCCTTGCCTGGAGGGAGAAACACAGCATGCTGAGCCACTGTTACCTGTTCAAGCAGCATGAGGCTGGGCTCCATGCTAGTCTGACCCCAATGTGACTGTTCAGCCCAGCAGCTCAGGCACCTGCAAGGGACAGATGCTCAGAGCATCATGATACAGTGGAATGACACTGCTTCCCTATCTCCCAGCAGCGTTCTCTGTTATACGCAGGAAAGCATTCTCTGTCTTCCTATGCAACTATTAATGTGGACTTTACAGAAATATAAATAGATTTTCAATCTGTCCTGCACCAAAATAAAAATTTGTTTAGTTGTCTGTGAAGAAAAAAACTTTTTTCACCTTTGGATTCAAACTCAAGAGAGCAGTACTGTGTAAAACAAGCACAGGAAACAGAAAATCAGATTTAGACTTTGTATGTGCAATCTGGAACACTGGAAGATGAAAAGCTTGTGATGCATACCCGTTTATCCAAATCTCACGCTTAACCAGTGCGTTAGCAGACTCTACATCTTGATAATTCCCTTTTTGCTGTTTATGGCGCAAAGTAATTCAGCTGCTTTTCTTATAAGGAATTACAGGCCACATTTTAAAAATCACAGAATAGTTAGGGTCGGAAGGGACTTTAAAGGTCACCTAGTTCCAACCCCCCTGCCGTGGGCAGGGACATCCAACTAGATCAGGTTACCCAAGGCTCATCCAACCTGCCCTTGAACCTTGGACGCCCTAGGGAAGGGGCAGCCACAGCTTCCCTGGGCAACCTGTGCCAGGGCCTCATCACTCTCACAATGAAGAAAATCTTCCTAATATCTAATGTAAATCAGCCCCTCTCTAGTTTACAGCCATTCCCCCTCGTCCTATCACTACAAGCCTTTATGAATAGTCCCTCTCCAGCTTTCTTGTAGGCTCCTTTCAGGTACTGGAAGGTCTTTACAAGATCTCCTCTGAGCCTTCTCTTCTCCAGGCAGAACAACCCAAACTCTCTCAGCCTGTCCTCATATGGGAGCTGCTCCAGCCCTCAGATAATCCTTGTAGCCCTCCTCTGGACCCGTTTCAACAGCTCCATCTCCTTCTTACATCGAGAGTTCCAGAACTGGACACAATACTCCAGATGAGGTCTCACAAGAGATGAATAGAGGGGCAGAATCCCCTCCCTCACCCTGCTGGCCATACTGCTTTTGATGCAGCCCAGGACATGGTTGGACTTCTGGGCTGCAAGCGCACGTTGCCAGCTCACATCAAGCTTCTCATCGACCGGTTCTGCTTTTGTCTGACTAATTCAGGCACACGCAGATGTAAGCAACTGAGACCCACAGCACTTACAAACAATAATCTCAGATCCAAAGACTAATGTCAGCAGTGATTTTAACTGCTGTGTAAACAGTCATTAGTAAGTCTCAGCTGCAGAGATGGGAGGTTGCCTGCTGCAGTGGGTATCCAGCTGGGGTCGTACCATCCAATCTGCAGCAGGATGTCTCAATCACATTAACGAAAGCAATCTTAGTACAGCAGAAGAGTTTATACACACTTTTCATCCTGAGGATAACTAAATTCTAATTTGAAATGAAAATCCTATAATAGTTTACTTTTCTATCTCATGAACTGGTCGCTATAGTCTAATATTAATACAGCTAAACATGTGTTTAGGCTTCATTTTTTTTAATGAAAGATCAGCATTTTAAAGGTCTGACCATGAACCTCTATATTCTGCTGTTGTTTTGTGATACAAAGCAAAATGTCAGGATATCTTCACACGCTATGAAAGAGAATTTTAAATTCAAAATAGCTGTAGAAATGTAGTAGTTTAGGGATGTATGTTAGGCGTGTAACCTCCTTTCAGGTAATTGTAGAGAGAAAGAAGGTCTCCCCTCAGCCTCCTCTTCTCCAGGATGAACACACTCAGCTCTCTCAGCCATTCCTTATAAGGCCTGTTCTCCAGCCCCTTCACCAGCTTCAATGCTCTTCTCTGGACTCGTTCCAGAGCCTCAACATCCTTCTTGTGGTGAGGGGCCCAGATCTGAACACAGGATTCAAGCAGCAGCCTCACCAGTGCTGAGTACAGAGGGAGAATCATCTCCCTGGACTTGCTGGTCACACCATTTCTGATACAAGCCAGGATGCCATTGGCCTTCTTGGCCACCTGGGCACACTGCTGGCTCATGTTCAGTCGTCTGTCGACCAACATCCCCAGGTCCCTCTCCTCCTGGCAGTTTTCCAGCCAGGCTTTTCCCAGTCTGTAGCTCTGCATAGGGTTGTTGTGCCCCAAGTGCAGGACCCAGCATTTGGCCTTGTTAAACCTCATGCCCTTGGTCTCAGCCCAGCGGTGCAGCCTGTTCAGATCCCTTTGGAGCCTCCCTACCCTCTGGCAGATCGACACTTCCACCCAGCTTCGTGTCAGCTGCAAACTTGCTAAGGGTACCCTCAATGCCTTCATCCAAATCATTGATAAAGACATTGAACAGGGCTGGATCCAGCACTGAGCCCTGGGGAACCCCACTTGTCATTGGCCTCAGCTGGAGTTAAATTTTGGGGCATAAAGTCACAACTGAGAGTAGTCTGTGTTGTGTATGACTCCAATGACCTTTTCAAGACCAAAAGGACAACTCCACATGCCATGAATGTTCTTCTCCACGTGAGATGCATTTGCAGCACTGTTTTGATGCCTGTGCTACAGCAGACATTGCTGGCAATCAGAGGTGCTTGCCTCCACACTATGGGATTTCTGACACAATTACACTTTTAGCTGGATGGCTGCATGATTTATGCTTATATGAGTATATATATGTATCTATGTACCCATAAATATATATACAAGAAAGAGGCTATGAATTGTTAAGGCAAGAGAATCATGCAGCAAGTCTCACTAGGCTGAGATTGCCCAGCTTGAACTGTATTTATCTATTTGATTCGGGAGAAAAAAATATATATGAAAATGTGTTTCTGCAAGTAAATAAAAATAATAGAAGATTAATTCTGTGAAAGTTGGTCCATATTCAGGTATTATCATTTTGACAATATCCTTTTGAGTGTAAAGAAAAGAAAAGACTAAAAATCCCAAATTTAGTCTTTCAAGAGTGAGTAAGTAGTCATGGAACTCCAATGAAGATGAGACAATATTCTTTATTCTCAGACTGTGAAAGAGGCACTGTCTGACTTTGTAACATGCTGCACAGTAAGCCTAAGCCTACTTTACCACTGTAACCTTTAAGTGTATTTTTCTGGAGTTTATGAACAAGCTTCCGGAGTTTTAGAATTCCATTTTCACATTTTTTCCACCAATCCCTAAAGGGAATCACCTCAGTAGCACCTGAAAAACACCCACTTCTATACCCAGGTCATAATACCAGCCCATTATTGTCAGATCCTCTGACTTCAATAAAAGTATTCTTAGATATTTTATACTAAATATAAACTTTTGTACTGTTTATGAATACTAAATGCTATGTAAATACTAAAAGCACATTTGTATGTATAAGTATAAATACATTCTTTTATATCAAACATTAAATGCTTGAACAGTCTGAGTATTCAACTCAGGAGTATCAGTTTTTTCCTTCCTATTAATACAAATCCACAGAAAGTCTTAATGAGGTCATAAGAACCACCTACTGTAGTAGAATAAGAATAGCAATGTAAGAAAGAATAAACTTACATTCAATATATTCACTGTACTTCATTTTCTTGCTGCTTTGGCAAAGGGCGAGGGAGTCGCCATAGGCTTTGTTTGCTTGTTACTTCATGAGAATTTGAAACACACACGGTAATAAAGGTCAAATAAAAGCACAATAACAGAAATACTTGCAGCTATTTCTGAGCCTGTAGCCTGCCTGCAGCTCTGCCTGCATACAGCATGGTAAGAGTTGACTGAATCCTTGGAAATCCTGATGCCAGTGAAAAAAGATAACTGCTTCGTTTCAATGAAGATAAAGATGTTATCTAATGTCTTTGAAATAACTATATATACTTACTTACAGTCTTTATTTAACCATTTCAAAATTTGCAAGGGTCAGACAAAAATGGTTGATGTTCATGGGAAACAGATATTTTAGAGAATCATGGAGTTCAATGAGTAGTGGGTATCTTAAGAAAGACTCCTATAAATTATTGGTCCAGTTATCCACACAGAACAATTGTATTTCTGTTTGCACTTATTTGTATCAGACATTAGTTTACCAACATTACATATAGATAAGTAAACTTTAGAACTTACTTATTTCTTTTAGTTTTGATGCTAAGATCATCATTTTCATCCCCTGGACAAGAACTAACACATTTATCTGCTAAAAAGAAATAAATAGTTATTAGATTTGAATTAGATAAATGGGAATACATATTCCTGATATTAACCGTTGATTTCTTGTCTTTGGCCCCTGCTCAGGTATTTACTATTTTTCAGGCACCACACGGTATTTTAAAAATAACACATATTTCATTAGACCCTCAGAAACATCTTAATCTAAATGAAAGTGATTGCAATAAAACCAGCCATTTTCATTGTGAAAAATTACTCATCACTAATTTGTGACTTGATTTTTTTAAAAAGATTGTTATTCTTTCTTAGAATCATAGAACAACCAGGTTGGAAGAGACCCACCGGATCATCGAGTCCAACCATTCCTATCAAACACTAAACCATGTCCCTCAGGACATTGTCTATCCGTGCCTTAAACACCTCTCTCTCCTCCCTTCAATTACAAATAGTGCTACAAAGATGTTTCTGGAAAATAATTTCAGTCCTGGTAGCCCGAAGGCTTTAATAGTTTAACTCACTTCAAAACTTCCCTTCTTAGCCCATTTCTCTGTCTTATATAAGCTCCTTTTCCACAAATGCAGCCACCAGTGTAGCAAGGCTATGGAGATACCAATGACCTCCACATTCCTGGTGGAGTATATCTCCAAGACAATGTTACACTCTTGGTTTTGTCTGGACACTCATCCTTGAAGGACTCTGAGGTTGCACCATCAGTCATAACAAATTGGAAGCATATGGAACAGGTATTTATTTCTGGAAAGTAATTTCTTTTCTCTTATGCGACCTTCAGTTTTCATTAAAATTCAAATGGACAGACCACTACAACTCATTTCCATACAGTGCTTGGTTTGTATTGGTGAGTCTTCAGCAGTTCACTGTAAATTATTTGAGAAATATAAAAATTCAATCTGTATGTGGCTAACTGGGGAGTATCAGAAGCACCAAGTCACAGTCTTTTAGTATGAGACTGGTAATCATCACGTCTTCCTATTGGAAACTATGAAAAAAAAAATCAAATCAAAATTGAACTTGAAGATTATCAAGATCAAAAGTTTGATTAACTTGTTATGGTGAGATCTGATCTCACTGAAATCAGATGTAACTTCAAGACATATACTAGAATATGGGTCCAGTCTCCGTATCATTGAAGCCAACAGAAATTTGGCTATTTCAAGTATCAATTTAAAAATTTTGTTCTTAGCTCATTTTGTTTCCCTGTTTTAAGGGAAATTACATGCTTATTAGTATGCTTTCAGCAAACGTTACCTTTTATTTCTATTAAGTGCTGGAAGACAACATACACTAAATCACTGCAAAAGGAATAATCAGAAACAAAGAGCAGCTGTAATGTTGCGGCATGGGAAGAACTGAGGCAGAAACAGAGACCACATGAGGGGTAAATACACAGCAGGTACAAACGAACTCTTTTCTAACTACAGCTTAAAAGGATAATAAGGAGAAATGAATGGCATTCCAAAATACAGTTTGTTATCAACACTCCTGAGAATACACGAGCATTCTGAACATAGAAATTAAGTTAGTAAAGTTCTAAACAAACCTAAGTTTACTGGAACTACTACCTCTTCCTGGTGAATTTTTCTTTGGGACACCCAATTAAAAATACAAAGAAATAGGAGAAAAAAGCTATAAACACAGATGGTGGAATGTAATTCAACAGAGATATTATCAAGCTATTAATCAGAAGTTGAAGTACCTGTGGAGGTAGCAGTGGTCTTTAATTTAATGAATACTGAAGGCAATAACATGAAATGGCAGGGTCCTTGATGGTGTTTTTCAGATAACACTGAAGCTAAAGGTGACTGGGCAAGCATAATCCTGTTCCTAACAAATTTCACCACTATCAAAGAGAAGGAAAAGCCATGTCCAGTGGGGTACCTCCTGCATTTGTCACATGCCACAGACAGCACTTCCAGACCTGGCTAAATGATGCTATGCTTGGACATTACAAGTCCTGATGGGGTGTTCTTCTAGTAAAGCAAGCAATGCTGAGAAGTCTGGGAGCCTTCCCTGTTCAACATTTCCACAGGACAAGAGAAATGACAGTGATGATGACAACCCATTATGTGCGGTCTTCCAGCTACTTGAAGGTGAACTCAAATTTTAAGTCATCTTATGACAAGATCTTTTTAAGTTTTCTTGTGGAAAAAAAATACATGAAAGGGGCATTTACAGAACCAAATCTGTAATTCACAGAATCACAGAACAACCAGGTTGGAAGGGACCCATCGGATCTTCTAGTCCAACCATTCCTATCTAACACTAAACCAAGTCCCTCAATACCTCATCCACCCGTGTCTTAAACACCTCCAGGGAAGGTGACTCAACCCCCTCCCTGGGCAGCCTATTCCAATGCCCAATGACCCGCTGCGTGAAAAACCTCCTCCTAATCTCCAGCCTAAATCTAGCTTTCAGATAGAAAAAAATGTGATACAATACACCCAGATTTCAGTGTTTATTTCCATCTGATAGCAAGGGACAGACACCAAATCCTTCTTCCTTTGCTTGCCTGAGTGACTGCTATGAGTATACGGTCTTGGATAAATGGGACAAGATGAGAGTCAGCATCATCACTTAAAATTTCAGTGCAACGGAAAACTCAGTAACACATGACGAATGGTATCTACACTCTCACTCAGGAACCTACTCAATCACATCGCACTGCTGGACCTCTGGTAAGATTATAAACTGACTTTGAAAGGCAAGTGAGGCAGCCGAGCACAAAATCTAATAATTGATTTAAAGCTTTGAGGAAGCATATTACTTGACAGTAATCTTTCCATGAAATCACAAAGCAGAGCATTGCCCCAGCCTGCTGGTCTATCAAGCTTAGTGCTGATTAATTAAATCATTCAGCTAATTCCAGCCATGTCATGAATTCCGGTTCATTTTCCAGAACAAAGAGGAAACACCAGCGTTTATGAGGTGAGTTAAAGCATTGTCAATCCATTGGCCACACAGAAAATCTGATTTGCAATTTTGTAAGGAGTATGCAACACACGTAAGCCTTGGAGCTTACCTATGCTGTTTCTGGGGATCCTGCTTCATATTTTTGTATGAATGCAAAAGAGTCCAAAGTATTTGTGGGAACAGAGTAAACTAAACCGTAGCTGGGTTTGCATAGGGATCAAATCAACTATGAACCAATATGCCATTTTCTGTAGTTAAATATCTTTTTTTTTTAAATTAGGTTACAAAATATTTTTCTCAGCCTAAAACATTCAGAAAAATGGATGCATAGGTGCAGAAATATGAAGAGATAAAATTGTTTTTCTACACTGCAATAAAACAAACTCTTCAAGCAATCTTTGAAAGAAAACAGAGGTATTAAGGTCAGTCTGTGACTATACTGAGACAGAAGAGTAAGGGCAGTGAGGGACAAGAAAGCTGTCACCAGACGATGTACTACTCTCCTGTCAGACAGCTCTGACTTAGGAATATGAAAGATCAAGCATGAAAGTTCTGGAAACACTCTCTCTGTCCTGGCCCTGCACCTGGTCAGTGGTGGGTCTCTCCATCCAGGTGACATCCCTGTGGGAGGGTTTGGGTTGGTGCTGGCTGAGAGCTGCTCTATGGCAGCAGCAGCATCTCCGCAACTGCTTCGGAGGCACAGGAGAAGCTGCACTTCCCTGTCGATTCCAAGCAATGGCCTAATGGGAGCCCATTAGCAAAGAGGCATGACACCTTCATAAATCTTCCAAAGAACTAATACTTTGTGGAGGCGGAGTAATTGATAAATGAGTAATTTTTCTTTTATGCCTAAATTATAAATGCACTTGATCTTGCAGCAGAGCAATGCACAGATAACCTGTAACACCCCATGAGCAACTGTGCTTGCCAACTTACTTTCATGTCTTTGACTTAAAAATTCTAATTAAAACTCAGCAGCAGCAACTAAGCTACATAAATTTGGCAACCATTGTTGCAAACACACGGCTCATTTGTGTTATTTATTTACTCCAGATTATGAGCTAAGAGAAATGGTAACAAATAATTCCTTTCACCTCAGCAGCTAATATATACTAATTATAGCCTAAATGTCTCAAATACTGAGCTATCGCAAGTTATATCAAGGCAGATGAAGACTATTAGCAACAGTGAAAACCACGGTCATAAAGGAACTGGTCCATGAATCAAATCTTGGTGATATTTACAGATAATAAATAAAAAGGATGGAACACACAGAAAAAAGACCAGATTTTTGAAGTGGCACATATCAACAATGACTTTACACTCTTCTCATTAATTAATTATAGACCATGAACAATGACCCTCAGTTTTGTCTTCGGCCACCATTCCCCCTTGTCAGTAATTAATCGATCTTTCAATATATCCTGTAATAAATAATGTATGCTATATTTTTCTCCCCAAGAATGACCTTCAGCTTTGGAATTATTAGATACAGAGCTAAAGTTATTCAAGTCATATACAAAATTGATATATACAATCTGACAATTGCAATCTATACTGAAAATGTAATGACATTATATATTGATAAGGACTACGCTAAAACAAAACCACTCTCTGTAGCTTTTCTTCTGTAACCGTCTGCTAATACCGACAACATAAATCCTGATTATCACTCACTTTTATCTGCCTGCAGACAGTGTTTCAAGTCCACAAAGGCACACTCACAGCCTCTATTTTGCGGCAGTTAATTGGGAACTGTGCCCGTGGATCAAAGCCTGTACTATAGCCCCTTATGGCCTGACTGTAAAAAGGTAAGTCACTGCATGAGATCACCACTTCTACCTTATTTTCAATTATAAACCACTACACTTTAGAAAAAATGACAAAAATCTCATTTTCCCCCACTCCATTTTTCTAGACCTCACAACTAAAGAACAGGCAACAGCTGAGGGAGGTTTTCCACTAAAACTGCTGCAAAGCAGAAAAATCAAAAATTAGAAGAAGCTAAACAAGAAAAAGAGCATTTCAAATGACTGCCAAGCATCTAGATATCCTCCCGGTAACGGCAGGTCTTACCAACACTGCTGCCACATGAAAGCCAATGTAAAGCACCAGGAAATAACAGAAGCACAGGGAGTCCACAAAAAAAAATGGTGAAACATAATCTTTGGTGTGAAATCTAGTGGAACAAACTATGGAGCCACTACTACACTGGCAAGCATAGGCTGACATGCTGGGCTGCTCCTGGACTGGTCACAGATAAAATCTGAGCTGAACAACAAACATATGGATAGCTGACCAAGAAGATGGCATGATGAGGAGCTTGGGGTGGGAAAATCACGCTGGAGAAACTGCCTCCACAAACTGGCTGTGATAGGAAGGACCAGATAGCAAACACCTTGGATCACTGACAAGCTAAAGGGTGTCTTTTCAACTGTATTTTGAACCACTGAACATGTATTAACTACAGATCATCACATTGTTCTTTAACTATGATTGTCCCCTTCAGGAATCCACAGTATTTAGAAGGTGACTGGTGTAGTCATGTTTAGATGGAAGCATCCACGTTTCCACCAGACTTTACAGCACTCATTAGAGGTTTGCTACTGGGATTTTCACCCTACCCCAGCTTGGTTAGATAATCATTAGCTATACTGTATCTGCTTTTGTGTAATAGTTGAATAATGCATTGGTAATGCATTCTTAATGTACATCTTGGAAATAACTGTAATAAAACAGAAAGACAGCATCTTCTGAGATGCATTTTATACATCAAAGACTCATCCAATATAAGGGGCCACCTGTTCCTTAATAGTCAATAACGAGAATGCTCTATCCCTCAATTCATCATTTCAGTGAAAATAAGGGTTTTGCAATAAACATCAATTTTAACACAATACTTTATATGAAATCTCAAAAAGAAAACCCTTCTAATTACAGTTATCAGACTTCCACTGAATGTATTTAGCCACCAAGTTTCATTCAACATTTGAGTTTAAATAGAGGCAAATAATCACAGGGCTTTAGTTACTTGCTGCAGCTTCCAGCTTGCGCTTGTGTGGAGGATCCTCAATGATTCGGTTTATGTCACCACGGTGCTTCAGGTCCACTGGCTTCTCCCAGACTGACAGCTGCATTGTAGGGTTGAAGAAGAAGACCCGGTCATCTCCAGTCCAGACTACACACCTATTCCAAGTGATAAACTATGCTTAGATAATGTCAGATATACCCACAATCAAGAAATTAACCCGCCACAGCCAGCCTATTGCATCTCCAGTTGCTGTGTCTGCTTGAGATATCCCTCTGACTGACAGCCTGCCCCAAGCACTGGAGCCCACGCCAGTCACCTTGGGTACAGTAACTCTTTCCATATCAATAAAATCATAGAATCACAGAATAGTTAGGGTGAGAAGGAACCTTAAAGATCATCCAGTTCTAACCCCCCCGCCATGGGCAGCGACACCTCCCACTAGATCAGGCTGCCCAAGGCCCCATCCAACCTAGCCTTGAACACCTCCATGGATGGGGCAGCCACAGTTTCCCTGGGCAACCTGGGCCAGTGTCTCACCATTCTCATCGTGAAGAGATGACCCAGTGAGTACTCAAATTAAAACATCCTGAATTTACTTCAACCACTCTCCATCCACAGGTAAGGAGGCAAGCCGTGGTACTTTCAGCAACAGAATCATAGAATCATAGAACAACCAGGTTGGAAGAGACCCATTGGATCTTCTAGTCCAACCATTCCTATCAAACATCAAACCAAGTCCCTCAAGACCTCATCCACCTGCGCCTTAAACACCTCCAGTGAAGGTGAATCAAACACCTCCCTGGGCAGCCTATTCCAATGCCCAATGACCCTTTCCGTGAAAAACTTCCTCCTGATCTCTAGCCTAAATCTCCCCTGGTGGAGCTTGAGGCCACTCCTTCTTGTCCTGTCCCCTGTCACTTGGGAGAAGAGCACAGCTCCCTCCTCTCCACAACCTCCCTTCAGGTAGTTGTAGAGAGTAATGAGATCTCCTCTCAGCCTCCTCTTCTCCAGGCTAAACACCCCCAGCTCTCTCAGCCGCTCCTCATAGGGCCTGTTCTCCAGTCCCTTCACCAGCTTCGTGGCTCTTCTCTGGACTTGCTCCAGAGCCTCAACATCCTTCTTGTGGTGAGGGGCCCAGAACTGAAGCCACAGGAAAATGCATTTCACGCTCTATATTTGTGGCTGAGAGTAGCAAGCAGCAGTAGCCTCAGCACAGGGGCTGAGCAATCATCACCTTGATGCTCATGGGCCAGGGATGGGCAGACATCACCCCAAGGAGGCGTAATCATAGCATGCCAGTGGGAACCCCACAGCATTCCAGCCAGTTTCCACAACCCAGTGCTGCAGAGGTACTACCACCCACTGCAGAAGCCTGACACCAAGGTTTAGGTTGGTATCTACGAACTCTGAATTTGAAAAATGTGGCCAAGTTGCTGCCGTGCAAACCAGTTTCTTGATTTGGTCAGTTAAAATATGTGTCATAGCTGTTCAACTTTTTGTTCTGATATTCATTTTAAATCAGCTAAAATAGTACGAAAATAAGTATCACATCATCCTTAACAGACATTCAAACCCCTCAAGTTCTACTTCACTAAATTGGTATGTAAATTAACAAACAAAACATCAATCTAGAGCCCACACTTTCTGACTCATAATGAAAACTAACGAACATCATCTATGCACTCTGACTTCCCCACACACACACCTGTAATGGGAAAATGTTGGTCTCTTTGAACCATATATACCTGGAATGAACAAATCTTATTATAAGCTCTGATGCTTAACTGTTATTAAAAGCAGGGAACACAACTGGTTTAAAAAAAGAAGTCTGGTCTGGGTAAAGACTGCAAATGTGAAAAATGCTCCATCACTGCAAAGTATTATAATAAGATAATCCAACATACCCTGTGCACCACCGGTAAGACAACATCATTGATCTTGCCCAAACATGTAATGAAAAATACATATCCTCTGTAAGAAAGTGTGGAGGGAGCTGCAGGGTGCCGGGAGCACTTCAGTGCATGTTACTGAGCCCAAACATCACAGTAATAATGTTCAGTGGAGTTAAATGTTCTCCTAATGAACAGGAGCACAGAATCAGTTGAACAAACCCAGCTGTGGACTTCAGTCACACTTAATGCTCCATGGAAGCTTTGGTAATATGAATTCAGTGACACAGACATGACTAATATTTTAATAATTATATTTTAATGCACAAATGTTTTTGATCACAAAAAAACCTCACAAGACGTATGCTCTAATCCACTGATAGGCAGTGATTAGGTATAGTTATGACTTCTTACTTTGTACCCTGGAGTTACATGAACCTCTATTCTCCCAAAGTAGTGACCCATCTGCTCCAAGGCCTTCCTGCAGAACACCCCAAGTCCAAAGAAATTTGTACAGGAACACTTTAAAGTCTCCACACTCCTATAAATATCAAAGTCATCCCAGAAGGAAGGGGGAAAAAATGTTGCCATTTAGGTGAAGAGGACAGACGTAGCTGATCAATTTAAATGGGTTATTGTTTTCCTTTTACTAAATGCTAGAACTATAATCAGGGCACAGGCCTAATCCTGCCCAGGAGTAAGCATCCTCTTTGAAATGCCATTTGCTGCTATTTCTTTCATTGGGATGTAAGTACATTGTAGAATTAGAACAGCTTGGGCTACCAGTTGTGAACAATGGTAAACTTGAAAGCAGCATCTTGTTTGGAGTCAGTGATGATAGCACATGCACCTGGGACTGTTGAAGCCGTTATGTGACAGTGATTACAATCAGTGGGTTTGCAAGTGTATGTTTTGTCTGTGCTGGTACACTGCTGTGGTTCCCCGTTCCTCTGCCCATGCACACAGATGTTGATGGTGCTCATTAATCACTGAGTATCACCAGGTCTTGCGTGTCATCACCGCAGGTTAGAACCCTGGGTTCCCTTGTGACACCTCTTCACTTTTCCATGACTAATATAATTTGACATTTAATTTAAAATTAATGTCCCTTTCCCCATGTAACATGTCACCTGTTCCTCTTTGGTGTAATAACGGTTTCAATTATCCACAGAGGACACATGGTGTTTTGTTTCAGCCACAGAGCATAAACTAGAAAAGCAGATATTGTTCTAATCATGTTTCCCTTTAGAAAATCATAATTTAAGAATATCCAAAGACATGAGATGATGATAATAGTTATTTTTTACTTCATAAGCTATGTAAGACCTGGTAACATTCCAGGAATTTTTCTGCCATTAAAAATTATGGTCTAGGTCCTTCTGACAGTTGCTTGGTGATGACATCAACTATGGGTCACACAGAAACAGGGAGCCAATCTATGGGTGGAGAGTGGTTGAAGTAAATTCATAGAATCATAGAACAACCAGGTTGGAAGGGACCCATCGGATCATCGAGTCCAACCATTCCTATCAAACACTAAACCATGTCCCTCAGCACCTCATCCACCCATGCCTTAAACACCTCCAGGGAAGGGGAATCAACCACCTCCCTGGGCAGCCTATTCCAATGCCCAATGACCCTCTGTGTGAAAAACTTCCTCCTGATGTCCAGCCTAAATCTCCCCTGGAGGAGCTTGAGGCCATTCCCTCTTCTCCTGTCCCCTGTCACTTGGGAGAAGAGCCCAGCTCCCTCATCTCCACAACCTCCTTTCGGGTAGTTGTAGAGAGCAATGAGGTCTCCCCTCAGCCTCCTCTTCTCCAGGCTAAACAACCCCAGTTCTCTCAGCCGTTCCTCATAGGGTCTGTTCTCCAGTCCCTTCACCAGCTTCCTTGCTCTTCTCTGGACTCGCTCCAGAGCCTCAACATCCTTCTTGTGGTGAGGGGCCCAGAACTGAACACAGGATTCAAGAAGCGGCCTCACCAGTGCTGAGTACAGGATATTCAGGATATTTTAATTTGAGTTGCGTATCTAGTTTCAACCTAACAGAAAAAAAATTGTAGATTGTGATTGCATTGCCTACAGGCATGCTCTGTGATCTATCATGTGCCATGGGGCAGATGAGATGTTGCCACCTCAAAACATGGGACAACCGTCACCATGAGGACTACGCCCCCTCCCTCCAGTCCCAAGGACCGGATCTGGATACCTTTTCTCACATCTGGAGTACTCACTGGGTCACTAAATAGTCATCAAGACACCCCAAAATATAAAACTTTTCCTTAGAGATTAAGATATCACAAGTTTGGATCTGAGAGTGGTGCACGTCAGTGGAGGTCCAAGCACCACCGAGGTTGAGAGGCAGTGATAAGCCCAAGGAGCACAGCTCTGCACACAGCAGGTAAGTGGCCATGCATGCCCACAAAACCAGAAAGAGAAACCATTGGCTGCCTTCTGCCACACCTGGTCCTTGGCTGAGCTGGAGCTAAGCAGTACACTACTCTTACCTCATGGATCCCAGTGCAGATCTCACATCGTATTGCATACAATCACAGAATCATTTAGGTTGGAAAAGACCTTTAAGATCATCGAGTCCAACTGTAAACCTAACACTGACAAGTCCACCACTAAACCATGTCCCCAAGTGCCTCATCTACATATCTTTTTAAAGCCTCCAAGAATG
Organism: Coccyzus lansbergi; assembly: GCA_033558105.1. Classification (NCBI taxonomy): domain Eukaryota; kingdom Metazoa; phylum Chordata; class Aves; order Cuculiformes; family Coccyzidae; genus Coccyzus; species Coccyzus lansbergi. The sequence goes on along the minus strand of JAUMJK010001466.1, from coordinate 1,440,287 downwards.
GTGACTCAATCACTTCCCTGCAAAATGGTTTGTGGCTGCCTCCCCAGATTTTCCTTAAGTACATGATTAGTGAGGAAAAGCACCAGTGGAAGCTGTAATAGGAACTCAGCATTGCTACATAACACCCAGGGCAGTGTATTTTTCCCACATACCAGACGACTAATGTACATCTGGCAAGTGAAATGGCACCGATGAATGGCTTCTAGCAGGGTTGATTACATTTGCTTACCATGGTGATCCTGGCACTGGAGTGGATGCCACAGGCTTGTTGCCGTTTGATGTGCTGTCATCCTCATTTACAAGTTTGAAAGAATGATCCTTGAACGACAGAAATAGATTAGTCAACAAATAAAGCCGATGCAGAAGACTTATTGTTATACAAATCAGTCCCTTAAACCTGAAGTGGATTACCCTCATTGCTGTTATTCCACAAGCCGCTTTATGAAGAACAAGCTAGCTGAGAACAGCCTAGATAAATGGGAAATAGTAAAATCATCACCCCACTTACAGCAATACAAATGGAAAATCAGAAGACATGCTTTTGTCCAGGCAAATAGCTCACTTAGGATAGCAAGTATAGCTCTGTGTACTGCAGTAACAAGCAGAGCTGCCTGATCAGAAGAATCGGGAGTGATGCCCATCTTAATGAGGGCATGAGGGTGCTTCTATGGTTACTGGCCCTGGGTCTGTGCACAAAGCAGCAGCACTTTCAATGGAGTGGTAGGGCAATGGCCAGGGAAAGGATGCAGGTGCCACATGGGGCAAGGAAGCATCTGAACCAGTTTCAAGTGCATGAGAGAGTGTACAATAAAAGGAACCACTTGCACGGGCGCAGTGGGAGCAGCTGAGTGAGCCTGGGGAGCATATTCTGCTCTGCAGAGCTCAGCATCCTTGCTGTCATTGCTGGTTGCTTGCTTTTGAGCAGTTTTTTTGGACTTCCCAAAGACATAATGACACTGGCAAGAGAGACTGTCCCTGGCTTCAGCCAACAGTAACCTCCTGAGATGGAGCTGACACAGATGCACTCCTGTCCCAGTTGAACCCCTGAATCCCTCTGTAAAGATGGAGCAACAGCCAATGCAGCAGGGTATGATGGCAGAGCTGATAAATACAAGCAGTGTTTTACCAGCTGAAGAAGAGTTATTTATTGTAGTAGCTTACGGAAATGAACTGCAAGGGGGAGGTGTGGGAGGAAGGCAGAGATCTAGCTCAATGTGGTATCAATACATGAGAAGCACGTACTTAATGAAAAAATAATAAAGCATATGTCCGGAGGTCTTAATCTTGGAAGTACTTTACAACTTAAAGCCCTAAGGAATGTGCTTGAGTACCAACACAGCTGCAAATGTGGGGAATGCCTGCAGTGCCTGGTAGGCAGGGAAGGTTTGCTTGCACAGAGTCTAAAGACAGTTGTGCAACAGGGCTGTGCCAAATGAAAATAAACAGAGTTCTAGCTCAGTCCACAGGTTCCCCTCCTGCAGGAGAGCGCTCCTAATGCAAACAACATGCATAGAGAGCAGAAGGGCAGGGGAACAGAGCACACTTGCTCCAAGGTGGCTTTGAGCATCTTCTACGCTGCAGCTTTCTGAGCCCGAGATGCTCTTCAACACCCCCACTCTCAGAAAAAGGTTTCCCTTTTTTAGCTTCAGCCATTTTCACGATGTCTGCATGTGTTGCGCAGAAAGCAAGTATTTCCATTAATTTCACAGAAGCTCTGAGTATAATTAAGGTCCTTTAGCTTTATACAATAATCTACGCCTTTTTATAAAAAGCTAATGAAGTTAAACACTTACAGTATTACTCATCTGTAAGTTGCACATAGTATTTGCTATGTTGTTGTCGGTTTTATTCAAGGACCATGCAGTTATATGTGAGGGAAGGCTACAAAAGTGCCAGCACAGTTAAATTAGTAACATCAAAAAGGTCAGAGCCATGAAAGAGATTCTTTCTTGCACCTGTGGCTGATGTTGTAATAACCAGCACAACACCAGCAAGGCAATCCTGCTCCGAGCAGGGGCTGACCCAGCAAATCACAGACTCTGTTCCTCCACTTCAACTTCTCAACACATGATTTTTTTTCCTGGGCTGTGTCACACCTCTACATTTGCGCGCACACACCATTGACTCGCTTCTCTGCCAGCACGCGGAGAAAACCAGCCGCGAGCATCCCTCCTCTGATACTCTGACACTACAGTGACAGAGCTCCTATAAAGCACCAAGATAAATTAAACAGATAGCTCTTTAAAATTGACTGTAGGAAACAATCCCCTATCACCAGAGCAGCTCCAGCCAGAGGACAGTCCTTTATCCTGACTCTGATTTGTGTAGTTCAATAGTTTAAAGAGGTTTATAAAAGAAGAAACGCCTCTGCAGACCTTATCACCATCACTCTCCACAGCTGTACTCTTCCTCTCCGTGCGCAAAATCAAAGTCGGTGGGCAGGAGGATCTACTTGATTCTTTGCCATTATCTGTGAGGGGAAAGAAATTCTTGGTTTTTAATGTGCACTAAATACACACTCAAGAAAGGAAAACTGTCAAGGAAAAAACAAAACTACTCCCTGTGGCTCTGAGACTCCTCTCTCCACTTCCTTCCCCTCACTCAGTCCTTCACTTACATACATGTGTGTGCTGAGGACCATATCACCTCTCTAAATATCATGCTGTGTTTTAATGGGACACATTCCTCTGATTTAGAGTGAGGCTTATATTGCACTGAGCTTTTTGTACTGCTTTTCCTGAATCCAAACCCTTTTTTCACGGAACATGCCCCCACTGGAGCAGCAGTCTCCCTGAGGAGCTCACAGCCAGCCAGCCCCTTCTCCATCCAGCCAGGAGATACTAGTTAATCTCCACTGGAACTGCTGATGAGGGTTAGTTGCTTTTCCACTTGAAGTAGTTGTAAGAACACGTTCACCTCCTTTACAAACAGTTTGCCTCCACCCTGAAATGCTAAACATTAAAGCATTTCCACTGGCTACAAAATGTGTACATCTTGGTAACGGAGACACTGTAACAGAGAGTAAGGAACTTTCTACTTTAATTTAGGGTGTTTTCATCTTCTTGTCTTTCCACTACTCTTAAAACATGCATTTGGAGGTTTGAGCAAGGGCACTCTCTAGTCACCTCACCCATTCCACCTGCAGCACGGAGGACAAGGTGTGTTCTTTGTAAGTTAACCAGTCCCAGGGAAAGTGTACATAGCCCCCTCCCACTCCTTCCCAGCTACAGGCATCGCCTTTGCTAAGGCAGAACAGAGCAGTGACACCAACAGCTCTGGTGGAAAGCACGTACAGCTGGTGACCTGCTGCTGTCCAGGCTCCAGGACCCAGTGCGTTCTTCCTAGAATGAAAGTCTATGGACTCTGATCACAGCCCCTGACTTGGATTTCTGCCTTAAAGCCTGTGAACTGTTAGGCAGAGTTAAATAGCAAATAATGATGACATTTCAACTCTTTTACGATATAACACTCACAAGCAATGTAGAATGATAATCACGCATTCCTGTACCTGAAGGGTTCCAGTACAGAACTAGAATTGCCCCAGGAGGCTCAAGCGGCTCAGGAATTGGGACCGTGGCAATCCATCCCTCCATACATAACTCTGCCCCTACAGACTCCTGCTGTGGCTCTGCAGGGGGGACACCCACCTTACACCCAGCAACCTGGGCTCCTTGGTGAGCTCCAGTGCGATGGCAGCACAAACTTGCACTGGTGCTACCAGTACTGCGAGCGGAGGAAAACATACCTCAACCCCTCATCCATCTCAAGAGCTCTGGCACACTTTCTGTCTGACAAACAGGCTAAAACTTCAGTACAGTAGCTTCAATAAACTACCTGCATACACTGCTTTTCTAGGACTGCATATTATATGGCAGATTCATATTTCAAAATACTGTTAAATCAATTTGAGTACAGAATAAGCACTCATGTAACAGGAATTACACCGAGAAAAAGGTTGGAGTCTCTACTACTTGATTCTGTTTCACCATGGAATATAGCACAATAATAAAAAATAAAATGTATGTCATTTTTCGCACAAGATGACTTACTAAACTCTTATGGGTAGTGAAAAGCAGATTTACAAATCGTATCAATTAATTTCCATATTAAAGGAGCCAGAAGTAGGAAGCAGCTAATACATATCAAAAGGGTCTCTCCATTTATCTTTTTTCATGAGACATCTATTAACAGGGAATCAAAGAATTACCAGACATGTTCATCTCTGAATGCAATAGTCACACCCAGCTCCAGCCTGCCCGCGAGCGCTCACCTCTACCTTCTCCTGCTGGATTCCTGGAAAAGTGGAGAAGATTCCAGAAAAGCAGCCAGGAAGGCCAGAGACACTGGAGGGACAACAGAGGGACCCTGCCAAGGTTGGCTCGGTGAGCAGCAGTGCCAAGCACATAGACCTGGAAAGGCAGGATGCAGCTGCTGGGACTGGGAAACAGTGGCTCCAGCCTGGCTAAAGCCCCACGAGGAAAGCAAACACAACAAAAGCACACCTGAGGACCAAGGATGCTTCTTGCAGTCACCGCTCCCTGGGATGTGGAAGCGCAATTAGGGCACCTCACTTAAATTTAACTCTGCTAATATATTCTCCAGCTCTAAAACATCTCAGACAAAAGACAGCATACAGCTTCTTAACTGTTACACAGAAGTATTTCATTTTCTTGCCTTGTGTTTTTACAACATTCTGACTCTCCCAGTGCTTTTCCCCAGGGATACCCTTGGCTGCTTGTTCTCCATTCCCCTGGTGTGCTACGAGCCAGCCCTACGTGGCATGGCAGGTACAGCCTCCCTCCTTCCTCATGAGTTTTTTAAACCAAAATATCAGAATGCCTTCTAGAAATATGTTTGTAGACGATGAAAGGAACTTTGAGACATCTCACTCTGCAGCAAACATTCCTCTGCAAGTCATTTATCTTGCAACAATTCAATGGTTAATGGAACAGCCCAGGTTTGAGCCAGCTTTTGCAGGCACACAGCTGGCTCTGGTCATATTTTGCAGCTGGCACTGGTGCTGGGCTCAGGGCATCCCAGCCAACCACATCCTAGGCACCTTTGAGGGTAATGCTGCTGAGCGGTGTGGTATGTCCCTGCATTCCGAGCTCTCAACTCCTTTGCTCTTACTCCCTAAACCAGCAATTCTGGAAAGCCAATTAGCTGCTAATGAAACAGCAGCAAACAAACTGCTGTTTGATTCTGTCACTTGAACACGGAGCAGCTGGACATGGAGTAGTACAGGAAACAACGCTTAATGGACCTGGGATTTATTTCTTCTTGTAATTTCTAGGGAAATCACAACAACCCCTCTTCCATCTCTGCTTCTTTCTCCTACTATTTGTTTAGTCCTAAGAAAAAAAAGCCTTTATAATTACTAGAATTTTGATTCTTTTACAGTCTTCCTTATTACATTGGTTTAAGAAGCAACCAAGACCTTTCAATTCATGCATAGACATACACACACATGCATGAGGAACAAGAAAACATGTTTACCTAGCTTTACAAGCATTAATACAAATATATAAATATCAGTTGGTAAATTTAAACAAACTGTTGCACATGTGAAATTCAGCAGAAGAGGATTTTCCCACCACTAACGCTGAAGAAATAAAATAGGAGAAAGAACCTAAATCACACTCACACAGCCCTGGGAGCTCCAGTTTGATGCCAAGGAAGGTACAACATGTGGCACAATTGTTTTTGTCACTGTTTCCCTTGCCTTGCTCTTTAGTAACTGAAGATAGGTTTGAAATACAGAGTATGGACATACTGATGCAGGGAGGTTCTCTGGCATGGGCAGCTCTCACTCCCATTTGAACCTCACACATCCCTGGCATGGAGACACTCTATACTGCAACTGCCTGAGGCATTCTCTTTCTTTCCTCCTTTGAAAAGCTCCTACACAGCATCCAAACAGGAAAGCTGAACCCCCAGGGAGGGACTTGGGTGCTGTAGCTTTTGCTCAAAATACAAGCATCACCAGTGCAGCTCATATACGTGAATTTCTGCAGCACACAGTTCATTAGGCATTCACATGTGAAATATACTTCCACAAAACGTTAGACAGTCAGCACATATAAAATAAGATGGAAATAAAGAAAAAATAAAGTCCTGAAAGTCATTGTGCACATGGGGAGTAATTTATTTTTACAGCTCGAGTTGAACATTGCGACTGTTTTCCCTAAGTATAATGTCGAAAGAAAAAGAATTCAAGCCTGTTTTCCCCCTCAAGACCAGCAGTCGCCTGCTGCTCTCAGGGCAAGGAGTGCTCCCTGTGCTCAGACTCACTGTGCTAAGGAGGGACAACAAGCTCCCTAAAAGCAAAGTTGTGGAGATACAACAGTGGAGGTAGAAGGAAGGCTGCGGGAAGCCCATGCTGCTGACCTGCAGAGCTGCTCTTCTTTCCAGGGAGGTCATCAAGCTGATCACTGTTAGGACTTCTCAGATCATTAAGGATTTCTCCTTCACACACTGTAGGAGAGCCAGCAAGATGCATGTTTACCCTCCACTGGCAACTGGTGCACATCTTTGCTTAAGTTTACACTTCTCTCATTAATTAACCTTTTTTTTTTTTACCTCTCTTTAACTTAAGTGCATGAAATAAACTACTGCCTGACAATTAAGTTACTGTGACATATTTCCAGCATAATCACACACCTTTTTTGCCCCTAAATTTAGCAGCATAGTTAATAACAATGCATTCTAGTAGTTGCTGTAATGCTTTCGAAGGATGCGCTGGAGATGGCAAGATAAAGATACCTGATTAAAGAGACCTCTCTGAGGTTCCACAGCAGGTACATGAGACATGAATAATTCACAGTATGAAAAGTAAAGGTGAAGTAGCAATATTATCTTGGGTATATCACAGAGGATGTAGGTGTATGATCATAAACACCTTATTCAAGGCAGAATTAGAGAGGAAGAGGGAAGTTTGCTTTGCTCCAGAAGCAGTTATAGAGAACAGATAAAAAAACCCCAGAACTTATTTTGAAAAGGTATTTAGAGGCCAAACCTCCATTAATCTCAATGGAAGTTTAATTTTTTTTGTATGGGATTTCAGCTCCAGCTGCACCAACTGGGTACATTCCCTGCTTCTGTAGGTGGGGATCCCACCTTCAGCCCACATAACTGCTTTAGGGAAACAGAACCTCTCTGGGCAAGGTCTTTCAGCCTTTAATTAGTGAATATGTTCTGCTTTGACCGGTTTCTCTGTGCCCTGACAAGTGATGTCTCCTCCTTGCATAGGAACATGTCTTCTTGAGCTTTTTCCCTTCCTCACCAATCCCTTCCCACTCACTTATTTATTTTCTGGAGATGTGTAACAGGAACAGTAGAATAACAAGGACAAATTCTTTGTCTGCTGCAGCATACCATGGGTTACATGACTGGTGCAGAGGTCAAGGACAGACTCATTTCGTTGTTAGGCTCTTCAGGCACACAAACAATGCTTCCCAATAGATGGTACTTGTTAAAAAAGGAAAAGATGAAGAGCCTCTACCAGCACATTCCCTTGGACAAGATGCAGAGTGGGCAGTGTATCACCCTCCCCCTCACAGACAGGACCTGCGTATTTATTTCCCATAGAACTGCACAGGCAGAAGCATCCCTACGTGCATAGATGCCAGCAGAACAGCACCACAGCTCCCACTGGGCACAGCATGAGGGCTCTGTTCTTTCGACTCCTCCCTCTCTGAGCACAAGACAGCTGCCGCTGCACTCCTATCAGCAGGGTGTTTCTACCTGGATTTGCCTTTCCCTCTTGTTTGCGCCATTTCTTGGTCTGTCTCTCCAGTTGTTTTTTTCAGCTCTGCAAGCTGGCCCAGGTTAAGCCAGGTTCTGATTCAAAGACCTTCACTGATTCTTCCCGACATCCCTTCTTCTGCATTTTCACATGTGATTCTTTTTAAATATCAAGTTCTCAGCTCTGATCTTCAAGGCATTTAATGATCCAAGCTCTGAATATCTATAAAATTATGAAAAGGTCTGTGAAGTTGGTAGTTAACGCCCCTTTTTTTTTTGTACCAACTGTAATGCAAAAAAGTTGGATTTGTAGTTCAGACTGGACTTTTCTAGCTTCCTATACAAAAATAAATGCTTAATAGAAGCCAGGACCATTACAAAGTTTACTACTTCTGCTCCAAAAATACATATAATTTTGTTAATTTTGTCGTTAGAGAAAGATGGAGTTAGTGTTGTCATGAGCAAAATCCACCCGTGCCACACCTTGCTGAACCTTTCTTTTTAGAAACCAAGTCAAAGAAAGGCTTATCTACATTGCAAAACAAATGTATGGCTGTAATGCCACATAAAATCTGTATCATGGCTTAATATTGCCACTGCAAGCACTGGCAGCAAAGCATGATGGCAGAGACCCCAATATGTGTGTTAAAGTGTTGTACATACTCGATATGATTCATGTTCTGAGTGTACAGAGCCAACCTAGAAGCTACAAGCCTTTCTCTCATCCCTGACCCCAGGACTATCTCCTGCTCATGCTTCCAGCAGCCCAGAAACATTTGCTGTGGTTCTGCTGGAGGGTGTGCATCTCTACTAAGGTGACACCAGTTTTAGTCAGGAGCTCAAAGCCAACAGTCCTTATCAAGAGGGACGTGGTTTAGTGCTTGATAGGAATGGTTGGACTCGATGATCCAGTGGGTCTCTTCCAACCTGGTGATTCTATGATTCTATAAGAGTGATTCTATGATCAGTATTCCTGTTGTCCGCCCTAGTCCTCTCTCAGAATGACTACCCCTGTGTTACTCTGCTCCTGAGTTGGAGACACTGAATGAATACATTTTTCAAGGTCCATGGCTTTTAAGTTTAAAACAAAACAAAACCAAAAAAGACAAATCACCTCCCAGAATCCCCACATATACAAAACAAACCCTATGCCAAACTTGGAGGATGGTATCTTCTCATAACACAGCTCCACAATAACTGTTGCCCTGACCATGCTGGTGACTCAGAGCAGGCTTCTAGGCTTGAATTTGCCACCCAGGCACAAGAAGGTCTCAGCACCAGGTTCGGCTCTGCCATAACCAGGAGGCAGATCAGTCCTAGCCCCCCACTGCCCACTGACTCAGGGATCTGCTCACCCACTGACATTATCAATTTCCCAGCATTTCCAACAGCTTCTTTAAGTGCACGTTTGCTTTTCTGTAGCACTTCAGGTTTGACGCACAAAACCACTTTAATTACTGCCATTTGCTATTAACTATGATTCCTGCTTTGATTGGTTTTCCACTGGAGATAATGACAGTGTGAAGTAACCTATACAAAAGAGTCTGATCTCCTCAAAAACATTAAAGAAAAATCCATACTATACTTAAGTGAAATTACCATTTTTCTCTTAAATGCAGTTGGCAGCAAAACAAAGGCAACAAAAGGAGAAAGAAGGTGGTATTTTGTGTATTCAAGAGAAAGCTGGAAATAAAAATACAGTGTTAATCCTATTTACATTACTTGTATTCATATTAAAGTGATGGCCTCCTTAGAGCAGAGCTGCTTCATTTGAGCAACCTATTGACCAAATATCACATTGGTCCCATCATCAGAAGTCACCTAGTCATCTAAAGGCTTTATACAGTTAAATTCTTATTCAGCATGAGGGATAAATCAGGACTGCTTTTGTTTTCAAGTCTGCCCACACAAAGATTATTCTATATGAAATATATTTTATATGAAATATACTAGAAACCACTATTTCAGTTTTCAACAAGCTGCAGATCAGCAGAGCCTTCGCACAAATTTTCCTCTTTCTGCCCCTGCATTATTTGAACAGTTTCAGTACTTCCTCTGTCTCACTTGCTTCAGACAAGAAAGCAAGTCAATACAATTCTTGGCGACTTTAAGGAAGAGTATGCACAGGTCTTCAAGCACAATAACTGTAGAGATGATAAAAGAAGTAGGTGTTTACCAAAAGCAAACTAAACCAGACAAGAAACTTTAAAAGGAAGCATGTCAAAAGAGACGTGTATGAACTTTCTTTCAGTTTTACGGTGTCTGTGTCATAAAATTTTCAGCAATTTCCAGACAGAGCTGGCATACTCAGCAACATAAGTTCAGTCAGAGGATCTTATTCCAGACAGGTACAGCAGCAGGCAGACCTGCTTCAAAGGGAGCCTCCAGTTCTACTTAAGGATTTGCCTAGCACACAAACTGTTTTATGAACAGCCATGGGTAGAGGCAGTGAAGCCCAGATACCCACCAAGGAAACGACTTAGCTGGACAAGTCGGAGCTTTTATACCAAAAATCTGTATGTGAACAAACATGGCACAAAGACACTTATTCCTGACTCTTCAACACTTCAACAACCATACTAACTAACTAACCCCAGGTGTGAAAAATCGTAACCGATACCTAGTAATTCCTAAGAAACACCAGGTTTTTCTATGAAACATGGCTGGGAAGGTGCATTCAGGACCGTGTGTTGTCACAGAGCCAGCAAGGGCTGACTGCCGTCCCCTCTCTGTGGTTATGTGGTTAGACAGAGGAAGAACCTACCCAGCTCCATTGCAGTGATCGAGTGCCATTAACACAGCTTCTGACATCATAGCAACAGTATTTTAAGAAAAATTTCACATATAAGGAAAGATGTTTCCAATTTCCAACCAAAATCTTATCACTTTTTAATTGTGATTTGCAATGCATATATAAGTAAATCTTAATAAAGCCACAAGATTTCCTTCAGCCTTTGGAAGCAGCGTTGCCCCTCCTCTCACGACAAGACACACACATTTACATGATAGTGAATAAACTAGTTTTATCACACAGAGCAGTATAAAGCATCCTCGGAGGTTTCAGCCAACGAGGCTTCATGGAGCAACTATCCAAGAGATAACGACATTATCACTGTAATGCTTGTGAATAACACTGGCATGGGAAATGAAAAGCCCAAGGACGTTTCAGAAACTTGTCTTTTGTATTATCAAATGCGAAGCTACTGCAGATTGCCACACTTAGTAAACAGGATCCAAAACATTCTGAATATGCTCGCAATTAGCTAATGCAAACATCATAAAATTTGAGCCGATTTTTTAAGGGTCCCCCATTTCTATGCAGTATGGAAAGCACAGTTTGGTTGGAAATATGCAAATATACAACATATGCTTCAGTAATATAATCAGTATATAGAAACATAAACACACCTGTTAATGTCTGATCCATCAAATTGGTTGCCATGAACGTCACTGTTGGTGCAGACACAGCAGTTACCCGGGTGACTTGCGTTGGCATCAAAGGACCCACACGAGCATCAATTCTAGAGGCAGAACCTGCATTCAAACCATAAAGAAACCTTTTTTCGGTTCGTTTCCAGTAAATGAAAATGTCTTTAAAAACCTATTTTTTTCCGGTCATATTTCACAGAACACATTTTTAACCTCCTGCTAAACATTTCCCTTTACAGTTGTTTGCATAGTTAAAACAACCGGGTTTGTGTTTAGTTGAAACCCTGTTCTGGTCTGGTCAGGATGTCCTTTAATTCTCAGCAAATAAGTATTGGTGGAAATTTTTACTTAATAAAAATGAGACCCTCAAAACAAGAATTTGCAAGGATACATTAATGCTTTCAGAACAGATTACAGATTACAGTTTTCTTATTTAAGACTGAATAACACACTTGCAGTTTCTACTGTTACTGATCACAAACTGTTCCTGTCCCACTCCATCCACGGGAAATTATTTTGCCAATAATCTAATACTACAGCTTTATCCAAGGGAATCACAGTCTGCTCAGACAATTCACAAAACAGAAAATCACTAGATTTCTCATATATGTTACTCATGATAAAGTCGTAATCCAAGTCTGCTTCTACAACTATGCTAATTAAACTTTCACTCTTGAGCATTCATGGCTATTGCTGAACTTGGTGTCAAACCCTGAGTATTTGTTTCCCATTAACTGCGAGTGAAATAATTTTTCAGAAACTGGAAGACCTACATCATCTCATTTCAGACATAAATTCAGGTGTCTCAGGAGCAGTCTCCATATCCTGCTTGGAAGCCACCATTTCAAAACTGAAATGCACATATTCCTAGTTTATGGTAAACTCTGGGAATAACATCTTATTTCCCAAGCAAGAGACAAGCTCTAGAAATTACCGCCCTTTTGTTTCAACAACTATTCTCATGCTGTCAAACACTTCTCATCCCAAGTTCTCTGCATTTCATATTAATATGCATAATCTCTGTAACCTTCATTCTGTTAGGAAAACTCACTCACACACTAGAAACCTCTTCAGCGATAGTTGTTTCTCATATTCTAGGCACCAACGCAGATTATTAAATGTAACTCTAACCAAGACAGGGACACAGGTCACTTTTTGGAATGCAATTATAACATTCTATCATTATGAAGGTCATTTTTCTTTCCTTGAAACTAGAGGCTTGGATATCATCTGGGCTAGCATAACATGAAAAGGTATTTTCTCGTTGTATTGAGATGTGGACTAGCGCAGCCATCCTTCTCATTCTGCTCACAGACCTGTACAATGCATCCTGCTTACCAGCACTTGAAAAGGCACAATACATTTAAAACTCAGGAATTTTAGGCCTTGAGAAGTCACCTTGGATAAGATTTTTTGCAAACAAACGTCATTTGCACCATACACCTAGAAATAGTTCATGGGTACATAGACACACAGCAAGAACCAACAGCCCTGCAGCTATTGCACATCACTATATCGCATCCCAACATTTTCATTTTGTTGCCCTTCTCCTAAGAGGCTTGAAAACTAGAATTATAGAATCATTAGGTTGGAAAGGACCCACTGGATCATCGAGTCCAACCATTCCCATCAGTCACTAAACCATTCCCTTCAGCACCTCATCCACCCATCCCTTAAACACCTTCAGAGAAGGTGACTCAACCGCTTCCCTGGGCAGCCTGTTCTAGTGCTCAATTGTAAGAATGTTAAAAAGTTAAATGTTAAAAAATATTTTTACAGGCTTCCTCCCACCCTTCAGCCTTTACCTGTGCCTGGAGTACAGCCCTCCTAGCCCAAGGATTAATTGTCGAGCCATGATCATGCCAACCAGCCAGTGGAAAGGGCAGAAAAGAGTGAACAAGAGGACACTGCCAATACTATTTTTATCTCCCAGGTCCAGTGGGGGTTTGCACATGACAGGCAATGGAGAAGACATGTCTCAAGGCACATGTAAAAATTTATACACAAAGTAGGGATTTTCTCAAGCCATAAGGTTTATGTGTATGCCCAGGTATGACACCCCATTTGATGTGGTGAGTGAGAACCCTCCACAGACTTGTGGTTTGTCTAGAAAGCCAGATGGGTACCAAGAGATGCTCCTAGATGGCTAAGATCAGTAGAGCTGGGAGAGAGGGGTGACGGTAACAACAAGACCTCTGTGATCCACTATCTGTTCCACCAAAGCAGCCCTGCAGCATTCTCCTGCTGATCTCCTCCCCAGGATGGCAGAACTGGCTGCTAACAAAGATCCCTGCTATGGGAGCATGGGCTACCTGGGGGATCCAAGGAAGATGAATTACAAGCAGCTGCAGGAAAAACACCAGAAACATGTTATTATTATTTCTCTTTCTCTTTTGGGGGGTTGGTGTGGTTTTTTTTTGTTTGTTTGTTTTTCTTTTTGGCATTAAGTCAGGATAAGAGAAACTCCTGCAAGACACGATTTGTAGCACAATAAAGAAATTACCTTGTAAGGTACTAAGATAAATTTAATCCACACTTGCTTTGAAGTAAGAATGATAAATAAAGCGCTTACAGAGGAACAGGTCAGTGTCATGTTTGTCGAGCCACCTACAGCACAATAATGTAACTGGAGGCGCTTGTAAGTTGGCCATCTCTAACAAGACAGTGAACCATTTTCCAGCTCAAGACAATGTTCAGACCTCAGGCAATGACAGTTTCTTTTTTTCTGCTTCTGTCAAAGCCCCTGGCAAAACTATTAACTTTGATGAGCTCTCTGATACAAAGAGACACTGAGAAACCATCAATTCCAACACTGAAGTCTAAGGTGCCTCTGATTCTATGGAATAATCCATGCAACAGCAGACTCACATCAGACACTCCAGCTTTAGGGAGATGACCAACAGGACACACAGATAAATGGATTAAAATTCTGTTTTTTCTATCCTTGGAGACTATTTCTTAGGCTCAGATTTCCATGTGTAACTTAGATGTACATTACTATGTGATTAATTTCATGAAGAATATTTTATATAACAAGAGTTATTCGGCTTTCTTTGGACAATAAAAATACACTTCCACCCCATCACTACCAGCAGCATCAGAGGCAGATTAAAATAGTAATTCATCACCTGGTCTCTTCTGATCCTGGTCAGGTACATTTACAAGGCTGCCTTGCTAGCTAAGACAATATACTCAGAAAACCCTGAATCTCTCCAAAATTACTATCTTTAAAGATAAAAACAAATCAAAACAATACTGGAGATAAGCATGGCCATGAATCTCTGGCTTGTCCTTTCTTACCTTAAAATTGGCAAATGAAAGGGGAAATGTTCATGCCTGCAGGTCATAGAATCATAGACGTTGGAAAAGATCTCTAAGATCATCCAGTTCAAGCATATCAGCATCACCATGCCTACTAAACCATGTCCCAAAGTGCCACATCTACACGTTTTTTGAACACTTCGAGGGAAGGACATTCCACTACTTCCCTGGACAGCCTGTTCCAGAGCTTTACCACTCAGTAAAGAATTTTTTTCTAATAGACATAAAGCTTTGCAACCAAATGGTCTCAGCTCAGGTCCCCCCCTGCTGCTGAAAATCTCCTCAGGGCGATAGGCTTGTCTGAAGCAGCCCTGTACTTTCTGGACAAGCTCTTTGAGGAACTCTAAGCTGATCCTCAACTGGCCCCTGATGACTACCAGGCATCATGCCTCATACCATCACCACCATTTCCTAGGGACTGAGATATTGTACAGGGGAGAAAATCACAGTTGGTTTCAAAAATGCCACTGGTCCCACCACTGCTTCCCATGCTTGCAGGAGACTGTTGCACTGGGACTCCAGACATGCAGAGTATGACACCTACATGGGCTACACATGTAGATATCTGAAGGTTCACACCCATATTCTGAGGTTTAAATGGACAGTAGGTGGACATAAGCATCCACTGAGGTATGCACGTGAATTTCTCTATACAAGGAATTTTCTGCATCCAAAATTGGAATAATTTTCATAACGTCCTTAATTATCTCCCTATAGCTAGGCACATACCACTTGAGATAAGCTCTGCTCATTTTGTTCCAAAGTGTATGCTGAACGTTGAAACTAGACTTGCCGTTATAGAATTTCAACAGCTTCTTTATGTTGATTTATTATCACACCGAGAACAATAAAATTATCAGTGCATCTTTTGATGAGATGGAAGCAATTAGCTCACAGCTTCCATCCGTATTGGAGTCAAGCATATACATATGTATATGTACATATGTATATTATAATTTCATGTATGTGGATTGAGTTCAACTGCTCAGTTTAATTATATCTGATGCTCACCAAATAAGCTTGAATGATTTAAAGCGATCATAACCTATAAGGAATAAATATTTATGCTTTCTAGTTCTTAACGCTCATAAAAAGCAGACTTTGCGATAGATGGATTTGGAATACAAATAAACTCTGTGAATTGAGTTTAATGTCATAATGCAATGTAAGCTTTCGGCATGAACTGATTATAACCTGGAATAAGACCTAAACATGAACCATAAAGAACCTAACACCCACCCACATAGACTTTGTGTATTTTATGATTAGGTTTCAGCAGATTTTTCTATAAAACAGTATTGAGGAGGGGGAGGATAAAAGTGATCTTTTCTATGAAGTTTCTGATTATTGTTAGAGCCAAGGAGCCTTGACTAGCAAGTCATGCGTTTTGAGAACATCTGCCCATTTTTAAGATTATTTCAGTGCAGATGCATTTTACTGTCGCTTACAAACACAAGCAAGCAACCTCTCAATTTAACTGAAACAAGGACATTACAAGGACAAAGGAGGACAAAAGCAAATGAGTGGAAGGTTCACAAATCTAAAGATCCTCTGGCAAGTGATATGTCACCCTGATTTGCATCCATGATGAGCAGACACTGATTTGCATCCCTGATGATGGAACCCAGGAGGAGGCATCCAGGAGGGGTGCCTAAGACTCCGCATACCTGCTTCCAGCTTGCTGATCCCCACAGCTGCACTGCCACACTCCAGCTCAGGAATGACTGTCTATCACCAGGAGCAGAGCAGGACAATGCCTGCTACAGCCCCAGCACTGGACACTGTCCCAGTACTCAGCATAACCTCAAGTAGCAAAAGCTTTCCAAATGGGAATAAGGAGCATAGACTATGAACAGTCTGAAGCCAGGGCTGGCAGAACACTGCTCCCTGCCTGCCACAGCTTCAGGGCAAGATCATCTTCAACCCCTGGGCACACTTTCTCTCTTCTTGGTTCCTGGACAGCTCAGGAAGACCAAGTCCCATAGCTACTCTGGTCCAACTGGGACTGTTTATAATGGACAACTCCTTCACCCAGAATGTCTGAATTGTCACTGTTATGCTGTTGCTTAAGCTTCTAAAGAAGGGAATGGACAATTCCCTATCACATAACTCATGGATTGTGCCCCACCTCCAGCAGAAACCATCATCCCCAGACATTTACCAGGAGTCAAATTATATTAAATAGCAGATTTTTTCCAGAACAGACAACTAACTTTTCCATCTTTGTTATATCTAGCAAACAGTATTTAAAGGTTATTTCTTTTTTTTCACTCCATACTACACAGACAGATCACTGTTGCCTGTTTTCTCCTCTACTTGCTCGTGGCCAAAACAGACCTCAGGAGAGAGAGCAGATACGTTACTGATGCTCATGACCCGTTGAAAGTGATAGGACAGATATTCAGGGCAAAACAGTTCTTTATAAATGCTTACTCTGTGCCTCAGAAGACCCATTCACCCTCATCATTCTATTACACAGCACATGGATGCTAACAACCCACGTTAACGGGAGTCATGCTGCCCATGGCAAAATTAATGTGACATCGGTCCTGTACCATTCTGTAGATGGCTACAGCAGTGGTATTCTCCTGCTGCTGCTTTTATAGCTTTAATTCTTACTTTTTCCAATTGAACCATGGCACTTCAACATTACTGTAGAGCTAATTTAGCGGTTCAGCAAGGATTTGAGTTTAATTTTCCTTAGTGTGATTCAAGGAGCCTTTAACAGCACCACACCCATCAGAATGGAGGTCACATAATTTATTTTAACATATTCATAGTGAAAATATCTATAGCATAGGTCTAATCTTATCCCCTGTGCAGTCAGCACAAGTCTCTCTGTTGAGCTTTATGGGCATTCAATCATGTTCCCAAAACCAATACTTCTCTTCCCACACCTTATTTGCCTCTTGCAAAGCTACTCTTTATGCCATGGGATGAAAGATCTTAATGCATTATTGAACAGCATAGTTTATCATTCATATTTATTTTCTCTAAATATATCTCAGAACTTGTTTTTATTAATGGCTTTGCAAGACTGCCTCACAAATAGCATCAACCATAGGAGCACAACATGCGCGGGTAAAGGCAGCACAAAGCAATCAGGAGAATGTTTGTAAGAACTTCTAAAGCTCAACTACATGATTGAAAGTCTTGTTTGGTGAGAAACCCACAGTGAAATAGGAAATTGTCTTTCGTACAGAGGAGGAGTGGAGGGGTAGAGGGCCACGGCCACACTGCCCACCTGGTACCATTCTCCATATGCCCAGGATGCTTGTAGAGGTCTCCACCTGCTCTGAAAATGATGATCAGCTCGTGTGGCACTGGGTTTTAAGGACAGAGCTGCAAGGCAGGTAACGTACTGCCAGCTGCAATGCTATGCAAACCTACATGGATGCAATATGGCCATTTGGGCAGCAAGAGCTCCTCCTTACCTGCCTTATGTACATCACAGCAAGGCTTCACATTCAGAATTCGTATGGAAACACAGGATGCAAAGGTTGGACCAGCACAGAAGGTTCCCCACATGGAAAACGCACGTTTGTCTACCTGCCCAGAGAAGTACAACCAGTGGTTGCTCTCAGTCAAACTGTAGCCATGGCCACCATGCTCCACACAGGCACCAACCACCACACCTGCTGCAGAGCAGGATGCTCCAGAGCCCAGCAACAGCCCAGCCTGTGCCACAGTCTCATTCATCACTGAAAAAATCACTTATGTTCTCACTTCAAAAACTTAGGGTTTTTTCAAATCCTAAAAGCACTTCCATTCATCTTTTTCATCTTTTCTCACATTTTATAACATATTTCATATTTGCCTGTAGTTACGTATTTGTTTCAAAAATATGAAAACCACATTTAACTGAAGCAGTCTGTACCATCAGGATTAGATAGTTAAAGATGAATATAAACCAGAGGCATTTTTGAAAATATTAATCCTTTTGCCAGAAACAATCCAGCCAGGAATAGATTTTAAAAACACCACAAACTCTGCCTTTGCCTACCCATCTGCGGGTGGATGAGGTACTGAGGGGCATGGTTTAGAGATTGGTGGGAATGGTTGGACTCGATGTTCCAGTGGGTCTCTTCCAATCTGGTGATTCTATTCTGTGATTCTGTTCTATGATCTACTGGTTTGCATACCTTATCGGTTACAAGAAATAATAAAATCATAGGATAGTTTGGGTTGGAAGGGACCTTAAAGTCCATCCAGTTCCACCACCCCTGCCATGGGTAGGGACATGTCCCACTGGATCAGGCTGCCCAAGGCCCATCCAACCTGGCCTTGAACACCTCCAGGGATGCGGCAGCCACAGTTTCCCTGGGAAACCTGGGCCAGTATCTCACCACTCTCAACTGGAAGAAATTCCTCCATATGTCTAGTCTAAATCTTCCCCTCTCCAGTTTATACCCCCTGCCCCTCATCCTATCACCAAAAGCCTTTGTGAACAGTCCCTCCCCAGCTTTCTTGTAGCCCCTTCAGGTACTGGAAGGTCACTCTAAGGTCTCCTTGAAGCCTTCTCTTCTCCAGCCTGAACAATCCCACCTCTCTCAACCTGTCCTCATTCAGGAAGTGCTCCAGCCTCCTGACCCTCCTTGTAGCTTCCTCTAGACCTGCTCCAACAGTAATAATAATGTATAACAGTGAATCATCACTCTTTATCATAAGCACGATCCTTACCAATCTCTTTGTCAGAACATCAACCATTCTATTCCCTGCATATGGTATTCAAGACAAGCAAGCCAGGTCACCATCTTGATACACTCAGGCAATGCAAAATCAGAGGGATACTTCCATTAAAACTATGTATAAGAACTGTTGGAGTCATAATTGATCAAGATACCTAATGAACCTTAGGTATTAAAAGTCATCTAATTTATTTCAAGACCAGAGCAACCCCAGCAGGTATCACAGACTGAGACCCATCACTCTTGACTGTCCACCATGGATGATATTCAGGCAAACCCAGTGCCCTCAAAATCTCTACTGGATCTACTTCCCTCAGCTGCTATACTTCTAAGAGATTGTTTCCTAGCCAAAAATATAAAAAAAGAATTGTTCTCCCTGTTATTTTAACTAATAATTATCTGCCTGTCATATTCTGACCTACTAATGAGAGAAAAGGAAGAAAATAAAGGATATTTATTTTGATGAGGATAAAATGAAGGCAAACATCTTCAATAATTCACACTAAATAAGAAAAATAAAACCTAATAATTCAAAGTAGGAAAAAGTTGCCTGAAAGAGGGAGGAGATGAGTAAATCTGGTCCCACAGTTGTCTTTCAGGCAGAACTGAAGCACTCTGGAGGGAATTCACTGCTGCAGAGATCCATTTCCATCAATCCCATCTGCTCTCAGCACAGGTGGCAACTTCTCAGAGAAAGCACTACACCAAAATGACAGCTTCTGGACTGTCACCAAAATGGGGATGGAGAACTCCTCTCCAGAACGGAGCCACACAAACCAAACCCTCGTGCAGGAACTAAAACTGGGAGGGAAGGAGGTGAGACACTGATGACAAATAATGCCCTCCCCTAAGGGAAGCACCACAGCTAGTGCCCACTCCCCGATCACAGGAACCAGGCTCTGATGGATGTCTTGCCACCTACACAGGGAGCAGAGACTGGGTGAAGCATCAGAAAAGACTTGCTGGTCCTCACCAGGTTTGGCAGCCTTGTTCTCTGCACAGGCAGCTAGAGGTGGAGATGCTGGTGCCTCGCACGTACCCAAGACCTTCACTGCCAGCACAGCGTGCCACACACTTGGAAGATGAAATAAAGGTCACCAAGCCAGTATTCCAAGGGCAGTATCAACCTGCCAGAGGGCCCCTTCAAAGTCATCATCATGGTAACTTTCTGGAGCAAGGAAGCAAGTTTCTTCAAAACAACACTTTCAGTGTATCTTAAGTCATGTAACAGCCTTGGCAGCAGGAGGGACCCAGTCTGTTCAAACACAGCCGCCTTTCATGGGCAATTTTAAATCATGTCAAAGCCAAATGGAAGACCTGCAAGAATCATTTCCCAACTGAAATAGAAACGTCTGCAAGACCTTCAGCTGCAAACCCTACTGGGCTCAGTTGGTATTGGTCCTGTGTCACCAATGCACCTGAACGTACCCAAGTTGCCCCGTACCACCCTGTCCCTGTGGCCACAGCAGGAGAATTGGGAGTCAGGGAGAGGAGGGAATGCTACAGGCACTTCAGGAACCTCCCAGGCCATCTCCCAAGTCATCAGTTCTGCTCCCCTCAACCCCATTACCAACCTAGCAGATGAAGTTTAGAAAACAGGAATCTCGCAGTGCAGTATTTCAAAGAATAGTTTGGGTCAGAAGTAACTGTAAAGATCATCTAGTTCCAACCCCTCTGCAATGGGCAGGGACATGTCCCACTAGATCAGGATTTGCTATGGAGCAGTATGGAGCTGGAATAGAAGGCAAGCGAGTAGTCCTGCCACAGGAGATCTCGCAACAGGAAACCACAGCAAAGCAGGGATGTACAACGCCCCTTGGTCTTACCACATATCAGTTTTTAAACACAAAAGCTTCAGTGCCTCAGTGCATTTCAAATTAATTCTATGATATTTTTTATAAAATCAAGATGCACCACTAATGTATTCATTATTTATAGGCCATCTTTAAATCAGGGAAGTTATTTTTCTGCTGGAGACTGCTGTGCAAATGGTACCCATCATAAAGTTCACTGACTTAAAGAGAAAACAAGAAAGACCGCTGTGCCTCTGCTGCTGAGAGATGGAGATTACACACCGGTGTTGCTTGTTACTGAAAAGCTCTCATCGGAGCCCACTAGAGTCAAAGGGAAGATGCCAGCAGCCTCGCGAAGAAAACAAAAATATTTAATGGCAATTCACACCTTAAACAGTTCAGAAACAAGCCAAGAAATGGAAAATACATTTTAGCAGCCTTGTATGTGCACAGACTCTACAACATGGCAGCATTTATCAATTACGTTCGGCAGGTGCTGCCTATGCTGCCAGTCTAGACATTTACATGCCAGTTAACAGACACTGGCCATGAAGAGCCCTGGCACTAACGAATCCTCCTCTCGAGCTAATAACAGGTCTATTCAGGTCTCAGGGTTATCTCATTCAGTCTGATCGGCTTGGGAGGTCAGTGATTTCCATGAAAACTATGGGGTCTTTGCTCCTGCTATATTCCAGCTTAATCTTTTTACTGAGGCAAAGAGCTAGAAGATTTACATTGCTTACCTGGATAAAGTACAGTGCTGCTGGGCTGACTGCTCCAGAGAGGCCGAAATCTGCACAAATACAGGCTTCCCCTGTGACTTCAGTCCCCTGTCAGTGCAGCTGGTCTCAGGCATGGGAAAATTTGAAAATTGCTTCCCTTCCTATAATATTTTAATCTACTCCAGCACCTTGTACTGTTGCTAGCAAACCAGCATTTTAATTCCTCTGCTTTGTCAGAAATTTTATTCTTGCATGTTTGCATGTACATTCATTGCATTCTGCTCTGTACAGAGAGAATCTCCTTTGGTTTCTAAAGACAGCAAAAATTATCAGCAGTGTAAAGCCCAAGAATGTAACTTTCAAAAGTGAGCTCATGACCAAAGAGTAGAAAACCTATTAACAGTATAATTTTGTTGACTTTCAAATCACTGATGCAACACTGGAAATCCCACACTCAATAAGAGTACCCAGCAGGTACTCCAAGATATGCTTATTTCTAAGTCAAATGTGAACCACAATGATTCTTTTTTACATCCAAATTGAAATGTAATGAGAACGTATTAACAAAGAGTATTAAATATTCAGTGGTTTGGCTCTACTCAGAAAAGGCTTTACCTTATGCTTCCAGAGGGACTCACAAAGCAATGCTGATGTAAGGCAGGCTTTGGGCTTTGCTCTTTTAATATCACTTAGAGGAATTCCACTTCTGCATGGAAAAATCAAACAAAACCCCAACTAACCAACATCAGAAAAGCCTAAAGCAACAGACAACCTATAAATATGAAATAAAATGCTAGTATTGAATCTAGACACTCAAAAGAGCTTTCTTCACAGTGGCAGATTTAGCTGCCGTTTCCTTTTGTGGTGAGTACACATAAAAAATAACTGTTTCGGGAGCAGATCACACTACTCTCGAAATGCCATCAATTGCTTATTTCTTACTGATAATAATCGTGAATGCATACAAAGTCACAGAGCAGAAGAATACAGTGCTATAAAATCCAGACACAAGGAGAAATTCTGGCACTGAGCAAATATAAGCCCTCCTCATTGTCCAAAGGTCAGAATTTTACTTAAAATTGTTCTGGGTTCTGTGGATTTTTCATACTAAAATACATTCACAGCAAAGGGTGGAGCTGCTACTAACAATCTAATGGGATATAAGATCAATTTCATAGAAAACATAGCAAAACGACCTTTGCGCTTACCTGGAAAATAACCACACGTGAACTGGGTGTACTGCAAATGGATAACTCCTATTGGCTGCATGTAGAAACCTGGTTTGAAAGGCGGTCTTAACTCACAAACATGGAAAAGATGTGTTGCAGTACTGTATCCATAAGAATGTTAACTGTGGGCTGAACACACTGCATGAGAGCAAAGGTCCTTTCCAAACAGCAAGCAGCTGCTATCCATAGCTAAATCATACAATAACCAGGTTGGAAGAGACCCAACGAATCATCGAGCCAAATCATTCCTATCAAACACTAAACTATGTCCCTGAGCGCCTTTGTCCACCCGTACCTTAAACACCTCCAGGGAAGGTGAATCAACTACCTCCCTGGGCAGCCTCTGCCAGCGCCCAATGAACCTTTCTGTGATTTTTTTTTTTCCTAATGTCCAGCCTAAATCTCCCCTGGCAGAGCTTGAGGCCATTCCCTCTCGTCCTGTCCCCTGTCACTTGGGAGAAGCCAGCTCCCTCCTCTCCACAACCTCCCCTCAGGTATTTATAGAGAGCAATGAGGTCTCCCCTCAGCCTCCACTTCTCCAGCCTAAACAACCCCAGCTCTCTCAGCCGTTCCTTATAAGGCCTGTTCTCCAGCCCCTTCACTAGCTTTGTCACTCTCCTCTGGACTCACTCCAGAGCCTCAACAACCTTCTTGTGCTGAGGGGCCCACAACTGAACACAGGATTCGAGGAGCAGTCTCACCAGTGCTGAGTACAGAGGGAGAATAACCTCCCTGGAACTGCTGGTCACGTCGTTTCTGATCCAAGCCAAGATGCCACTGGCTTTCCTGGCCACACTGCTGGCTCATGTTCATGTGCATATGCTGTGGAAAGTGTATGGAAATGGAGCAAGGATGTAGAGATAGATAGAGAAAAGGGGTAAGAAAACAGCGCAGAGATACTATAGCAGTTGTTTACAACTGCCTATGCCTCTCATGACATTAAGGACCTCTATCGCATCCTCTCCCACCCTACCTGTCATCGCTATTTCATCTGAAGGGCACAAAGTTGCATCTCTGTTCCAGGCAGCATCAGAAGAATGTCATGCACCAGAAGCACCATCAGCAAACAGGGACCTAGACCTATATTTAGCTATGTTTGCGTGCATCAGCCTCATTTAAATATAATCAAGCTATTGCAACACTACCATGTAACAAAACAGGTTTGAAGAAAAAAAAACATTAAACTGTGAATGGATCTCCAGCAAATTCCTGGATACTGCAGGAAGGAACAGAAAATTGAAGAGGAGATGAGTGAAGTCATGCAATAATCAATTCCTCAGCAGCAGCTAATGAGCACGTCTGTACTGTAGGGCAGGCACATGCCAGCCTTACCCTATACCTGGAACATGCTGTGCTCCCACGCGGACACAGCCTTCAAAACACAGACACTGTGACTGCTATGAAGAAAAGGTGCTGTGCCCAATGCAGCATCTACTCAACAGAGTGGAACTGGAAGCCTTTTCTGTTGTCATTTGGGTGTCTAAAACTTCTGCTTTAGAAAGGGGTCCCTCTCAATAGAAGTGTCTTCTCCCATTAAGATTTGTTGCCTTCAGGCCATGACCTCTCATGTGTGCATTCATTAGCTGGTCCTCTGACAAACCGAGTTCTTTGTGTCATTTTTCTCATTGCCTTTCAATACCTGATCTCCTGAGTCATCCAGCCACGTGAGAGTCCATTCTCTATTTTGATGTCCCTTTTTGATAGTCGAGTTCTTTGTGCAAATACTGTTTACTTTTGTGGTTTTAGTCCTATGTAATACTGAACATATCCTTCTGCATTATGAATTGTGGAAAGTATGGTATGAAAGTATGGTCATTGGGTATTGGAACAGGCTGCCCAAGGACGTGGTAGATTCACATTTGCTGGAGGTGTTTAAGGCATGGGTAGACTAGGTCCTGTTTGATAGGAATGCTTGGACTCGATGATCCAATGGGTCTCTTCCAACCTGGTGATTCTATGATTCTACATAACCTTCTCACTACAGTGGCTGAGTCATTTTACAAAATACTCCTTCGCTGTCTGAGCTTGAGGCGTTACGTCCGAGAGGGATTTTTAATACTGGACAATACACATAGCACTTGTCTGATTTGAGAAATGCATGTAATACCCAGCTGCTGCTGTGAGGAGCTCCATAGCTTCGAGCTAACTATGAAAATCCAATGCACGAGGCTACAGCGAAACCACAGCCTGCTTATAAAAATCATTGACAGCATTTCACATTTAACTCATTTCTGTTGTCTCTCTAATGCCTCCTGTGGGATTTTGATTTTAATTGAGAGGGAGAATCAGGGATAAAGTTCAAAAATCTTGAAAAAGAAGTTAATAACCTAAGGAAATGTGTAACTAGGATTGAGCAGGTGGGTTAAGAAGCATGAGAAGGAAGTCATTACCCAATATAAACCAAGTCGAGCAGAGAAACATATTCCTCCTGGTAAGGATGGTCACAGGCAGAAGAACCAGTAATAATGAAACATAATAAATCTGTACCTGGTCCAACTCTTTAATTGTATATATAATATACGGAGGACTATCACAGAATCATTAGGTTGGAAAAAACCTCCAGGATCATTGAGTCCAACCATTCCTATCAATCACTAAACCACATCTCTGAGCACCTCATCCACCCATCTTTTAAACACCTCCAGGGAAGGTGACTCAACCACCTCCCCGGGCAGCGTATTTCCAGCCCCAAGGGCACTCATCCAGGTAAACGACACCACTGCCAGCTGCACCACAACAAGGCGATGCAGGCACTTGTCATCCTGCTTTCCCCTGAGAACATCCCTATTTACTCATCTTGGTCCAGCCAAACTGTTGGCAGCAACAGGGAAGATTAGTTTGTAAAAATTCCTGGAATGTAAACAAACCATTTACTACTGAAAAGAGGAGAGCAATTAAATTAATAATTTCAATCCCTGTGTCTAATTGCCAGTAACAGAGTCAAATACAGAAACACAGCAATTTATTTTTATTTTTGTTGTTATCATTTTATGACCCCCAAAATTAGTGAAAATTGGGGTCCAGGGACTTGCTACCTTTGGAAGCAACATCCATCATGATTAGGTCATATGGGACAAGACTGCTTGTTTGCAAAGGACAAGAGAAGACTTTTTGCTTGAACATAGGAGAAATTGAACAGTAACGGCAATAAAAAAATTATTTTTTACAAACCATGCAGGCTTCTCCAGCTACATTCAATCCTTAACTTCTGCTTCTGCTTTCTCCTCAATGTGACACCAAGTGTCCCCTCAAGGCCTTGGTTTGCTACAGTTGAGGCCACCTAGAAGCCACATTTGCTGAACCCTCCTTCCTTACTCTGCTTCTTTGACAGGTCCACATACGTTCATTAAAAATATTCAGCCCTTTCTGAATCTGATTAGCTTCTTCCCTCTGCTTCAGACTGCAAAACGTGTTGCGTTTTTTGAGCAGTGGCTGCCCTCACTGGTCTGTAAAGGTGCTGCTGCTTGAATCCTTGCAAGAAATGTTTGCAGCTGGCATAGACACTGCTCAGCTGCTAAAAGATTTAGCAAAGTCTGCTCTGTCTTTTTTCCCACTCCAAACCAAAACCAGCAAAATGCCAGAGTCCAGCAGAGCAAAGCTAGCCTGTTTCTCTGCCTTTCCCCACCTCCTGTGCTGGGTTACTGGAGAAGATCTCCAGCACACTGCACTACATGGGATGCTACATAAGATGCAGTGACCATCTCAAAAAACCAAAAGGGGTAGAAGAATGTCAATCACTGCTTATAATTCTCCTTAGCATCTACAATGAAAGCAGTTACATAGGGTAATGATGATTTATGGTGCATACCTGTGCACTACCGCTGAGTGCTCCCTCACCTGGAACGTGCTAGTGGTCCCCAGACTTCTCAGCTGGAAAACAGAAATAATCTGAAGCACATTTAACGATGAGATGCAAACATGTTTGCTTGTTTACTGAGGACAGGTCATGTACGAACAGTATTTACACTAGGAATTTAAAAGCACTTTTTTCCCAGAGCATGTAAGCCACAGCCAGACTTGATGGGTGAAATAATTCCAGATTCACCTTCATTTCCCCCCTTCTCTTTATGCTATACAAGTGTAAAGGGGCTGATCTGCAAGCAGTTTTCCCTTGTTCCGGTGAATGGAACTGAATGTGGAGCCAAAGCCAAGCCAAACATCTCCTGGTTCACAGTTAACTCAGAAAGGGAGGGTTGCTGGTAAGGTAAACACCTAGAAAGCACAGCAAGGATCTTTCTAAGCACAGACCATAAAATTGCCTCGTACAACTTGTTTTTCAGTAGCAACTGTATACAGATCTGTCATTAAAAGGGAGAGTTTCTATAACACTCTTCAGAGGAGACAAGGCTCACCGTGAGTACATGCTGAAGGCACACATGGGAGAGCCCTTTCAGTCTCGGCAGATGGTATTTCACCTTCTCCAAGGGCATCAGGATAACAGCATCCGTTCTTATGATCCTTCATATAGATGGCTAAGCAAGTCTTTAGGTAAAATAACCCCCTCATGCATCAACAGGTCTTACAAGTAAGTGGTTATTCCATCCAAAAGGTGGCAAGGTGAAGTAACACATCCCCAAAGGTGCCCAACTCCCAGCACCAGCAGTGATGAACAACCCCAACAGACACCAGCAAGCCGTATAGCCCATGGAGCACTTGAGCAGGCAGGGAGAAAAAAAATAAGGATTTTATAAATCAAGACCTTACTATAGCTTCCTATCCAAACAGAAACAACGCTTTCAATTTTGGCAGCATCATTGGTTTTGGCAAAATTACTCTGACCGTTTTGAAGTTCTTTGTCTGGGTTTCCTGTGGTTTTATATGTCAGTTTTCCTATTTTTGAATTTAAAAAAAAAGGGGGGGAAATTGCTAGTGAAGATCTATTTTTTCTACTGTACTGGAAAGCAGCAAAAATAACATATTCAATGACCTGGGATGGAAAATAGAAGAATGGCAATGAGATGAGGGTGAAGGGTGATACTAAAATGAATTTCTGTTTCTGGAAAGGACAGGTCTCTCAGCAGGTTATGGTACCGCCTGACGCAGACACAAGAGACTCGGGGGCGTCACAGCAAACTGGAAAATGCATTAGCTGGCAAACGAATTTTGACACAGAATTCTGTTTTTCTTTAGTTAAAAATGGATAGCATAGGAGCTTAGTCACCTCACTGCTGTTCCATCAGATTAATAAACTGCCCTATAAGAAGATTATTACTCCAGTTAAATGAAAAATTGCATGACACATAACTACAGATAGATAAGATATACACATACAGGTGCCTGTATACAAATCTACAGCAGAAAGACAACATGGAAAACTATCATGAGTCTTTTCTAATGAATACACCCATTTTTTCACTTTTGCACTGAAATTCAGTTCAACAGTACCAAGAATCACATAATTAATAAGAAGTAAACAAATTCCCACTTCTTAATTAAAATTGTTTGACTCAGAATGGCTTTAGAAGGCAAACGTGGCAGAAAGCTCTTCCCCAGCAATGCACCAGCACAATCCCTCAAAACACCCCCACACTGCATCCCTCCTCTCTGACTGCAGGGATGTGAGGGGAGACCTGATTGGTCTCTACCACTACCTGAAAGGAGGTTGTGGAGAGGAGGGAGCTGGCCTCTTCTCTCAAGTGACGGGGGACAGGACGAGGGAATGGCCTCAAGCTCTGCCAGGGGAAGTTCAGGCTCAACATAAGGATAAAATTCTTCACTGAAAGGGTCATTAGGCAACGGAACAGTCTGCCCAGGAAGGTGGTTGAGGTACGGATAGACCTTCCCTGGAGGTGTTTAAGGTATGGATGGACAAGGCGGTGAGGGGAATGGTTTAGTGTTTGATAGGAATGGTTGGACTCGATGATCCGGTGGGTCTCTTCCAATCTGGTGATTCTATGATTCTATGATTATACTGACAGCAGCAAGTTATTCATGCTTCAAGCTCCTTCAGAAGCAATTTTTTTTTTCAGCATACCTCCTTTTCAAGGGAATATTCACCCAAATGTACCTGTTTTCCTCCACAAATACATTTGGAACTGCTAGCAGCTCTTGTACAAGCCTAAAAATAAAGGTTGATCTTTTAAAGACTGAATTAATATCTCTGTATTCATGAACAGCAGGGCAGGGGGGAGGAAAGAGATAATATAAGCACTGAGACTGAAAGAAGGCAACAGCAAAACCTCATAGTTTCTTCAGAGCCTGTGCATCCACAGGAAAGGAAAGTGCTCTGAATGTCAAAAAACCTTCAGCTGAATTTTGTACTAATTTAAATACCAGGAGGCATAAATCTGTAGGAAACTAGCCCTCATTAGGTCAGAAAATTACTTAAGGAGGTAAGTGACTATCTCCTTACATGTTTAGGAGTCAGCAGACACTGCTGTTTCAGCAATCAAGAGCAAGTCATCTCCTCCAACCTCTGCTGAATGATCTTGGTTTTGGGAAGCCCTGTTTCATTGTTCGTTATCACAAACAAATTAAGTGCTGTTAGGGTTTAGCTGCAAGGACTCTGGCCAGATTTAATTCCCAGGGATTTCTTACATCAAATGACGCTCCCCTGCACATCCCCACTGAGCTACCAGCCACCTCTCTGCTGGTGCCCATCACCAACCATGCCAACAGTCACCACGTGCAGAGTTCCTGGGCTTCAAGGAGCAGCCAACAAGCCACCAAACCACCTGTTGGAACAGCGTGCTGGCCTATGTCTCATAGACAGCAGCAGGCTCCTGACAAAAAAGGCCTTGTGTTTGGAAAATATTTACATTTCATTGCAATGATCCTCTGTTCCATGCCTGAGTGCCAGGCTGGCAAGCGCATTCTGCAGAAAAGCCAGATTATTGGAAAACACTGTCCTCTACATAAGTAGTAGTCTTGCATGTAATGAGGCGATTTGAGGGATCACAAACACATCAGCTGTGCCCTCTCCGTGCTGCTTGGGGCAGATGCCATAACCCTGAGCAGTGGGAGAGGCACTCGCTGAGGGAGAGGAGAGCAGCAGCACACGCAGCACGGTTCAGCTCCTCATGCTTAATTCTCATATGGAGAATTTTCATAACCATCTACATAGGAAATGTCTGTGATGCCTGGAAAAGGTGCTTGAGAAGATAGATTCAGCTCTCAAAGTGCAGTTAAAGCACAGAAAATAAATATCTGTTTGCTTTCAACGAGAATATCCTTACTTAGGATGAATACTAATGTGTGTATTTACGATGGTGACTCGGAAAACAAACAATATTTCTTTTTTGTTTGGTTCTTACAATTCAGTGCTCTGACTGTGGCCGCATTTCAATTGGGGAATCTGCCCAAGTCCTCTGCTGCTTTCCAATGATCAGACAGCAACTCTGGCACACCATGTATCCCACAAGAAAGTTCAAAAATATTTTTTGCATCTGATTTTCAAGGGAAGTGGTTTGGGCGTTGTTGATTAGCAGGTCCCAGAAGTCACCTGATGGAGACCTGGGCATCTGTACAGTAAATTTCATGGAATCATAGAATCATTTGATTGGAAAGGACCTTTGAGACCACAGAGTCCAACTGTACCTGTCCACTACTAAACATGTCTCTGAGCACCTCATCTACCTGTCTCTTATATACCTCCAGGGAACATGACTCAACCACTTCCCTGAGCAGCCTGTTCCAGTGCCTAATCACCCTTTCAGTGAAGAAATTCCTCCTAATATCTAATTTGAACCTCCCCTGGAGCAACTCGAGGCCATTTCCTTTCACCCTACCACTTGTTACTTGGGAAAAGATTCATTGACAGAACAGTGAATTTTCAGGGTCTCTTTTCAGCCTTCCCAAGATCAGAAAATACTCTTGTACCAGAGTACTTGTACTTCAGCATGATAACAAAGCAGCTCACCCTCACCCTACCTTGGCAAACAGAACTGACAAATCTACAGCATCACTGTGGTTAAAATTAAGATGGACTCGTTGACTCTTACATCCTCTTACATTCTACTGCAGGTTTCCTTGAAAACAATTGTCCCCTGTGGGATTCTGAGAGAAGACTGTTGTTTTACATTTCATCTCACTTATGGAGAAGCTTTTCACAATATAATCTCCCTTAGGCATCAATCTACTCCATGGCATTAAGCATTAGGGGCCTGTAGCATTTTCAAACACACCTAGTAAAGAAACAAAGTCTTTGATCTTCCCTTTCCTCTAGCTCTCTCTTTTGGGAAAGGGATGTTTAAAAAATGGGAAGACACTGGCTCATAATATGGCTTGACAGAAGTTTCTAGGCTATAGACAGTGATTTTTGCTACTAAGGAGAAGGACTGGACCCCTCACCACCTGCCACTGGGTTGTGCTGCGTGCAGGGCACCACAGGGGCTGGGCAATGACTGCAGCCACTGCCTCGAGCAGGGTCTAAGCTGAAACAACTCTGAAACCACTGAACAGAAGACATCTGGAGCAGTTGCTCATGTCTGAGGTGTACAAGATTGGGGAAAACAAAATGAATCTATTTTACATGTTTATTCACCCACTACGAGCAAATATCTTGTGCTATTTGTTAAGTGCCTAATATTCCAGTAAAGTCAAAAAACTTTTCTTTTCCTACAAACAATTTTAGCTAGGAACACCTTTTCCAATGCAAGACTGAGCACTAGATGTCTAGTGCTAAGGTACTCCCAGGGGTGGACGACTATACCTACAGCTCACTCAGATATGCTCTCTCCATGTAGCATATGCTCATGATTGGTGTATAAAGCCAAGGGGCTTGTTTCCAGGTGCAATCCCTCATGTACAAATTTATCACCAACCTTAAAAGAATTAACACTTACATGTAAAATAAAATCTGAGACACAGACCTCCAAAACTCATTCCCATTTTCCATAGGTACATGAGCAAGTACGCAGGTAACACCTAGAAGGTCCAACACCAGCATCATCAGAGCATTGCACAGACATGGGTCTGGATTCAGTGGCCATCTCCCACTTTCCATGCAAATTCTGTGCAGTTAATGCTGCTGCTCTACTTCTGGATAGCAGGTGGAGTAGTTGTGCCAAGGCCACCTGGCAGCTTACCTATCTGCTCATCCAATTCCTTCTCCAGGGTAAATCTGCAGAAATCTACACTAAATGTTCACTGAGTTACTTTGACCTCAGCTTTGGCAGGCTTTTAACTTATTTGTCTCTGCTTCCCATATTTAGAAATCTAGGAAATATTGGTTTCTTTAAAATAGATGGATTAATTTGCAAAGCCTATGGAATTGTGATGCCTTCCTCAGTAACAAGCAGCAGCAACTCTCCTCAGATGGAAGCATTTAGTTCTTAAATGCCCTTTTGAAGAAAACTATCAGCAACAGAAAACAAATGGAAAAGGTGTCTTCTAATATGCCAAAACGGATTAAAAAGTAGGGATCCTTCTTGAGCCAAAACCAATCCATAGTAATGCAAGCTTACTGGAGTGTTACACTGTTGATTTTCTGCCAGCTACACAAACAATAGCTGTTCTGGGCTAGAAACATTTTTTATCATGAAATTTTAAAGGAAACAGAACAGTGCATCAGATCCAGATCAGCTGGGAGGCACGAGCAACAGCTACAGCTTTCTTCTGCAAAATTGCATTTCAAAAAAATGCAAAACATGTGCTTGAAACTGTGAATATATTATAGTTCATTAAAGAGAAATTAGGGATCCTAAGAACACAAATTTGTTTGGCACTTTTTTTTTTTCCCAGCAGCTTCCTTTGTTTTCAGTGATTCTCAGGTCTGGTCAAGCACAGGAGTCAGAACATGGGCTAGTTAAAACTGCAAGGAGGAATTAAAGCAAAGCTTGTTCCACCAGATATCAAAACGGAAATCAAACGTGAGACCACTGTTGATCAATATCCTTTCCCAAAGGCATGGGGGCTTAGAATTGCTGAAAATCTCCCTTTCTCCTATCAAAAGGACAAATTTGGGGTGCTCACTCACTCATATTTTTCTGTGGCACCCACTGCACAAGGCATCCTCCCTTTGAAATGTCTAGAATGAATGTCAGACTGGTCTCCAGAAATGCATTGGTTCAAAAGCTCTAGTGTGGTAACAGAGCCATGACTGCACAACCCAAGCAGCTCAGATTTACAGACTTGGGAACTTAAATATTTAATTGCCATCAACTCCAGAAGTGGAAGCGACACTGGTTTCCTGTTTCTTTTGGTTGCTGGTTTTTCAGTATTTTTTTAAACCAAAGGGAGAAACAAAATGCAAACACATCTTCACAGTAAAGGCAAGACTCTACATTCAGCAGTGCTTCTCACGTCAGAAATGAACAGATCTGAAACTGAATTTTTTGGGTGCCAAGTTGTACATTGTGCTTGCACAGTTCACATTGCCTGCTAATACAAATAGCTAAAGTTGAATCATAGAATCAGAGAATCACCAGGTTAGAAGAGACCCACCAGGTCATCAAGTCCAACCATTCCTATCAAACACTAAATCATGTCCCTCAGGACCTTGTCCACCCATCCCTTAAACACCTCCAGAGAAGGTGAATCAACCACCTCCCTGGGCAGCCTGTTCCAATGCCCAATGATGCTTTCTGTGAAAAATTTTTTCCTAATGTCTAGCCTAAATCTCTCTGTCAGACTGGTCTCCAAAAATGCATTGGTTCAAAAGCTCTGGTGTGGTAACAGAGCCATCACTGCACAACCCAACCAGCTCAGATTTACAGATTTGGGAACTTAAATATTTAATTGCCATCAATTCCATAAATTTAAGGCCAGAAGTGGAAGCAATACTGGTTTCCTGTTTCTTTTGGTTGGTTGGTTGGTCGGTTTGGGGTATTTTTTTTAAATCAAAGAGAGAAACAAAATGCAAACACATCTTCACAGTAAAGGCAAGACTGTACATTCAGCAGCGCTTCTCGCGTCAGAAATGAACAGATGTAAAACTGAATTTTTTGGGTGCCAAGTTGTACACTGTGCTTGTACAGTTCACACTGCCTGCTAATACAAATAGCTCAAGTTGAATAACAGTGCATCCCATTATGGCTAAATCATGAGGTAGACTTATTTAAATCTTGTGGAGCCAGAAAGCACAGGCTGCAGGCATGCACCAAGACTGCTCTGAAGCCTGAAATCTCTCTGGTTGTGCTGGACAGACCACAGCAACTCACCACTGCCACCACCCACACCTTCCATTCCTCCAGCCTTCTCTAGTCTATGGCTTGTAAAACCCATCCTGAATTCAACCCTCTCCACCCTCACATAAGCTGAAAAAAGGGAACTGTTTCTTTACGCTGAGAGTCTGACCCAGGTACTGCTGTTGTAGAGAATAAAACCCACTTTGAGGATGGCTGGCAGGATGAGACTCTGCAGACCAAAGAGACCATTCATCTGCAGCAGGCTAAATGGTAGAAGTCAGAGTTAAATGCTCACTAGTAACTTATGAAGCAAGTCAGCGCTTCTATTATTGTAGTTTGAAGGAAAACCCTGGGAGCATTTTAATATTTTTCAGCTATATTTTCATTCTCCAAGAAACACTGGGTTACATCAAATCTGAATCAGTGTTTGCCTTCTGCAGGAAAGAAATATACAAGATTTAACAGAAAAAAAAAATATGATGAGGTGCTAAGAAAAATATGTAATCTAAAGCAGAAAATATTTGTAAGCTTAGGGGGTTTTATTTATATGTGCAATGATCCCTTGTTTCCTTAAAGATAAAACCAATAATAATCATGTCAAATAATTGGCAAAACTGTGCATCACTATCAGCTTCAGATGATTAAGCGAGATATATTCTGGAGCAGACCCAAATCCCAGTAACACGGCAATTACTTCTGTAGAGCCTAGTCAAGATCATATAGCGCACTCGTCCTGCATCTGCCTTACAGTCTTGTTTTAAACTTGGGTCTTAAACTATCTAAACAGTTTTTGGGAAAAAAATCCCAACACCTACATTACTGCTTGGTAACTGCAGGCTCAGAGGCATCCTTCAGCAGCCCTGGAGGGAATCTGCATGGGATTTCTGGATGACTCACCTGAGTGCAGGACACTGTCATAGACTGATGCACCCTAGCCCGGGGAAGTGGTCAGACCAACGGCAGAAGGATCCCAGACAAAGTCTTCCACCTCAGGATGCTCTTAAGGCTCATGCGCTGATGCACAGATGGGTTTGGTACCATTTACTCCTCCTACATATTCTGTTTTTAAAAAAATCATAGAATGGGTTGGGTTGGAAAGGACCTTAGAGATTATCCAGTTCCAATGTCCCTGCCATGAGCAGGGACACCTCCCACTATGTCTGATTGCTCAAAGGCTCATTCAACCAGGTCTTGAATACTTGATGGGTGGGGCATCCACAATTTCTCTGATAAACGTATTCCAGCGCCTCACCATACTCACAGTAAAAAATTCTTCCTAATATTTAATCTAAATCTCCCCTCTTTCAGCTTAAAACCATTACTGCTCACCCTATCACTACAAAAAGAGTCCCTCCCCAGCTTCCCCTTTTCAATACTGAAAGGTTGCTATAAGGTCTCCCCAGAGCATTCTTTTCTGTACTGTGATTCAAGAGATTAGAAGTTCAAGAGCCTCAGTTTGTGTTCCCATTTCCAATGTTCTGGCATTTCATCTCTTCCCATACTCCAAGGGCAGGTTCTCCACTGCCAGCTCAGTACAAGCTGTTATTCCACAAATAGCTGCTGAAACAAGTGTTTCTAGTAGCAGAAAGCTCCAGGTTTGTGAAGATGGATCTTGGCTCTGGCATGTGCTATGCACACAAATGCTGGGTCCCTGCTCATCCTTTGTCCTTTATAAAAGAAGGACAGAGATGACTGTCCTCATATCCACAGACTAGAAAAATAGTCAGACTGCCCCACATGATTGCAGACTATGATACTGCTCTGCAATGTATAATTTTCATTCACTATGATTTTAACAGGACAATTGATTTTTAAGGATGAAATATGATTTCATCTCATTTCATGCAAGTAGATATTTACAAGATACAAATCATAAAGACAACATGGTTACAAATACTAGATTACAATCTGTTAGACTGGCATGGTTTTAAATTACTTTGCTTCTACTAAAGTCTACAACAGAAATTTTCTTCAAAAGGATCTGTATTGATATCAAGTATATACTGCAGACACATACACAAAAATAATGATTTGAGGGAAAGCGAGCAAAATCAGCTTCTTTCCTTTTGTGATGAGATATATTTAGAAAATTGTTGGTCTCCTCTAGATTGGATTCCTCGTCACTCTGAACCTTACAACATGACCACACAGTGTGCAGACAGACAGACAGTGACAGCATTTAAGGTGACTGGGTATTCATCTAAAACATTCAGAAAAAAACCCAAGTCTTTCAACATAAACTTTCAAAAAACTCCACTGACAAAGTCTCCAGGAAATGCAACCCCAAACTAAGAGGGACATAGCTACTTAACCAGAGATAAAATTTGCCACTTTTAATGAAAAGCAATCGAGTACATAAGTTCACAACTACTAAATAAGAGGGAGGGAGGTGCAAGGGAGAAATCGTACTGGGAGCTTCAGAGGTCTGCACAATGACCAGTTTGGGGTGCAGGCAGAGCTCCATCCACTCTACCTCCACCAGAGAGGCCAGGGTAGCACCATGGCAGGTCAGGTCCCCAGCTTCTCCCACCATAGGGGCTGTGCAGCAGTCCATGGCCCACGTATGATCCACACACTGTCAGCCAATTCCAAATTCCTAGCCAGGGCTCACTGCTACATCTTCATTGTTGTCCTTCACACCTAGCGAATGCTGCAGCAGAAACCACAAACCCAGCAACCACAAACCCAAGCAATTCAATCAAACGCCAAATTCCACAGAAATCCTACAGCAGTAACTGGAATCAGGCAGAAACTGGCTTTTCAGGAAAGCTGAATCTGGAAGTTTTCCAAACTTTCCAGCTACCCTTTTATGTCAATTTATGCAATTAAAATGAATTTGCTAAGAAAGTCTGGAGTATAAAAGAAAGGCACGGCAGCCACATAACCAGCCCATCAGTCTGCAGAGTTGGATGTCCAGGGCACCTTGACCTCCAGGCAGGTTTTAATTTCCATTACTTTGCTTCTAGCAGAAAATAGAAGCTGGGTAAAGACCAATATCAAAAAGAAAATTGAGATTTTTTTTTTTATTTCTTCTCAAAAGTGTTCTGGAAAACAGAAGCCATGATCTAGGAGAGGTGCCAAATTCTACTCAGTAGGACAGGTTTGGGTGGCAGAAGAGACGAGATGAACAGAGATAGCAGCACAGGAGCCTGGCAAAAAAGCTGCTCAAGAAACAATGCAAGGATTCAATTTCATAAGATATGGGACTGCAGAAAATCAAAATCAGACTATATCATGCTCTCTGGGAAATGCAAGCACATGTGCTAACTGGATAGCTGAACAAACTATCTAGAACTGAAATAGTAAACCACAAGCAGAAGGCAGCAGAAACACCTGTGGGAGTGCCACACACAGCTGACCCTGCCCAGTACTTTAAGATAATTAAACAGAGCTCCTGACCCTTCTGCAAAACTCTGAAAGTAAATTTGGACATCTATGGATCAAGAGAGGAAGTTCCTACAGCCCACTCTTGTTTGCAGGTTGGAAGCAAGGTGGGTTTCAGCACTTTCCCGCAGAACTCCCAATGATGTTCCTCGTATGAAATGTCCCTCTGTCCTCCACTACCACCTGCCACAATTCAGTCCTGTCCCACCACCTCCCATGCCTCTTGTGTATGTCTCCCTGCAGTTAAGCCATTAACAGCAGTCATAGAATCATAGAATCATAGAATCCTATCATAGAATCATAGAATCAACAGGCTGGAAGAGACCTGTCAGATCATCAAGTCCAACCATTCCTATCATATACTAAACCATGTCCCTCAGGACCTCGTTCACGCGTGCCTTAAACACCTCCAGGGAAGGGGAATCAACTACCTCCCTGGGCAGCCTCTGCCAATGACCAATGACACTTTCTGTGAAAAGCTTCCTCCTAATCTCTAGCCTAAATCTCCCCTGGGGGAGCTTGAGGCCATTCCCTCTTGTCCTGTCCCCTGTCACTTGGGAGAGGAGCCCAGCTCCCTCCTCTCCATAACCTCCTTTCAGGTAGTTGTAGAGAGTAATGAGGTCTCCTCTCAGCCTCCTCTTCTCCAGGCTAAACAGCCGTTCTCAGCCGTTCCTCATAACGCCTGTTCTCCAGCCCCTTCACCAGCTTCGTTGCTCTTCTCCGGACTCTCTCCAGAGCCTCCACATCCTCCTTGTGGTGAGGGGCCCACAACTGAACACAGGATTCCAGATGCAGTCTCACCAGTGCTGAGTACAGAGGGAGAATAACCTCCCTGGACCTGCTGGTCACGCCCTTGCTGATCCAAACCAGGATGCCATTGGCCTTCTTGGCCACCTGGGCACACTGCTGGCTCACATTCAGTCAGCTGTCAACCAACACCCCCAGGTCCCTCTCCTCCTGGCAGCTTTCTAGACAGACTTCTCCCAGTCTGTAGCTCTGCATAGGGTGGTTGTGCCCCAAGTACAGGACCCGGCATTTGGCTGTGTTAAACCTCATGCCATTAGACTCAGCCCAGCAGTCCAGTCTTCCTCTCTAGTTTCATTCAGTACACTATAGAGCAAGTCCTACACTCTGCCTCAAAAATTTTCTCTTTCTCCCAGGCTCCATTATGCCCACTCCTTATTTTTTCCTACTACAACAACTCTGTAGCTTTGCCCTTGCTCTCCACTCAAGGTGGGAAATGCTAAAGTCATCACATACCTCCAACAGCAAAAGCAAAATCCCTGCAGGCATGGAGCAGAGCGCATCCGATTTCTGCACCCTCCACAGCACAAGCAGTAACTGCATTTTTCTTTCTGTAGGATAATATTAAGCTTTCATTTCAGTATGCATTGATATAACCACTTTAGGAACAAGTAAATGATGAAGTAAATTGCTCGTTGGAGTGGAAGCTGAAGATGTGCATAGATAGTCAGCAAATATTTCTGTAAATCTGCAAAGTAAGTACTAAGTGTCAATGAGCATCTCCTGCCAATGAGCTGAGCTGGGGAAAGGTTTTTCTATCCACTTCCTCTTCTTTTAACAACGTGGGTTTTTGCAATTTCCAACAGACAAGCAGAGAAACAAGCAAAGTCAAAGTAGGTTTAAAACCAAAGTGAAGTCAAAAACTACTCAAACCCCCTTAAAAGCTAACAGCTGAAGTGCCACATTTAGCTGTTTTTAAAACTGTGTACCGTATTTCTGATGCCTGTAAAACATCATAGAATCATAGAACAACCAGGTTGGAAGAGACCCATTGGATCATCAAGTCCAACCATTCCTATCAAACACTAAACCATGTCCCTCAGGACTTCATCTACCTGTGCCTTAAACACCTCCAGGGAAGGGGAATCAACCACCTCCCTGGGCAGCCTCTTCCAATGCCCAATGACCCTTTCTGTGAAAAACTTCCTCCTAATCTCTAGCCTAAATCTCCCCTGGTGGAGCTTGAGGCCATTCCCTCTTGTCCTGTCCCCTGTCACTTGGGAGAAGAGGCCAGCACCCTCCTCTCAGGTAGTTGTAGAGAGTAATGAAGTCTCCTCTCAGCCTCCTCTTCTCTAGGCTAAACACCCCCAACTCTCTCAGACGCTCCTCATAAGACCTGTTCTCCAGCCCCTTCACCAGCTTCGTTGCTCTTCTCTGGACTCGCTCCAGAGCCTCAACATCCTTCTTGTGGTGAAATCAGTTCAAAAACAACCAAAAAAATTTCTCCCTAACCCAAGGGAGCAGGAAAGCAATGACACAAGAACCCGCTGCTCTCTCCACCTCTACCTAGGAGAGAGGACATGCAGGGGGGGAGCAGCCCCGGCACTGAGCTGACCTCCCAGAGGGATCATGAGAACTGGAAGCTACCTCTCCCACACCTTCAGCCAGCTGGTTTAATGTCCATGGAATACCCCTCGAAAAAAGATCTCCAGAAAACCTGTCCGCTCCCCTCTCCACTATGGTTTTGCCATTCAATACGACTTAATTGAAGATAGTTACAACTCTGATTGCTTTTCAGAAGTCTTGTTGCCATGTTTGGGAAAGTTGAAGCTTCTCAATTTAAAAGATTTCTCAGAGGAATGATTTTTAGATAGATTTTTTTAGCATCCTCATTTCTTCCCTTTTGCGGAGAAATAGTTCTTCAAGTTCATATAC
This sequence comes from Coccyzus lansbergi, assembly GCA_033558105.1. NCBI lineage: Eukaryota > Metazoa > Chordata > Aves > Cuculiformes > Coccyzidae > Coccyzus > Coccyzus lansbergi. The sequence continues at coordinate 1,400,233 of JAUMJK010001466.1, read as the reverse complement.
CCACCCTGAGACATACCTTGCTCCAACCTGCCTGCACTCTCTCTCTGGTACTGCTTTGCAAATCTGTGATCTCAGATGGGAATTAATCCTCTGCACAACATCAGCTACCTCCTGTCACTGGCATTTAATCGAAAAAACCCGTCCAAATTTAAATGAGAGCTCTATGACCAGAAGAAGTTCACACGAACCACTTCCCAACTTTTAATGAGATTTCTCACCATAATAGCTGTAAAATCAAGAAACATAATAATGGTATTAAAAATGACATATTTCATAAAAGAAAATAACAAGACTATTAAATGCCACTTTAAGCTTCATAGTTAGAGAAGCAAATGATGCAAATCCCCAGAGTCCCTTTGCAAGTGTTTTAACTTCGCTGTCTGGACTTCTGTTCACCAGTGCACAAAACTCTCTGCTTGGGGTCAGATTCCACAGTTTTAGAAGACTGAAAACGCAAAACCTATCTGGAAGTTTTTTCTCACTCTTATTAATTTTAAAGAAGAATAGTGCAACCCAGAAGACACCCGGCTTCTGGATCATCAAACACTCCTCCTCCTCCTGAAGTAATGGAGGTAGGATTCTCCATGTCTAAAATTTCAGATTTTCCTCAAGATTTACACATCAGGTGTCCACATAAGGGAAGAGAGAGATACCCCTAAGATTTCAGCTTCAAGAAAGATATTGTATTTAGTAACAGAGATGTTCAGCACACTTACAGCAAGCTTCCTAACAGCTGCATACATCAAGTGTGAAATTAGATTCCCTGCTTTTGTTCTCATTAATCAACTCCTAGAATCCATCTCAGTAATTACAGATCACACTATACCGAAGGCTGGAGCTCCATGTCTCCCCTTTCCCGAGGGCTTCCTCCTCCTCCTTCCAGTGAAAATGTCCTTACTGACAAACTCCTTCAAACTCCCCAACCAACACCCAGGCTACCCTGGCACCAACTTAGCCATTTTTCTATATAAATTATAGATTCATAAAACAGTTTGGGTTGGAAGATGTCATTCAGTCCAACCTCCCTGCAAGAAGCAAGGACATCTTCCACTGGACCAGGCTGCTCAGAGCCCCCTCCAACCTGACCTTGAATGATTCCAGGGTTGGGGCATCTACCACCGCTGGGCAACCTGTGCCAGTATTTCATAACCATCATCAGAAACAATTTCTTCCTTATATGTAGAAATCAAAGAGTTATTCCTTCTGTCCAAAGCAGTAGTATTAGAACCAAGTATACATTTCGATCTAATTCTTCTTCCTGCTTTGATAAGAGAAGGAACGCAATTCCACAGACAAGCAAAAACATAAAAATAAAAAGGCCAAGTATCAGACTAGAAAAAGCTGTATTTTATGACAGTCACCCAAGGGGGTTTGTCCTTAAAGCACCTCTTGAAGTGTCTAACTCTCAGCGCCACTGTTTTCTGACTAGATCGAGCCTCTTCAACACTGATGTTGAAGAGGAGGCAGCCCAGCTCAATTCCTCCCGTGAGCCTGTTCATGAAAATTAATGTGAAAACACCACTTCTTGTAGATTAACTATTAAAAAGGAAAACAAATATTTGTACCGATTCTAGTCAACAAAGAAAATTATTCCCATGTTGTCACACTCTGCCTGGCACTGTGTGATTCCTGCTCCCAGCAACAGCCACAGCCACTGGTTGGGAATGGCCAGGAAAGGTGCCAGTGCCAGAACAAGCTGTCAGGCAGCATCCCCAGCAGCACCTGCACCACCCAGCCCAGTTGTGTGCACTTATACACAGATGCACGTGCACACTAGCAGCACAAAGGCACAGTACAGAAAAATAATAAAAATTACTCAATTTCCCCTCCCGCCTTTTTTTTACCCCCTGCACGGATATTGGTTCAGCTGAATTGCGAGACCCTTCCCTGTGCTGAGTGCCCAGGGAAAACCAACACCTCTAATGAATTTGTGAGAAGTAGGACAGGATACTAACACACATCAAAACATACTGGAAACCACAAAGCAACAGTTCTATGAGCCACACTTCTCAAGATTATTCTCAAACCTGACAAGTTTCAGTGAGTTAGTGAACTGTTTGGGCATCGTGGGAAACAGCATTCTTTCAATGACACAGATGGAACACACCTTGTTCCACACTTCCCAGGATAAGCTCATGCCATTTATCATCATTTTTCACACAGAGGGTCATTGTGCATTGGAATAGGCTGCCCAGGGAGATTCACCTTCCCTGGAAGTGTTTAAGACACAGGTAGATGAGATCCTGAGGGACATGGTTTGATGTTTGATAGGAATGGTTGGACTCGATGATCCGATGGGTCTCTTCCAACCTGGTTGTTCTGTGATTCTATGATTCTATCATTTATCACGAGAGAACCTGTCTCAGATCTGCTGTTCTTATATTAATGCCTTTATCATTGAATATTCTTCTGGTTTTCAAAATACTACATTGAAAAAAATAAGAAGAAAAAGTATCACTGTGGTATTACCAATTAAAAAGAAATCCTTCAACAATTGTGCCAAAAGTGAGGCACCTAAGAACTCAATCCTATTATTAGATAATAATGATGGCAATATTTGAGGCAGCATGACTCTGTGTGAAAACAAAATAATACTGAAAACTTTTCTATCTGGCCTGGGTTGTGAGGCAGGAGAGGGGAAAAGGCACAGAAAAAGACAGAAGGGAAAAGGGAAAACAATGAAAGGGAAATGCTCTATTCACCAGGGATAAAACATCCCCAGCAGGACAGATCCCATCACATGCCTTGTCAAAACCCAGGTGCCACTAGAACCAGAAAGAAGAGTCTGGATATCTCAGGACCTGCAGGCAGGATCAAACAAAATCCACTTCTTCACTGTAGGATAGCACTGATATTCATTTTAATTTCCATGAATTGTATGAGCTCACCACTACATGATAATGAAATTAAATCCTGTAACACATCTTGGGAAGACATGGCCAGCAATGTATGTTTGTAGAGGAAAAGCAGTACCGAGTCCTCCTACAGCAAATGGTGAAAGGACAGTTATCTTAATCCTTTCCAAAGTGACTACAGCCTTATAAATCCAAGCAGGCTGGTGAATATGATCCTCTGGAAAGCAAATAATATGTTAATTCAGAAAAAAAAAATCAAATACTCCTATTCTCCCAGCAAAATTATTTTTGCCTATGGTAAACAGAGCATACCTGCCAGGCATGAATAAAACGAAGCTGATTTGTGCAATACCGCACAGAAAGTCAGACTGTTCATTTATTAGAAGTGCATGAAATCCAGATACTTAGTTTGTGTGACTTACAAAGCCCATGGAATTCAATCATTCTCCAGGTTTATCAGCAAAATAAGCAATGTGTGAAGTGAAACCAAGCTTCTCTGCTCACTTAAAAACAAATTGGTTACCTTTTTATTTTGAAAGACTGCGTATCCTCTGTACTTGAAAAGGTCGCACACAATTAAAACACGACTGTACCTGTAACTCACGATTTAACAATATCAACTCCAATCACCTTCAAAACAGTTCCCTTCTGAGCTGACACACAGCTACACACAATACTGCCCATGTTCAAAGCAATTCTGCAGAGCATTTTCTGAAAGGCTGTTTAGGATTTCTGTTGGGTTTGCTTTCACATCTTCTACTGTCAAAAAAATGGGTTCCTTTGAGAATCGACCTGATCTCTGGGATCTCTTCACCACAAGCCTCAGTCAGTAATTGAAAAGTTTGTCATGGAAGAAACGAGAAAGTTTGTTAACTTGCTGTTCACCCTTGCACACCAAGATTTTCTGACCGTGGGTAAAAAGACATCTCTATTTGACCACATGTCCACTCATGCCGAGTGAAGCAATTGAGTTGCGCCTTGTATCACTGTGGTAGGTCAGACCATGTTCCATAATCACCTCTTTGTCTCTTCCTTCCCACTCTTGAATCCTGAGCTATAGTACTAGTCTTTTTATTATTATTTTTTGTGTTGTATCTCATATTTCCAGAGCTAGTAAAACAAATGCCATCCAATAGCACACAGATTGTCATTCCAGAAGCGACTTACTGAACACAGGAATGAGCATCCATAGCTGGCAGCCCTGGGAGCCAGGGCTGGGTCCGCAGCCTCCACCCCAGGCTCTACAGCTACTGAAGATAGATGGATGGCAATTGCCTGATCACTTCTGCAGTCAGGAGTCCCTCTCAAACAATGCTACTCCCAAGGGATGTGCAGGCCATGTGCAGGCACCCATGGGTGCACTGCCTTCTGCTCAAAGCCGTCCTTCCCAAGCTCTGCTTCTCCAGGGGGGAGTAGGCGAGGGGTCCAGGGAATCACCCTGTGCCTTCTCAGCTGACAGATATGGGGCAAATAATCCCTGATCTCATCTGCATGACACCGATATAGACTGCTGGGACACAAAGACTCTGTACCCAGTTCTCCACACAAGGACCACATGTAAAAAGGCAGCACACTAAACTCTTCTGTATTTTGCCATCACATCTCATAGTTTCAAAACTAAAGCAGTATGCCCTGAAAATCTGAATTTCTTATTTACATTTAAAATAGCATAATTATTAATACTGAGATTAAAAAAACAAGTATTCAATTTTTTTCTGGTCTTTCATTTTAAAGATTACTTCCTCTTAATTCCCTTTTATAAAGGGTATGATCACAGCATTCCTATTTTACTCTTCAGCAAAACACAAATGAGATGTAACTCACGACTCAGAAGAGCAGCTTTTGAGCCACTGTTTTCCTAGCAGTGGTTGGTATGTGTTTCTAGGGACACAGGCCTAAAATTCCACTGAGATCACTTCAGGCACCACTGCCTTCTGTTGCGTTACAGTGTGAAGCAGTCCCCTCAAATGGAAAGGAAAGTTAATATCAGATTTTTGGCAAGTTTTTCAGTGCAGTAGCACCTAACTCAGGTGACCTCCTCACACAGGGAGACCTCCTGAACCCAGGGATGTGACAGCCAGTATCTGATGAAAGGCTCTTTTTGAATTATTCATTCAATCCATCATATAAAATTGGGAAAAAAAGGATGTAAGCCCCCAAACCCAAGAGCTGTGATTTATGCAAAGTGCAGCTCAGCATATTTCACAGGGAGCAGTCTCCAGGGCTGTAAGCACAGCAGTTCCCCAAGCAGAGGGTGCAGGGAGATGCATCAGCAAACACCTCAGGAGGGTGGCTGCAGCATAACATGCATTTGATAGGAATGGTTGGACTCGATGATCCGGTGGGTCTCTTCCAACCTGATGATTCTATGATTCTATTCTATAACCACCCTGCACCCATCTTCTGCCTATGACCAGGAAGCATCTGCTCACACAGAGGATGGAAAGGGGACTATGATGATCTCTCCATACCATTCACTTCCCAGTACTCCTTAATACGGTCTCATTTGTAAAACTTTTATGATTTATTTCCAGCTTTATGAAAACTAACTTCAGCATAAAATTTCAATCTCTTCATTTAATAGGATGTAATTATGAAAGAATACACTAAATTATGCAGTATCAAACCTCTGGAACTTCCACTTACTCTCCGTCCTATCACAGCAATTATTTCTGCATGAACTGATCCTTTGTATTTCAAGTAAAATCTTCAAATACTTATTTCTATGAGGATTTGAGTTATAAATTAGACTTGGAATTTTGAAACCAGAAATGGTTTCTCTCTCCCTTTTTTTTTTTTTTGAAAACAGAAATGGTTTCTCTCTCCCTTTTTTTTTTTTTTTAATTTTTGCACTATTTTTATGATAGCATAGAACCATAGAATCACCAGGTTGGAAGAGACCCACTGGATCATCAAGTCCAACCATTCCCACCAATCTCTAAACCATGTCCCCCAGTTCATCCACCCGCATCTGAGCTAGGATTTAAGAAAACCAAACAAACTGGTTCTTGAAATCTCAGAGGGAAGTTCACACAGTACAGGGCTGGTAGGAGGGTTTTTCTTTCTTGGAACCATGGGTGTCTGGTCACTCTTTGCTGCTTTACCTGTTCTGCAAAACAAACCCGAGACAGACAGACTCTCTGCTGTGGGCTATTAGCTGTCAACTCCTCCAAACAAACAGCACAGTTCCTTTGATAAATCTCTGGATGAAAAATTCTCACTCCTGTATCTTACTCTGGATATTTGTGACATGACACCATCTGCTTTCACCTTGCATTACTGGAGCGGGGGCAGAGTTCAGCACAGCAACAGTGGGGTCTGTAGTTCAGAGCAAGTTCTTTAGCCAAATTCCCCCGCGTTTGCCTCCTGTGCAGGGTGAGGGTCAGCACAGTGCCAGCACCAGCCCCTCAGGGGCTGCCAGACCTCCTGCCTTGCTTGCAGAAACATCATCATCGTGCTTTGCATGCTGTAAGCGGGACTAAATTTGCAATAAAAATCAATGAAATTCTATTTAGCTACTCTAGGGAGGCATCTATGGCACACTTAAAATTGTGGAATTTAATTAATTTTCCTTATTTATATTCCAGCCAACAAACTAAGATTCATTTTACCTTGTTAAATTTATTTACACTTAAATAGTGGGGTCTGATTGAGGAACATACGAAGTCAGCCAGAATATGTCAACTGATTTCTAACCATAACTGGTTAGAAATAACCATAACTGGTTAGAAATACATCAAAATAGCTATAAATTTGTTTCCCACCAGTGCAGAGGCTGAACAGGCATAGCTGTTCTACCGAATAAGTGAAAATAATAATAGTAGCCCCCTCCAATCCCCTGTGTCCTCCGTCGGGGCATTCATGCCACCCACAATTCCCTGGGGCCGGAGGACCAAAGCCACCAGGCAGAAGGGCTGGCAGGGAGCCACCCACCCTGCGCTCTCAGCCTCCCAGACCTCTTCATCTGCTCTGAGCTCCTCATGAGCAAGAGCACGTAACTGTTATGGTTACCTGGAATTTATATTCACGTTTGGGTTTCTTTAAAACAATCTTTCAAACAGGTATTTATATATTATTTTGAATTTCCAAGATTAACTGTAATGGCATTCTTAAATTATCCGAAGGACATTATTGTAACACAGTTTACTCAGTTCACAATTACACTAGATAAACTGTTTAGGAGAACATTAACAAACTATTAGCGTTTTGAGAACCCATTCTATTTCAGGCAATGCTGTGAAATTATTTCCTTGTCTAATACATTTCTCCCAGAAGGCAAAAGATTCTGCCGATGCAAACTCCATAAGAAGAAATCAATCCACTGAGACCACAGAATTTCTTTCTCCACCAGACGTAGGTTTCACACTAAGTTTACAGAGCACACAGAGCTGATTCAGTACTGCAAATTCAAATCAAACATGGAGAACATGTCAGTTCAAATCCACATGACATTTTCATTTTATAATATAAAAATAAGCTGGAAAAAATAGAATAAAGTTGGCTGAACATATTCTGAAAAATAACTAAGTAAGGAAAATGCATTCAATCGTTTATCTTCTCACATACTTAAAATTTTCTCTGGTTCAAGAGAAATGCATACACCATAATGTCACTCCTGTTGCCATTTTTCCAATCTTCTACATGGGCCTTAGCAAAATTTGTTCCTTTGTAATACTCTCCAAGTCTCCACAGTATTTCTAGTGGGTACCAATAAGCAGTTCAGAAAAGATGGCTTTGCATCATCATGCCTTGAATTATTTTGCATTTCAGCAACGTCACAGCATAACTGTATTAAGCCTCAGCAATGTATGCAAAGTTCTTAATGGTTTAATTGCATAAATAAATTCAAGGAAACAACAATAATGTGTTCCTTCAACTCCGATTTAAAACACATGATTGCAAACAGTAATTCTCATCTGTCCACCTTCTCCTGGAGGGGGGCAATCTAATGACTCTCTCTTCTTGAAGCTATTACATTATCCTTGCAAGACCTGTTTATTTGTTTCAGTCAATTTGTTTCTTTCTTCTAAGACTTCTGCTTCATTTATTGTACATCGCGTTTAGCTGAGACTCTGCTTTAAGCTAAAGAAATCTTTGAATCTGCATAAGAAAAAAAAAATTCTTACAGGAGAATCCCTGGTTCAGGAGTCTTCCATGGGTGAAAACAGAGCTTCCCACAGCTAATGAGAAGTAGCTGAAGGCTGAGGGGAGACTTCATTGCTCTCTACAACTACCTAAAAGGAAGTTGTGCAGAGGAGGGAGCTGGGCTCTTTTTCCAAGGGACAGGACAAGAGGGAATGGCCTCAAGCTCCACCAGGGGAGGTTTAGGCTAAACATTAGGAAAATAATTTTCACAGAAAGTGCCACTGGGCACTGGAAGAGGCTGCCCAGGGAGGGTGTTGAGTCCCCTTCCCTGGAGGTGTTTAAGGGACAGGTCAATGAGGTGCTGAGTGACATGGGTTAGTGTTTGATAGGAATGGTTGGACTCGATGATCTGGTGGGTCTTTTCCAACCTAGTGATTCTATGAAATGAAATGTTTGAGCGAGGGTGTAAAACACACACCCTGGCACCTGAATCCGGCCCCTGCCTAGCGATCACTCTTCAGGTACATTGGTGGGCAGGTTAGCATCTTCAGGAAAAGAAGAGGTTTCCCCTGTGGATCCCCAACCATTCTATCTGCCAAAGGTGGCAGGAATTCAGCCCTTAAAGCAGAGAGATCCTGCAGAGTTCCCATTATAACCCCTCATCTTACACATGAGATCAAGAGAGAGAGGGCACACGTGTCCCACAAAGGCAGAAACTCAAACCTCCCAACAGAAACGAAAATAGTAAGAAGCTGGCCAAATAATTGCAAAGCATAAAAGAGGAAGAAAAGTAATATATAGTGTGCTGTCAGCTAACTCTGTGCCACAGCAAGGGGAGCTAGCAGCACTGTGGCCCATCACACCCGAGTAAGTCTGTCCCACTGGGAAAAGAGCAAAACGTGACCAATTCAGACAGAATTTTTCAATATGCCTGTGCTTTCCACAGGGAAAATAGCTAACTGCTGTATTAGTATTAATCTTCCAAGCATCAGCAACAATAACTGCCTAGGTCAGCACCACTTGCTTGTCTCTTCAATGGGGAAATACCACCCCGCAGGTATTTTAACAGCGTAAATGGTATTACTAAGACATGAAATCTGATTTAAACTCTCTACAGCAGGGCACTGGTATTTTTTGAAGGAAAAAAATCTACTACTTGTTTTAACAAGGACTTAAACACATAGTACATTTAGTCTGACTTTCATGACATTTACCAAGCAAATAGTTGGGCATGAATGAAATGGTTTGGATTGTTTGTCTTTTCCAACTACTACATGAAATATTTAATTAAGTTTTTGCTATTGTCAATAGCTTGATATTACATTGAAGACACTGAAACAGTTTCTTCTGGTCCTCACTAGAGAAAACAGCTGCTTATCCAAGAACACTGCATAAATGAGGCAGGACTAATTTATAACTGATACCAGCTTGGCTGTAGGATTCTTGCAAGAGATAAGATGAAGTACAAAAGCAGTATGTTCCCTCTGTAAGTGTATTTTTATCCTACCAGAAGATCTTGCCTTCTACTTCTAGTCAATCATGTCAATGATATTCCAGTAAAAGGAGGATTAGAGATGTATTTTCCTATAGAAACACAGGATAGGCTCAGACACACATCATCTTAATACCTTGGGAATCACTATCTATTTGTATAGAGTGACTGCACCATGACACATAAAGCCACCTTAGTCCATCTACATATTTGCATCAATAAATGCTCCATTAGTTACTTTATTTTTCAATGGGGATAATGTGAAAAACTGGCAATATCAAAAAGTTCTGCCTACTCTACATCTCCTTCTCATACAATATGTTTGCCTTGGCAAGCCCTTCTCACAATAAATGCCGTGCTGAGCCATCCAGCTTTTTGAGAATGACAGAAAAGGATGGCTGAATTTTCACACAAACAATAATAACCATCTTAGGAACAATCATCCCGTTTTCTTAGAGAGTCTTAATTGGGCAGCAGAGCACTTGCAGTTTCCAGCAGAGATTTACTGTTGAACAGCAGAAGAAAATTGATACTCATTTAAATGCGATCCCTGCATTATTTTGGCTTAGAAACCCACTGTACGTGCAAGCCTTCCATGCACGTGCCAGCACAGATACGAAACTGAAAAGTAATTTTATGCGGAATATTAGCTCAAGCAGGAAGTTATCACTTTAATAACTATAAACATTCATTTGCTTGCTTTGTTACGCAGCATTAAAGCTGGGCAGATCATTTACAACAAGCTTGTTAGAACTACTCAGTATTCAAAGTCAAGCCTGTTTTACTGCTAGACGTATAGAGCACCCAGGAAAGGGAAAGAAAAGCTTGCCGAGTAGATGAATATATTATTTTTTGTTGGAATATATGAATTTGCTCATTTGATTTTCCATAATTCTCTTTCTTGCTCAATTAAAATCTAGGAGTTCCAGTATACATAGTGATTAGACTATCTTGAATAACAAATACACAAAATCACCACTGAATGAATCTGTCTGATGATGAGAATTCATACCCGGGGAAGAAGCCCTGCAGAACAAACCCAGACCAGCAGAGCAAGGAGAATCTGAATGCCCAGAATTGTACAATCTTTCCAGGTATTAAAATTTTTAATTGAATTTGTTAAGATTTTTTAAAAAAAGAAAATAAACCCTCAAAGAATTAGTAGTTTCCACACAGCCTGGATTAATTTCCTGTTGGATCACCCTAACCCCACCAGTCAGGAGCTGAGAGAAGATGAACAAAATAAACCACCAGGTAACTAGAAGGCGCTGGAGAATTTCTGAACTTCCTTTTCACAGGAAAAAAAAAACATTTTTTACAGCCAAATTTTATCTCACCTTAAGCTGAGCTTAAGAGCTTTATACAAGTAACTGTGCTGTCACACTAACTTCCCTGCGATGTGCACTGAACCCTTCCTAAGTGCTGAGATCACTTTGAAATAGCCCTCACTCCTGTTTGCCGCAGAAGAGGAGCTGTTTCTTCCAAAAAACACCATAAAAATAATCGAGTAATTGTTGTTATGAAAATGTGTTTTGCATCAGCAGAACTTGCTAATGAAGCAAGCTGACAGACATATGAAAGAGCACGTAGAGAAACGCTGGCATTAAGAGCTGGTTTTAACATATAATGTTGCTTGGCCGTTAAGGTACTGATAGGAAAAATACTTAGTCACTTCCCAGCTGTTCTGTGGCAGGCTAAAACATTAAATTCAAACCATTAAATAATTCTGAAAGCAAGGGAACAGGTGGCAAATGGTTTATATGGCAGATGGTGCCTTTTTTAATATTTGTACTCACTGCTAATTTACAGAGTCCATAACCACAGATTCCTATCTTACCTTTTTCACTCAAATAATTAAGAAATCATATGTGAGCATAAGAAAATAAATACCCCAATTCTTAATACAGTAGCTATGAAAGTGATATTAGAGACTACTAGATATCCCATACCTCGATTACTACACATAACTGTCTATATTCCCAAAGTTTATTGCATTTTAGGCTTTTTTTTAAGATAGGGTTCTCTTCAAAGACTGGTCTTGATCAGTGCTGGAAAATTAAGTTTTCTGTTGGTAAACAACAGAGTAAATTTATTTAGCACAGCAAATAAGCATGAAGATGCAGTGCAGATCACTGAGTAGCTGCATCTCCACAGTCTCCTATTTAGACTTCATGTTAAATGTGGCATAGAAATTAAATTAACAGCAAGGCTGACATTAAATATTTAAGGGAACATTTTGCCTAGTACATGTATGAAAAGAAGCACCAGTGGGTGAAAAGAGAAGAAAGGAAAAAATGAACGAATTACCGAAACGGAGTTCAAACGGCATTGCTGGAAATATCCATTTCATAGAATCACAGAATCACCAGGTTGGAAGAGACCCATCGGATCATCGCGTCCAACCATTCCTATCAAACACTAAACCATGTCCCTCAGGACCTCATCTACCCGTGCCTTAAACACCTCCAGGGAAGGGGAATCAACCACCTCTCTGGACAGCCTGTTCCAATGCCCAATGACTCTTTCTGTGAAAAACTTCCTCCTGATGTCCAGCCTAAATCTTCCCTGGTGGAGCTTGAGGCCATTCCCTCTTACCCTGTCCCCTGTCATTTGGGAGAAGAGCCCAGCAGCCTCCTCTCCACAACTTCCTTTCAGGGAGATGTAGAGAGCAATGAGTTCTCCCCTCAGCCTCCTTTTCTCCAGACTAAACAACCCCAGCTCAGTCATTCCTGATAGGGCCTGTTCTCCAGCCCCTTCACCAGCTTTGTTGCTCTTCTCTGGACTTGCTCCAGAGCTTCAACATCCTGCTTGTGGTGAGGGGCCCACAACTGAACACATTTTAGTTCATCAATATGAAAAAAGTTGCCCTTCTGCTCAGCAGATAGCACAGAAATACAATGTTAAGACATTTCTCACTAGACAGTGTTTCCCCAGATGCTTGCATTTCAGTCTAGTGAACATTCCCACTCACATTCCCCAAGACAGAACTTTCCCCAGTATGGCCCATCTCTGCACTGGAACAAAACATATTTAGGAAGGAAAACTGAACAGCAAGTGATGATCTTCTGGGCTGGGAGAGAGACTGAAGAAGTGGTCCAGGCATAGAATCATAGAATCATCAGGTTGGAAGAGACCCATCGGATCACTGAGTCCAACCATTCCTATCAAACACTAAACCATGTCCCTCAGGATCTTATCTACCCGTGCCTTAAACACCTCCAGGGAAGGTGAATCAGCCACCTCCCTGGGCAGCCTATTCCAATGCCCAACGACCCTTTCCATGGAAAAACCTCCTCCTAATCGCTAGCCTAAATCTCCCCTGGTGGAGCTTGAGGCCATTCCCTCTTGTCCTGTCCCTTGTCACTTAGGAGAAGAGCCCAGCTCCCTCCTCTCTACAACCTCCTTTCAGGTAGTTGCAGAGAGCAATGAGGCCTCCTCTCAGCCTCCTCTTCTCCAGGCTAAACCATGCCTCAAGTCTAACAATGGCCGTGCCCACTTCTGCATCAGTGATGACCCCAGGCTCCATTCTTTGAACCCCTTCCTACTGCTGTTGCCTATGAGCTTTTACATCCTTTCTTGATCTCACGTTATCCAAAGAAATATGTTTTTTTTGAAAGCAACATTGCTTTTAACACACTTGCTGTTTGCAAACAAGTTATATCATGAGGTTCTCTAGAAAAAGGATGAGTAAAAGGATCATTTAACAAAACAGTTAGAAAAGGTCCAACAACTTTTGGGATGCAAAACTTCCAGAAAACAGAAGTTGCATCCTGAAGATCATGGTGCCATATAACAAGTCATCATGTCAGATTCACCCACCTGGCTTCACGATGATTTTTTTTTTTCTCAAGGAGATTATTTGCTAGTATTGAAGTTTTGGTATTTTTTCCCCACTCGATCCTAACAACTGAAGCCATTATAGTCAGAATTCACATGGCTACACTGGATACACAAGAATGTTTCAGTGAACAGCTTATAAATGACTCAGCTGCCCATATTTTCATATTTGTTTAGCTAACAAAATTGATATTGTATTTCCAGCTTGGTTGAGGTTTATCTCAAGATAAAGGTAAAATAACTATACTTTATCCTTCAGAAGCCATCAGGTGAAAATGCAGATGACAAATTTTAGGTTATACACTACTGTCTTGAACATCCCTCTCCCTAAAAGTGAATGCTGGCTGACCACATTATGTACCTCCCCCTTAAAATCAACTCCTGGAGGCTCAGAAGCGGTTAAAAGAAAGTGAAAACTGTTCCAAAGAATTAATGTTATCATTACAAGAGTCCCTAATAATTACAGTTTTAACCACTTTCAGAAGGAAGTCTAGTTGTAATATTCAGGATAGTCATCATTAGAAGATGGTTCAAAAAGTATTTTATCTGTCATTATTCTACACTCTGTATGGAAGACATCAAATAGTTCTTCTTTCTTGCTTGTTTAAAACTCGAAAAAACTGCTCTAGCCAAGTTCTCCAAGGGACTGCTGCCTCCTCTCTGAATTTTAGCACATTAGCAGCAGAGCTTACCATAAAGAAGTGATAATAGACACCATGTTAAACCCAACAAAACCTCAACAAAGGAAAACAAGCATATTAAAGACCCCATCAAAGAAGGAGAAATGAAGCATATAACTTTGTTTAATAAGTACCAGGGGGAAGCAACTTTCATAAACAGAAATGGCATCAACGCAGCCTACTTGGAGTTTTTTTCCAGCTTTTTTTTTTTTTCCTGTAATATCCTAGAGCCTCAGTGTTTCCAAGGACCAGTGGTTTTCCACATCACATTTGTCTGCATTTAGTTTTATCCTCCTGCAACAACACATACAAGGATTTCAAGATTTTTCAGACTTATCAAACAACTGCTTGCTATTTGTGGATGTGACCCTATGGCCATTCAAATCATTAGCAAAGCCCCTGCAGCTTTAACTGAGCTGGAGTCAGGACACCAGGCACTTGGTAGTCATCTCACACTCCAGTCCACAAGGAACCTGACCAGTGATGTGTTTTTTGAGGGGAGGGAGGAATAGTGTGCCTTTCAGGCACCTAAGACAAACGGATTTGTTCTGTCTGTAATGATTACCAAATAAAAATAATAAATGTAAGAACTTCAATACACAGATTCTGCATGCACATTCAAAGTTAAGATTTTTTAGAGTGCAAGTAGGACTGGGAAGGAGTGACACAACACCCTGCTCCTTCTGTTTCTGCTTAGAACATCACACAGACTTATCCCAGAAAGTTACTCCAGCACTAGAGATTTTTACACAGCTCTGAATCAGGGCAATGGCAGAAAACACCTTCTACAGATCATGAACCTCCCCCTCCACCGCAGACAGAGATTAATAATACCAATTTATTCAAATGACTGCGTCATACTGCAATTCAGTTGGGTTTCTGATTATTAACAGATATTGACAGTTTAAATCTTCAGTCCAGAAGCATCAAGAGCAGAAAATTCATGTCCTCTGCTAGGAGAGACTGCAGCTAGTCTCTCAGATCAAAAGAAATTATTTACCAGTGAAAAAAAAGAAACATTTCCAGCCCATTGCCCATCAGGACAGTCGATTTTGATAATGCTGAGGGACGCCATGCTCCCACTTGGCATTTATAGAGGTGCTGAGTCTAAGACCTAAAAGCCAGGTGGGGGAGGATATATATATAAAATACAAACATCTGAGCACAAGAGTGAGAAGAAAAAGTGAAAGTTATGTCCCTGCCTACTTTTTTTTCTTTTTTACTGTTCACTAGTGGTCAAAGCCTTGCGTGTATTTTCAGTTTGCATTATGTTGTAACATCCAAGCATAGCCACCCCAAAGATCACAGAACACTTCATGTAGAAACAAAGTTTCCTCAACCTTAAACATATGGTACTTTTATGTTTCTTCTTTCAAATAATTTTATTTCATCATTAAAAGTTTTTAAGATCAGCATGGTGCCAAACTAATACCCAATAGCAAAACTACTTACAGAAGTTTCTTCTACCACAGAGCAAAGGCACCAGCACATCCTACCCTTGTTTGCCAGGGCCAAAGATCGAGCAGGATACTTCAGAGCATCCCGCATACAGAAAGGCTGCATAGAATCATAGAATCACAAGGTCGGAAGAGAACCACTGGATCATCGAGTCCAACCATTCCTATCAAACACTAAACCATGCCCCTGAGCGCCTTTGCCCACCCATCCCTTAAACACCTCCAGGACAGGTGAATCAACCACCTCCCTGGGCAGCCTATTCCAATGCCCAATGACCCTCTGTGTGAAAAACTTCCTCCTGATGTCCAGCCTAAATCTCCCCTGGCAGAGCTTGAGACCATTCCCTCTTGTCCTGCCCCATCACTTGGAAGAAGAGACCAGCTTCCTCCTCTCTACAACCTCTTTTCAGGTAGTTGTAGAGAGCAATGAGGTCTCCTCTCAGCCTCCTCTTCTCCAGGCTAAACACCCCCAGCTCTCTCAGCCGTTCCTCATAAGGCCTGTTCTCCAGCCCCTTCACCAGATTCATTGCTCTTCTCTGGACTCGCTCCAGAGCCTCAACATCCTTCTTGTGGTGAGGGGCCCACAACTGAACACAGGGTTCTGGGTGTAGTCTCACCAGTTCCGAGTACAGGGGGAGAATCACCTCCCTGGACCTGCTGGTCACACCCTTTCTGATCCAAGCCAAGACGCCACTGGCCTTCTTAGCCACCTGGGCACACTGCTGGCTCGTGTCCAGTCACTGTCAACCAACATCCCCAGGTCCCTCTCCTCCAGGTAGCTTTCTAGACAGACTTCTCCTAGTCTGTAGCTCTGCATAGGGTTGTTGTGCCCCAAGTGCAGGACCTGGCATTTGGCCTTGTTGAACCTCATGCATAAGTTTTGAATTCCCAAAAAACTCTATTACAGCTTCTGCCTCTGATTTTCTTTTACAAAATATAAAACAAATTGTATTACAATGAACTTGTAGAAGGTTACCACAGAATTCTGCAAACTTCGAGTTCTTCTTAATTCATGGGACCTGGCAATTCGCTTCAAGGAAGCCCCAGAGAATTCCTTCCGTGAGACTGGAAAAACGGTGGAGCCTGGATCCTGTCCAGTCAACACCTGCTGCTATAACTCCCCAAGTGCCCACCTTCCTTCATTAACATGCTATTTCTTCTTGACTTAACAAGTTTACTAATCAGGGTCCGAGAAAGCACTACAGCTAAACTTTAAGTCTATAAAGCTAATCATATTAAAAGGCCTCCTTAAAAGTAAATATTCAATTAGGTTATTGATTGAACAAACTTCTGTGATTAGAAATACAGTACTGCACAAAGTGGTATTATAAAACCAATCTCCAATTAACAGTGTATAACTGAGCTTACAGTGTTCAGCCTTACAGGCACCAATATACCTGCAGACTTAAGCTAGAAATAATTTTGTTTCCCGAGTTGATTCCTATGATGTGAACATCGCCTGCATAAAGTTTAGACAAGGAGAACATGGAGAGTTCATTAATTACCATGTTACTTTATAAATCACAAATGGATCAAGAAAAACTCAGCTGCCCCCAGGGTCTACAGATTATATTCTCTCCATGATGCGTTTCTCTCTGAGAACAATAAGTCATATTTCATAAACACTAATGCACAGTCATTTTTAACTGAGGGGCCAACAGGGCTACAAACCACACTCCACACTTGGGATTATCTGTACATTAGATTAAAATTCCTTGATGCTTTTCCAGCCATTAACTTACATAGCAATACAAACATCTCTTTCTGACAGCATAGAGCTGCCACTGGCCAACTGACCATATTTTCCTGAAAGTGAAGTTTAACCCGGGTTTAGCACCTTGCCCCTGGTGTGTCAGCAAGAGTGAGCAGGGGCATCCCCAGCATGCAGACCACACACTGAGTTTGAGCCTTCAGCACCTCCTTTTCCCCCATTCTCAGTCATAGCTATCAAAAGCCTGGCTCCTTGTTAGCACTTACAAAAACTTCCACCCCTCTTTTATCAGGCTTTACTTCTCTGGGCACAGGCAGAGCCATCCTTGGCTCCCAAGGGCACTCAAATGCTCCTTCCCTCCCCATCCTGCACTGCAACCAGCCCAGCACCAACTGGGGAAGCTGTTCATCAGGTTGGTGTTGACAAAGATAATCTAAACCCAGCACCTTCGAGTCCTCTTTTCCACCAGCACAATAAAAAGGAATTTCATAAAAATGTTTTATGTACGCCTTTGCAAAGGCACTGGCCTTCCCTCCAGAGATGGTGATTAATAGAGAAAAATGGTTAGCTGAATTTCAAGTTTATTGCACCAGGATTGGGTATTTTCAAGCATTCTTTTTTAAAAAGCTACTATATACTCTGTAGGGGACAACACCCAGAAGTCTGTGGTTTACTGTGAACGATTGATAATAGGATGATTGCTCAGGCACTCAAAGCATTATATTTGATAGCCTATCACACATTCATTGGAACGGAAAGCAATAATTACCATGGCCTGACCTGTTTATCATTGCAGAGCTCAGCCAGTTATCGAAGTGGTAGAGCTTCCCTGCATTATAATATCCAACCATGACAAACATGCTTCATGCAGAGCTAACCTCCGCAGTTGTACATCAAAAGTCCTGCCATGGCTCTTTCCCAGATTGTCCAAGCATATCAATTCAAGGAAAAACACATCTGGTATGTAATTCTGCTTTTCAGCATTGATACAGAATACTATTTTCCCCTTCCAATTCTCCTTTAAGATACTCACAAACAGGCAAAACTGTTTCTCTGGATCAAATAATAGCCTATGGGAAGCATCACCAACTTCCCACACCATAGCAGCAATTGACTCTGTTTTCTTAATCGAGTACCATCCTTTCTCAACAAAGTCTAAAAGACTTGTACCCTCCTTCCTATGGGTCAGTTTGCTCTTCAGACTCCCTCAACAAAAAACCACTGTCGTATGTCCTTGGCAGGAATCATCCCGGTACTTCTAATGGCTGCTCAACAGGAACAGTAATTACTGAGATACATTTCACATAAAAAGATTTCATCTTAGCACTGAGAGTCATAACTGCATACCTGCTGCAAAATTCAATCTCACTGAATCTTGCTGTGATACACTTCAACTACCAAAAAGATGGAAAATGCACCCTAATTTAAATTTTTAACTTAATTGGTATTTAAATGATTCTAAATATAGCCTCAAGCATTTAAAGTACAGTTTCAAAAATTACCCTAAAGACTTTAAATCAGTTTGACTTCCACAGCCAGTCTGGAATGCCACAGTACTTCCCCAGCTGCTATATTCAGAAGGTATTTACACAGATCATGCTGAGAAAATAGTAGTTTTTCCAGTGAGTAATCACATCTAAACTTATCAGAAAAATACAAAATATGACTATGTTCTTCCACCACATTTTATAACTATAAAGACTCAAACAAGCTACTTAAGTCTTAATCAAATATTATTGTATGCTGAGTAGATACCTTTCAATTGCCAGCACGGCAATCTGAGGATCTGCTACAAAGCCTTGGTGACATTAAGGCCACACTTTCTTACAGAAGCCACTAAGATGACAGAGGATGCAGCTCAGTTCATCTACTGCCTGGAAACATCATGGTGTACGTCACATTGCAAATGTGGACAGAATTTTGAATTCACTTTTAATACACAATTTCAGAGAACACTTCTAAGCAGCAGGAGGAAAAATTCACTTTAATTTTGGATTACAGTAACGCCACCTCTATCTCCTGAATATTTAATTTATCAAAGCACACCAACAGCAAAACTCGCACTCAGAAGTCCGTCTCTGTTTTTAAACGTAAAAACCTGCTCATTGGTGCCACCAAGAGTGATCTTACCTGGAAAAGGCGAAGTCAAAACTGGAATTTTGATAGGGGAGAAGGTCAGCACATGGCAGGGTTGGACACTTGGTGCTGAAGGTCCTTGGGGTGCTTCAGGCTCTACCGCCACCATCGCAGTGGTGGCTGCAGTGGCCAGTGCCAGAGCCTGATTGCCACTGACTGGTTTAAGGCTATTCTGGCAACCACCTGCGGAAAGGTGAGACACAAGAAATTTTATTTTTAGTTAGAAACCATTAGTTCTACAGAAGATACTTTCAGCATTTCAAATTTCAATGCAAGCTGGAACAAAAGTCTGCAACACTTTCTACCTGGTCTCTACTGCTTGCGTGTCCCTCTTAGTGAGACACTAGATTTTGAATATATTATATTTTCTAAGTACTCTCAAAGCCCCTTTCCTAATAGTAA
Source organism: Coccyzus lansbergi (assembly GCA_033558105.1). NCBI lineage: Eukaryota > Metazoa > Chordata > Aves > Cuculiformes > Coccyzidae > Coccyzus > Coccyzus lansbergi. Next base: position 1,380,578 of record JAUMJK010001466.1, on the reverse strand, counting down.
TTCTTGAAGTCTTAGTTTGCAATTGTTGTATTTTTAGATATTAAAACCCCATACATGTGAGCATACCATTTTATTTGCCCCAGCCCTGCGAGTGTTGCCCCATCCCTGGAGGTGTTCAAGGTCAGGTTGGATGGGACCCTGGGCAACCTGACCTAGTGGGACATCACAGGGGGGTTGAAACTAGATGATCTTATGTCCTTTCCAACTCAAACCATTCTACGATTCTATGATTGTATAATCTAGAGGGACAAGGCAGTATATAACTATGCAGAGCTATTAAATTCAAATGATAAAAAAACCCACCTCAGTAAAGAAGTCAAATATTTGAACACATTAGTTGGCATTTTATTCAGCTCCTACAGCATCACAATGACTCATGATCATCCTTATTTTGACTTTTACTATGGACAAATTGTCCAAGTTCAAATCTGAATGGTTTTGTTCCTTGCTGTATCAGTCACTCAGTGTTACTGTTATCTGCTCAGCTATTCTGTAATATGCAGGCAAATACCTGACTTTTACAGGTTTCACGTACTAGTAACCTTCATCCTGAAAACACACTATGCAGGAAACTTCTAATGGTTTCACTCAGGAGCTCAGAAGTCTGCCAAATCTAGGCTGAAATGCACTTCAGACAATGTAACATTTTACCTTAAAGCCTTAAGGGGAGAAGGCCTTCAGAGCTCAATCTTGGCTAAATACGTTAAATAAACAAGAAAATTAGTAGTAAAAATCTTAAGGAGAAAACCTAATTTGACAAACACCAGCTGTTGCTCCCTCTACGCTGAGCTATGTATTCAAAAATTAAGCAATCATTAGCTTATTACGTAGTTTGGCAAATGTTTTCAGTTCATGTGGAAATCCTTGAGGCAATAAGAGCCAACTGTAGCTCTGCAAAAAAAAAATATCAGTTTGATCACTCTACTCACTTCAGGCATTCTGTGAGTTCACAGGATTGCTTTTACTATGTATGTATCTGCGAGGAAAACAAAGCATTGGCTCATGAACATGGGAAGCACAACTGTCAAGAGTATTGGGGTGAGTGGTGCAGCCCCTCTGTGGCACCACTGCTCTGGGTAAGGCAACTGCAGCTGAGCAAGCCCAGTGTCCCCTACACAGCTATGCAACCCAGAAGTCACATCCCGGCATTTCCATCCTGCTCTGGCTTCACAAGCCAAAAAGGCTTTAACTTTCAGATGACAAATGCTGTTTTGCACTCAGCTGGCACTGGATAAAGAGTGGGTCAGTGGTTTTTGGAAAGGAACTTGCTCTGGTTGCAGCTAATTGGGGCTCCTGAGGCTATCTATTATACTAGGGTTTGGCAGCTTTGCTCATAACTCTTTAAAAACAATTATTTGCCAACAAAATAAGCTCTCTGCAGTAGCAAAACAGAAGTCAAATATTTTTCAGTAAGCTTCACAAAAAAAAAAAAAAACCACTCTAACCCCTTCTGTTAGAATCATAGAATCATCAGGTTGGAAGAGACCCATCGGATCACTGAGTCCAACCATTCCTATCAAACACTAAACCATGTCCCTCAGCACCTTGTCCACCTGTCCCTTAAACACCTCCAGGGAAAGCAAATCAACCACCTCCCTGGGCAGCCTATTCCAATGCCCAATGACCCTTTCCATGAAAAACTTCCTCCTGATGTCTAGCCTAAATCTCCCCTGGGGGAGCTTGAGGCCATTCCCTCTTGTTCTGTCCCCTGTCACTTGGGAGAAGAGCCCAGCTCCCTCCTCTCTACAACCTCCTTTCAGGTAGTTATAAAGAGCAATGAGGTCTCCTCTCAGCCTCCTCTTCTCCTTTTGGGCATTGGAATAGGCTGCCCAGGGAGGCGGTTGAGTCACCTTACCTGGAGGTGTTTAAGGCACGGGTGGATGAGGTCTTGAGGGACTTGGTTTAGTGTTTGATAGGAATGGTTGGACTAGAAGATCCGATGGGTCCCTTCCAACCTGGTTGTTCTATGATTCTATGATTCTCTAGGCTAAACAACCCCAGCTATTCTATTATTCTATTATTTCTACTGTATTTGGCAATCCCAAGAAAAAATCATTTAATTAGTGCACATGCAGGTGTTTTAACAGGCATGGAGGCAAAACCCCACAGATATCATAGTTTTGATCATTCAGCTGTGGATAGTTTAGAAATAGACTATTCTGCCAGTCACAATGGAAATTGAACAAATAAATAAATAAATAAGTTTCCAAGTAATCCAACTGTTTAACACAAGTTTATTGTTTATTCACTCTCATAAGGACTAGCACAGACTGTTAGGTTAGGTTAGGTTAGGTTAAATGCCTGGCTTCCAAGAGCTTCTACTCATTCCCAGTTTCAACTGTCTGCAACTGGGAAAAATCCACAAAACACCTTCAAGGCCTTATGAAAACTAATGTTGTCTAGAAAAATGACTTTTTTTAATAGTTTCCTACAGGGTACTTGAGCAGAAAGGTTGTTTACTTCTTATTCTATTCCTTTATTTTAGAAAAGACATCATTTCCCCGAAGAGCCCAGAAAACCAACAAAATAATGTAAGTATTAGTTGCTTGGATAGCCGAAGTCTTCCACCAGCACAGATAAGTAAGACTTCTGGAGCAGGGCTTCCTTATTAAAGTTTCATCAGTCCCCCTATTAAAGTTTCATCAGTCAGTTGAAAGAAAAGTTTTGGTGATTTCCCTGCCTTTGATGTTCTTTCTCTCTCTCTCCTTCTAAATAATTCCGTGAAGAAAGGACTATCCCTATAACTGTTAATACTTGAGAGGAGAGCATGGACAGGGTGTCTGGAGGTCATCATGCCCACTCTCTTGCTTTGCACTCAACTGAACAATCATCTAAGCAATTTTTCAGCCTCTAACATAACAAACAGTTTGCCAAAGCAACTGGAACTTGGCTCAGGATATGATGTGTTGAGAGGTAGTAACTTCTACCTGCACTCAGCACAGCTGGATAACAGTTGTTCTTCTCAGAAACAAATTGGGTTTTGCTGTAAGTATTTCCAAAAAAATCTTGAAAGGGGTTTTTAGAATCATCGTTAGTCGCCCCACATTCATGTGAATGTCAAGAGCCAAATGTCTTGAAAATAGTAGTAAAATACTATCATCGATATACCCTTCAGGGGAAAAATACCCACAATTTTTTTCCTAGCAATGGTGTTTTCTTCAAAACTGTTCTAGTCAAGTCAAGCTATATCTTTGGTAGTAAGATAATATTCATCTGCTTAAATAACAAAGCCATCTCAGTGTCCTTTCCCAGCACTTCCAGTTCTGCTGTTCTCATGCAAACAGACTAGAGGGAGACATCCAAGATGGGCAGCACATATTGACCTGAAGCAATTGAAGAGCGGAGAGCAGCTGAAGACGTAACAAACAGATGATTCAGAGATAATTCACTGACAGTGGGGAAATACAGTGAAGGCACTGGAACTGACCAGCAAACCCAACACAAGGGAAGAAGCACCATCTCCAAATATCTACTTCCTAACGTTCATGTGAGACTGACTGTTGGCAAAGCCTTGTAGTGATAGGATCAGGGGTAATGGGTATAAACTGCAGAGGGGCAGATTTAGACTAGACATGAGGAAGAATTTCTTCACTATAAGAGTGGTGAGACACTGGCACAGATTGCCTAGGGAAGCTGTGGCTGCCCCATCCCTGGGGGTGTTCAAGGCCAGGTTGGATGGGCCTTGGGCAGCCTAGCCTAGTGGGACATGTTGGAACTAGACAATCTTTAAGTATCTTACAATCCAAACTATTCTATGATTCTATGTGGAAAAGAATCTACATGCACAGGTGCAGAAGAGGAACTGTTTCTATTGTGCCTTCTAGCACACTATCATCTACAAAGGTTTGTGAATTGTACCCAATTTCCTCCTTTTGATAAGACAACCCACTTTCACACAGCAGACCTGTACCTGCCATGTCCCACTCCTAGTGAGGAAGAACCAGCCTGGATCATGCTGCCACGCCCAACCGGCACACGACGATGGAACACCACAATCTCCACCACCTAAAGCCATTGTTTCACTCCCAGGGTTTTCAGGGCACCACCAGTAGGCTGTGAGACTTCCCCACACCCAACAGACAGACATGGTGGTCCCATGGCACGTGCCAAATGACACAGCACAAACCACTGCCCTCAAGTGATGTCCATCACCTGCCAGGGAGAAAGGGGGTCCTTAGCAATATAAAGGCCAACCCACTTCAGCCCACCAGATGTATCATGCCTAACACAGGCTATACAGAATCATAGAATCACCAGGTTGGAAGAGACCCATCAGATCATCGAGTCCAACCATTCCTATTTTCAGCATCCTTTCCAAAATCCATCAAACTTTTAGACTCCCCCCTTTGTCTGCCTCAATGCTTTCTCTATATTCACACAAGGTCTATGCAACCTGAGCACTCTTTTGGCTACTGACATTGTCTAGTACCTTAACAAACAAAACCATAAGACTTCCATCCTTGAAGGGAAACACACCAATAGGAATAGAAATTACTTTATTTAACAAGACAAAAGCAAAGACTGCTAATGCTTGGGAGATGTGAAGACCCACCCTTATTTAAAAGGGAAATTTCAAGACCTTCCCTTTCAGATACCGAAAAGTTCCTGGTATTGTGAAAACTTACAGCACAGACAACGCAAATATTTTAAATTGCACTTGATAATTACAGTCTTTCAGTCTTTATCTTCAGTTTTGCTACAGGAAAATACCTTTCCCAAAAGACCCATATTTAAAAAAAAAAAATCATGCAGGTTAAAGACCTTTGAACTCTTTCTCACTCTTGCAGAGAAGAAGTATTTATACAGATCAGTATAATGTTCCATGTAGCATTTTTTAATGACTAAAAAAAATCACTGGGTTTTTCTTATCCTTTCAGCCCATGAGCTACTGCAAGTGCCTAAAGGTCCTTTCAGAACTCTTCTGCAATAGGAGGTTCTCCATCAGGTGAGGACCAGAGGACCAAAGGACCCCACAGCAGATGCAGACCTGGCTGCCTCTTCTTTTTTGCCTGGAGTAGCCCAAAGACACAATTATAACACAAATGGATTTCCACTGCAGTGTGCCAATCTGTTTCTATCCAGGTGAACAGACACCAAGTATGTGGAACCACACAGCATCTGATTTCTGTCAGAGCTTACCAACCACCACGTCTCCTGTTTCAGTGCTGTTTCCCACACTAATCTCTGGTAGTTTAGCATTGGAAATGAACACCAGAACTCAACACAATTAGGTAAAAAATCAAACCAAGAGCAGAGTAGCTTTCTAAGGGATCTGAAATATTTACCATGTACACTTAAAATAAAAAATATTTGGAAGAGTTTCACTTTAAACGTGTATGCCACGGATATTATGTAAAATTAAACACAAATTCAATTAAACATAAGTTAAATACTTTGACCCTAGAATATAGAAGTTAGTAATATAAAAGTAATAGTAAAAGTAAGTTAGCAATAGTAGAAGTAATAGAATGAGGTACTAAGCTTCACCCATGGAAGGATGTATACCACTCTCACTTCTTTTTCTTAAAGTAGTACAGCTCCTTACTTTCATGCCTGAACCAACCATTTCCTAAACACCTTGACTGCCTGCATCCCTGAGTCTTTTGGGGTTCCCTTGCTACTTGTCCTGGCCTCAGGTAGGGCGCTGCTCTTCAGACACACACACTGTTTTCCAGTCCCTCTGTTACTGAGTTTGCTGCATCCAAGCACTGTTTAAAAAAATAAAATTAAAGTTCCTAATTTGTGGCTAAAAAGTCATTAAAGAAACATTCTCTGAATCTCAGCTGAAGCTGCCCAAATTCTCTACAGCTTGGAAGAGGGGGCCTGTAGTATAACACAACCATGGCCAGCTGATCCTTCCAATCCGGTTCACCGGTGTGGGACCTGTGCATGGTGTAGAAACTGCATACCAGCCTCAAGTCAGTACATTTTGACAAAATGGTACACTTGTCACAGAATAAACTCCCTGATATTGCTGCCAGATGGGTTGAGGATGGGAAGCAATAATGAAGAGCCAACCTGACAGTTCCATCACACCTGCATCCTCGGTACCCACCAGTCCAGGATGATGGAGATCATAACCCAGCTTGGCGAGGATGCTGCCCAAGTACTGCATCCAGTTTAGCTTTAAGGCAGCAGCTGTCATAAAACACCTATCACTGCATCCAAAGGTGTATGAAAAAAACATCTCCAAAAGAAAGAAAAAAAAAATGAAATGTGAACCATTGTTTATTATCCCATATTCCCTTTCCCCTCACCTGCAGAGTCTGTAAACTAAAGTCTTTTAGATGACAGTTCTTCACGAGACTGTTAACAAAATTAAAACTGACAACAACTGTCTCTTGATGGGGGGGAGGGAAAGAAGATAGTTGGAATATGCTAAAATTACTATAATAGTTCATCTTCAAGGAAGGAGGATCAAACAATTACAAGGGCAAATACCAAAACAAAAGCAGCACAGAGATTGCTGATTTATTTCTGTCCTCATCTCCCAGCTCCACCTGCTGTGGGAAGGTGCCACGTCACAGCCACCAGTCTCCACAGAGGGAGTTCCATCTTCTGACCGCAGTGGCAGCATCAGAGAAGCTGTCTTGGTCGGCTTATCTGTAATAATACATGGTTAAAAAATAATAATATAACAGGGCAAACCCTGACAATTTACAGAAAAAAAAAAAACCAAGCAAACAAGCCTTTTCTGCTTATTTTCCCCATTTCTCCTGGCCAGAGGAGCAGGTAACCAGGCAGAGCTGCCCAGCAAGGCTGTGCCTGCAGCTGGCAAGGGAAACCCCCCTGTGAATGGCTGTTCTGGGCTTGGGTATGACAAGACACCAGAAGAAGAAGAAACATTTCCTCAGAAGCATTTCAGCCATCGCTTACAAATCCAGGATTTCTGAAAACTCAACACGTTGGACCATTTACAGAGCTGTTAAAAATGATCACTTAGATGTAAAAAATGATAGCTAGGATTAAAAGGCTACTGATTTTAAAAGTGTTACATTTGAAGGCATGAGTCTTTTAGTAATACAGATATTTATACCATATATAAACGCACATAAATATACTGGTTTCAGTACATCCAAGGACACACTGGTTTGGTTCAGATTTTCCTCTCAGGGCTGAGAAGAGGAGGCTGTCACCAGCTCTCTCTGAGTAGCTGAGTAGGGGCACACATTCCCTCAACTTGAAGGTTGAATTCTCTACTTTCTCAATAAATAGTCCTGCACACTGGTAGATCAGATGCAACACACCAAGTGAAAAGAAGTTTAAAAAAAAATAAATAAAACCACAAAACACAAAAAGGAGGAGATCCAAGTTCATTGAGTGAGGAAAATGTCATACCTGTAGGCATTTGGCAAATATTTTATGAATATTCTGAGTTATTTCATTTTCTTCAGTTAATTCCCCATAAGAGGCAGCAATTGGAAAGATAAGTTACTTTTATTATTGTTTTATTCATCAACAGGATTAGAAAGGCATTTACTACAAGCCCTTAGCATCAAGCACCAGCTCTTCTTGCTTGCTCCATGTGGCAATATTTAGAAGATATTTCCTGATATTATAAAGGCAATAAGAATCATAGAATAATTAGGGTTAGAAGGGACCTTAAAGATCATCTAGTTCCAACCCTCCTGTGATGGTCAGGGACACCTCCCACAACAGCACCAATACACTTTAGCGGACCAAGACATCATTCCAGTTGGGTATTTTTATTCTACTAAAAGTATCTCTAAAAGGAGAAGGAAAGGTGGGGTGTCAGTTAAACTCAGCCTGCCCCTACACAACATTGTGCTGTTTGAGTACCGAACGCAGGATATCAGGCCAGGCATTGACACCAACCAGGGTCAGGACAGCACTCCAAACCAGGACAAAAATGTCACTTTCTCCCTCAACAAAGTGCATCCTTGAAATGATCGGTTTGAGTTTTGATGGAGGTATGTTTGTGTTTCATTTGATCTCCCCCTGTCATTCCTAACAAGACCCAAACCTCACTGAAGAGCAATTCATAAACATCCCAGCCAACCAGCTCATCAGGGTGAGTCCACTCCTGTCTGGTGCAGCTACACCACGGGTTGGGTTCTTTCCTTCCAGAGCCCAAGAGCCACATGGAATTTAACTCCTGTTCCTGCCTGCATGCAATGCTCTTTCCACACCCCTTGCATCCTCCCCAAGCCCCCGAGCGCTGCTGTGAAGCTCTTTCCACACACAACCTCCCTGGTGTACAGCCCCTCTCACCCCTTACGCTGTCATGATTGTAAAGGGAGACTCCAACAACTCTTAGAAGGAACTTTGTCTTTTTATCAAGCACAAATACTTGGAACCCCTATAGGAAACACATTTACAGCACCAATATTGACACTTGCAGAATGTAGATGACTGAGAACCTGCTGGCATCATCACCTAAACTGCACGTGGTCTGAAACGTCAGATGCTGATCAACTTCAGCAGCATTTATCAATCAATAAAATGAAGCAGTGGATTGACTTATAGAGCATATGTATCACAATGCAAAGGAAAACATATTGATATCCACATCTCCAGTAGCCCAAGGGGAAGAAAAAAGCTTACTGCCTTTTTCCATTTGTAAACTCCAGCTATTGCATGAGTCTGCCAGTAACAGCATCACTCACAGCATGCTTTCCAGCTCATATGCAATAAATAAAAATATCTGGCTCCTCACAAACATGAACAGCCTCTGCAAGGTACTCAAAGATCTGAATTTCTTTATAATGAGGTCTTGGAGCAAGGTAGGACAACATTATGGATCAGAACTACGAGCCTTTCCCATGAAAATATTACATGTACTTTTATTTCTGCAATTTAAGTGGAAAAATTAAGTTTAACTGGGATAATGTTTTCACTTTTCACAAAAAGCATGAAAAAGGCATAAACTTAAGCAAAACAAGAACTTAACAACAGCTACAATTAAAGTCAAGCATGCACAGAGACTTAATAAAGTGTTCGCCTCTGCAGTGCCTGAATGCTCCACAAACAAAGAGGGTTTTCATGGCATTTCAGGGATATTCAGGTTCCTGCGGTGCTATTCTGGTTTTACAAACAGGGAGCCCTAGCACATGCACAGAAAATAAAAGAGAATCCAATTTGAGAGACCAAAAACCTGACTACTTACATATATTGACGTGCCTCGGATACAAAGATTGTGTTTGAGAAATACAAAGGGTTGGAGGTCCTGTGTTCATGTATTTCCAAATTGTGGGAAAGCATAAAAGAATGCAATCCAAATTTAACACAAAGCAACTACATTCCTCCATAGATTCATAATGTCTGAAATTTAAACTGAAATTACCTAGAAAACTGTATCTGTATATAGATGTATATACGCATATAAATTCTAATACTGACACTTGGGACAAAAAATATTAGATCAGTTCTGAAAAAAAATTCAAAGAAAGAAAAGGACACCAAAAGGAAGGATCAAAATTGTTATCTACATAGGATCAGTAATGCTAAAGCAATTTCATGAAAGAATACACATGAACTCTTCTTTCTGGTATTTCTGATTTCACTGCTGATGTATGAAAGAGCAAAAAGATTGCTTTTCAACAAAGGGATGCTGTGGAAATGTAGAGGCAGGAACAAAGACTTGACTTGGCACAGAGTATTTTCTACTGAAAATCATCCCATAAAAAAAAAGAAAAAATCTGATTGAAGATGACTATTTTCTTCTGACAGAAAAACACTAAGAGTCTTCATCCAGGTTAGATTGCCACCACTACCAATAAAAACAATACTCTGAGCATTTTGTTAAAGCTGAAAACCACTAAAAGGCTTTCACCTGTTCAGCGTCTCCTCCCAGTGTTCACAGCTCTGACAAGGCTCCCTGAAGGAGACCTCCAAGAACACAAGTGTTTGTCATAAAGCTTTCATCTGCATACACTTTAAGCAGCTATTCCTGAAGTGGACTATGGTACCAGGGCCACTGCCACATTCAAGATCAGTAAGAAATTTAATTTGTTTTGAAAAGTGTAAAACAAAGTAAAATAAATTTTCAAAAACAATCCACTCGAGTACTGTCAGGCATGTCAAAAGTAAAAACAGATGTTCAGGTGCTAGATTTTACTTCGCTCTGAGTGGAAGTGCAGAAGGCAGCCTCCAGGCTCCACTGACCCAACAACCCAGCCAAAGCTACTGCACTATATACTCTCTATTTTAACTGTTTTGCAGGGCTCAAAACTGAAGCTAAGCAACTGCCCCCAACTTCAACTCCTAGAATCTCTTGAAGGTACCTGTTCAGTAAGGGATTGGCAAGAGGTACAGAAGCAACTTTCATTTCTATGCACTTGCAGAATTGATTGTGGTCAAGACTTGGTTCAAGTGTGGACAGGAATTCCTTATAATAGGCTGAATCATAGAATCATAAAATCACCAGGACACACAGGATCATCGAGTCCAACCATTCCCATCATGGCTGAGAGGGTCTCCCTACAGAATTCCTGACTCTTCATGCAGATGACCTGCTCAGAGCACAATACCCTGAAAGGAGCTGTAGAATATTACAGTACCCAGTGAAGAGCCCAGTAATGACACTGTATAACTGGTTGTACCAGAGAGCCTATATACTGTTTGGTTTAGCATCACACTGGCATTTCCAAGAGAGCCAACAAGCTTTCAATCCCTGGAATCACTAGAGCCTGGGCAATGTGGGACCACATAAACAACTAGAGCAGACATTGACTCACTAACCTTGCATTTTAGTCACCCTCGAACAAGCAGAAGGCAAGCACAGATTTCAAGGGCTATAAGCTGAAAGCCACCACTCTCAACTGAACAAGACCACTCAACTGTTGACATCGATGGAGACTTCCTCCAGTCCCCTCACCACCCAGAACTGTTGACATCGATGGAGACTTCCTTCAGTCCCCTCACCACCCAGGCTCTGCTCGGGTGGTCTCAGCTTGGCGCTCTCACATGGGTGGCTCATGCAGCACTTCTGGGAAACTTTGCTTCTTGAAGAGATGACAACACACTTCCATCCATGTCTCCTGCTCCCTCCCTCACAGGAGGCTGGATGAAAGGCTTGTTCTCCAAGGTTTCATGGGAAAACCTTTTTGAACACACCAATAAGAACACACCCTTTCCAAGGAACCACTATCGGTGATGCTCTTAGAATCATAGAATCATAGGACAACCAGGTTGGAAGAGACCTATCGGATCATCGAGTCCAACCATTCCTATCAAACACTAAACCAGTCAGAGGACCCCCCTCCTCTCTTCCTTGAGAGGCAGAAATGCCAAACTGCAAGAAGGTACTTTCAAACATTTCAAATAGCATCAATAACAGTAAAAACAAAGAACACCATGTACCAGAGAGCTACAGCTTTCATGTAATGGGTGGCACCAAACGGTCTTGTGGGTGGTCCTTCATCCCCACATCCAGAAGCCACTGAACACACAAGAATGTGCAGAATGCATAGATTCAATAGAATCATAGAATCACAGGATAACCAGGTTGAAAGACCCGCTGGATCATCGAGTCAGGCACACCTGACTCAGAACCAAGCCAGCCATGACTTCATCCACACAGCAGAGAGCACAATGCAGGGGACAAAAATATTAATCCTTTCTCTGCAAAATCATCTAGACGCTGCCTTCCTCACAACAATTGTAGCATCCAGTAGATATAAAACATGCCATCATTACTAGGTTGGAAAATATAATGTCAGTATCCAGTTTAGATGCACAAAACGCTAAGTACATAAATTCACATTTCATAATATATGTGAGAATAATAGCTACTTCCTTTTCTTACAGAAAATAACACCTTCTAGTAGCTGGAGCTTGCAGCTGTTAAATTATGTGCATTACAATTCACCAAACTCCAATACCTCATTCCTTTATCTTTGTGACATTGCTGATACATTGAGAAAACAATTATATCATTACCAATAACTGGTAGAAGGCAAACCTGCTGTAAGACAGGCTTTCAAAATGAATACAGCCACACAGCCTGCAAAAAGCTTATTAACTTCTCAGTTTAAACCACTTAACTAAGCAATTTGCTCTCAGTGTTTTATTACTCCCCATATTAAGTGTAAAGATTATATAGGAAATACTTCAAGACCTACCATAACACTTCCTAGAAGCAGCTTCTGATTTACAGCCATAGGGCACCGGTATCTCTAACCTGCAGTAACACCACCACCGCGCATGCTTCTCAGCACAAGAGTTTTTGGTTAATCCCATCTTTTGGGGTTAACACTGATCACATCAATCAGAAGATTTAAAGGGGAGTGGGGAGATTTGAGAAAGATGTCTGAGGGTCATTGTACACCTCCCGGCACCTCTCTCGCACGAACAACAGCTCAGGGGGTTTCTGAAGAGTCATGCTTTAGTGTTTGATAGGAATGGTTGGACTTGATGATCCGATGGGTCCCTTCCAACCTGGTTGTTCTATGATTCTATGCTGAGCATTCTGCCAGAGGAAAAGTTGGATCCAACTGAAGATCTCCTGTGAAAAGAGGTTTGCGTCTGCACATATTGTCTGGGGGGGGAGAAAAAATCATCTTTTCTCTGTAGTACTTGCAGACTACAAACATGGCATCAGGCTGGGAATGCCCCTGCTCTGCCAGGCACGCTTCCCTAACCTGCTGCCAGGCACACTCCTGCTTTATGCCTGAAATGTTGTATGTGATAAAAAAATGTTTACGAATGTTTAAAATATTGAAATATTTTACACACATAAACAAAAAATGGATTGTTGCTCCCCTGCATAGAACATTTCCCTCACCATTGTGCCTGACCTTAGGAACAACACTTCGAACAACGCATCCTGTCTGGGAACACTGCTCAACTATTCCCCCTGGCATCCTGGGAGGAATGCATCAATATAATGGGGTTCCGCCCGTGGCATTCTCATTTCCGAGCACTGCTGAGCAGCATTCCAGTTGAGCATCGGGCGGTTCTGGCAGGAGAAGGCAGCTTACTGCAACGGATTGCTAAAACATCAAAATATGGAACCGATTTGAGTGGTTCAACATGTTTCAATACAGAACAATATTCACTGCTAATTAATCAGTCTGGCAAGTGAACCCAAACAGTAAGGAACTCTTCCAGCACACTCTCATTGAATCTGCATTACTGGCAAAATACAAGAAAACTTCCTGTGTGCTACGTGGCTGCAAAGTAAGTAGTACTTTATAGGGCAAAGAGGGGCTCTGCTGTCAACCACATGGACATTACCTTCGATCTAAGAAAGGAAGAAACAATGACATCAAGCCATTACGAATATCCCAATTCTGAATTTAAGCGCATATGTTAGGGGCTTAAACGTGAACAGAAAAGGTTAAGAAGTAAAACGCAACGAGACAACTGCTATTTCAAATTATTCCTGTAGCACCAAAATAGACTGAGCTTTCCTATAATGTATTTTCTGCCCTTTTTCAAGTAGCTTAGCTCTTCTGTTAACAGCTGCAATGTACCCAAATTATGCAGATTAATGGAATTTATTTCACAAATATCACTGTGCATAACTGAGTCTTAATGAGATGATGGATCAACTCCTCCTGTCTACTGATAGCTGTCTACACAGATAACACCAAATTCTTAAAATTAGCACCTAATTGGGAGAATTCTACATCAACTGCATCAGGGTCTTCTTGTCTGAATATAAACCAAGAATGCTCAGAGTGGCTGGCCCCTTCATTCCAGAAGCTGACAACCAGTTATGGAATAATCTCTTACAATATTCCATAAACGCACAAGGTCTATTCATTCTTTAAAATTAATTTAGAGGATAAAACGCACTTTGCCATCAAGGTTCAGATCAAGCAAGAGATTTTTCAGCCGAATGGAATGAAACTGTTACTCTAGTAAATGGCTTAGGCATCTTTCAGAAGATCCATTTAAAAGAAAAAAAAAAAAAAAAAAAAAGCAACATGGTAAGTAATTATTTATATCCTACTGACCTGGTATTAGCTGGGGTGCCAACACTACTGTGGGAAGAGGCCTGGAGGCAGCAGCTGGCCTGGCTATAGTCATAGCCACTTGATTAGTCATTAACAGAGGTTTCTCATTTCCCTGGAACAGTCTTGATTCCTCAGGATGTATCCACGCTGAATCCAGAGCAAATGCATTATTCAAGTATATCTGTCCAACATAAATAAATAAAAGAATGCTAAGATTTGAGACAGAGAACTCTGAAATAGAAGTAAGAATAAAGTGTCTTTAAGTCACTATCACAATAAAGATGGTATCTCAATTAAAGGACAAAGTCCAAAACTAGGTTAATTTCTGCTCCATAAGTGTTGCAGGCTGAGTTTGGCTGATTTAAAAACTAACCAGCTTTTAACACAACTAATCAACTGATGCAGCATCACAAAAAGAAAACAATAGCTGAAGGCAATCATGTCCCAGACATAGCTACTCTGGAATGAGCCCATCTGCAATTCAGAGACATCAGTGCCTTCAGAATAGGGAAGATCAGGGTGAGGGAAGGAAATGGGATAAAGCCACGTTTTAATTATTCAGGTACATAAATGTACAGATGTAGGTAACTGTAAGCGAGATGAGGGTGCAGGACCATGAATGACACTGATGTGAGGGTCGTGGCAGTGTTCATGGTGATTCCACCACTACCCATGCTGCATCCCTTTTGGGGAAAAATCAGTGGAAGTACCAAGAAGAATGAGAAAGTGGAAAACTTCCATAATCACATCCCACAGTAAAATTCAAACACTCTAGCCAAAGTAATGCAGATAGTAAACATACTTTAGTCTTTTTATAGCTTCAGAAAAGTGAACATGTATAACTGCTGAATTAGACTCCTCCAGTAACCATCCCTTACAACATTCCTCCTCCGTGGGGTTTTGCCTGACAAACTACTGACCTTTCACACGCCTTCACAATCCACAAAACCCGTCCCGCTTTTCAGCTTATATACTTTAAATACGTCAGCCTTAAAAATACTTCAGCAGAGCAAGATCAGACTTACTTTGCAGTTTGGTAGCCTTTTACCAATCCAGTTTTTCCTAGCATGAGGCGGAACTGTAGACGCGTACACAGGTGGTAAAACAGGAACAAATTCCACGCTTGAAGAAGGTGAAAATCCTATGAGTGGAGAATGAGCCCCAAATATCCACTATGGAAAAAAAAATAAAGGAAGAAAAGTTAACAAAATTGTTTTACCCTGAGTAAACTGATGCTTTTCATAAATTCCTAATTAAATGGAAGATGAGCACCAAAAATTTCAAACTTGTCTCTTCACTCCAACAACCTTTTGTGGGTTTTTTAGGTGTTATACAGTGAGGGATGCATAGCACAGACATTATAAACTACTTTTATAAGCCACAAATCAGCAGCCTAGCAATAAAGCAATACTTTGCTAATGGCTGCTAGTCGCCAGGGAAGCTTGGTGTCTCCCTACTCAAACAGAATCTCACATCTGAAACAAAAACATCGCTAGAAACCGGTTTAAAAAATTTGTCTTAAGGGCAGCAAGAACCAAAGGAAATAGTGGAAAAGTATTTTAACTTAAATTCATTTGGCAAATCGGTTCCCACAGTAAAACCACCTCTGCAATTTATTTAAGTGGTCTCACACGGGGGAATAATTGATGTTACTGTTTCATTAGACCCAGCAGTACCTATTTTCTCCCTCCCACTCACTCTGCTCCCAAGCCACAAGAGACGCTCATGCTCGAAAAGGCTGGAAAGCTTCGCAGGAAATAAGTGGATACTACTGTGCTCAAATCTCTGTTGTATTTTTACTTCTTTCTTGAAAAAAATAAATACATATATATAAAGATAAGGAAAAAATACGAGTGCAGCTTCCAACGCCTCCACCGTAACAGGACAAACCCTCCAGCGAAAACGCAAGCAGCCTTACGACAGCAATTAATAATTGAAATAGTCATCGGGGAAAGCGCTGGCGAGACAGATTGGCTCAAGCGACGCGATTCAAAACTTTAGTCTTTATGAATATTCAGAAAAGCAGAAGCAGTCGACATCACACGTGAAGGCGAGAGCGCTACTAGAGAATTTCCCCGTTTCTAGTCTCTCTTCTGCGGAGAACGCGCCCTGCGGCCGCCGCTTAACGGGGATGGGGATGAGCCTCCCCGGAGAGGCTCTGCCAGCCCTTCTGCCCCCGGGAACCAGCGCTGAGGGGACCGAGCCCAGGGGACAGCCCAGGACAGGGACCCTGGGCCACAGGCTGCCAGAGCGGGGCGAGCTCGTACTGAGCGGGGAGGGAGCGTGGATCTGCCCGAGGGATCTGAACAGGCTGGACCGCTGGGCTGAGACCAAGGGCATGAGGTTTAACAAGGCCAAGCGCCGGGTCCTGCACTTGGGGCACAACAACCCTATGCAGAGCTACAGACTGGGAGAAGTCTGTCTAGAAAGCTGCCTGGAGGAGAGGGACCTGGGGGTGTTGGTTGACAGTCGACTGAACATGAGCCAGCAGTGTGCCCAGGTGGCCAAGAAGGTCAATAGCATCCTGGCTTGGATCAGAAACGGTGTGACCAGCAGGTCCAGGGAGATTATTCTCCCTCTGTATTCAGCACTGGTAAGACCGCTCCTTGAATCCTGTGTTCAGTTCTGGGCCCCTCAGCACAAGAAGGATGTTGAAGCTCTGGAGCAAGTCCAGAGAAGAGCAACGAAGCTGGTGAAGGGGCTGAAGATCGAGGAACAGCTGAGAGAGCTGGGGATGTTTAGCCTGGAGAAGAGGAGGCTGAGGGGAGACCTTATTGCTCTCTACAACTACCTGAAAGGAGATTGTGGAGAGGAGGGAGCTGGGCTCTTCTCCCAAGTGACAGGGGACAGGACGAGAGGGAATGGCCTCAAGCTCAGCCAGGGGAGGTTCAGAGTGGATATCACGGAAAAAAAAAAAAAAAAAAATCACGGAAAGGGTCATCGGGTGCTGGCTGAGGCTGCCCTGGAGGTGGTTGAGTCCCCATCCCCGGAGATGTTTAAAAGATGTGTAGACGAGATGCTCAGGGACACGGTTTAGGGCAGACAGGAAGGGTTGGGCTCGATGATCCCAGGTCTTTTCCAACGTAGAGCTACCTCTCCCCCGCGCTGCCCCCTCTGCCCCGGGCGGGCGGCTCCGTCCCGAAGACGCTCCCGACGGGCAGCGGCGACGCGGGACTCGGTGCCCTCGGCCCCTTACCTGCCCGGGGAGGAGGGCTGCGGAGCGCTGGTCGGCGAGCAGCGGCAGGAGCGGTTCGCAGGGGACGCGCCAGCCCAGGGCTGCGGGGGGGGGCGGCGGCGGCAGCAGCAGCGGCGGCGGCGGCGGCGGCGGAGGAGGAGGAGGTGGTGGTGGAGCAGCAGCAGCAGCCCCGGCGGCGCCGCCGACCCTTATGAGCCCCGGGACCACCCAAGCCCAGGGCAGAGCCGGGGCCTCGGCGGCCGGCGGCGGCGGCCAGAGCAGGGGAGGCGGCCGCTTGGCCGCGGGAGCCGGCAGCATCCTACATGGCACGGGGGGGGGCGGCGGAGCCGGGCAGCTCCGCGCACCGGCGCCGAGTGAGAAACTCCAGTTCGCGGCGGGGCGCCGCCGGCTGGCTCCGCCCGAGCGGGGCGGGAGCGCGGGGAGGCGGGGACAGGGGCGGGAAGCGCCCGGGAGTCGAGCTGGGCAGTTCCGGGCACCCCCTCTCCCACCGACCCGCGACGGAGGAGCCGCGCGGCGATCGGACGAGGGGGAGAGCTTTTTGAGCGTCTCATCGCGTCGCGCTAGGGGTTTGTCGCCGGCGCCTGGCTGCGGGGAATCGCCTCTCCCGCTTTGGCGGGCAGCCGGGAGCGGCGCCGAGGGGAGACGCGGCACCGAGGAGCCTCTGCAGCCTCCCCGGCAGGTCGAGGGAGGTGATTCTCCCTCTGGACTCAGCACTGGTGAGGCCGCTCCTTGAATCCTGTGTTCAGTTCTGGGCCCCTCACCACAAGAAGGATGTTGAGGCTCTGGAGCGAGTCCAGAGAAGAGCAACGAAGCTGGTGAAGGGGCTGGAGAACAGAACCTATGAGGAGCGACTGAGAGAGCTGGGGGTGTTTAGCCTGGAGAAGAGGAGGCTGAGAGGAGACCTCATTGCTCTCTACAACTACCTGAAAGGACAATGTAGAGAGGAGGGAGCTGGGCTCTTCTCCCAAGTGAAAGGGGACAGGCCAAGAGGGAATGGCCTCAAGCTCCGCCAGGGGAGATTTAGGCTGGAGATTAGGAGGAAGTTTTTCACAGAAAGGGTCATTGGGCATTGGAATAGGCTGCCCAGGGAAGTGGTTGACTTGCCTTCCCTGGAGGTGTTTAAGGCACGGGTGGATGAGGTCCTGAGGGACATGGTTTAGTGTTTGATAGGAATGGTTGGACTTGATGATCCGATGGGTCCCTTCCAACCTGGTTGTTCTATGGCTCTATGGTCTTCTCCAGGGACACCGGCAGCAGGCCTGGGAAGCCATGGGCACCCCTCCGGTGAGGCCCTTCTCCTGTCTTCAACAGAAATAAAAGCCTTATAGACAGAAACTTCCTGGCAGGCAGGGGAGGATGAACCCCTTGCCATTGCTGCTTTGGGAAGCAGGTGCCTGGCGCATCATAGAATCACCAGGTTGGAAGAGACACACCGGATCATCAAGTCCATCCATTCCCATCAAACACTAAACCATGTCCCTCAGTGCCTCGTCCACCTGTGCCTTAAACACCTCCACAGAAGGTGAATCAACCACCTCCCTGGGCAGCCTGTTCCAATGCCCAATGACCCTTTTTGTGATTTTTTTTTTCCTAATGTTCAGCCTAAACCTCCCCTGGTGGAGTTTGAGGCCATTCCCTCTTGTCTTGTCCCCTGTCATTTGCGTGAAGAGGTCAGCACCTTCCTCTCCACAACCTCCTTTCAGGTAGTTATAAAGAGCAATGAGGTCTCCTCTCAGCCTCCTCTTCTCCAGGCTAAACAACCCCAGTTCACTTACCTCTGTAAGTGCCGCTGCGAAGGCTCATTGACCTCTGTAAGTGCTGCTGCGAAGGCAACCACAGTCCTAATGCCTGGGACATGCCAGGCATCCCCACTGCTTCTGCCACACCCTGGAAGAAGCCATGGAGAGCTCCTCATTAAAGGTTAAGCCTTCTGACCCTTGGTCATCCATGGCCTTTAGCAGCGAGGAGTGAGTCATCATACTTCCTGTAATGAAACGCTTGTTTCTCCTGTCTTAATCATAGAACAACCAGGTTGGAAGAGACCCATCGGATCATAGAGTCCAACCATTCCTATCAAACACTAAACCATGTCCCTCAGCACCTCATCTAGCTATGCCTTGAACACCTCCAGGGAAGGTGAATCAACCACCTCCCTGGGCAGCCTATTCCAATGCCCAATGACCCTCTGTGTAAAAAACTTCCTCCTAATCTCCAACCTAAATGTCCCCTGGCAGAGCTTGAGGCCATTCCCTCTTGTCCTGTCCCCTGTCACTTGGGAGAAGAGCCCAGCTCCCTCCTCTCTACAACCTCCTTTCAGGTCGTTGTAGAGAGCAATGAGGTCTCCTCTCAGCCTCCTCTTCTCCAGGATAAACAAACCCAGCTCACTAAGCCATTCCTCGTAAGGCCTGTTCTCCAGCCCCTTCATCAGCTTCGTCACTTTTCTCTGGACTCACTCCAGAGCCTCAACATCCTTCTTGTGCTGAGGGGCCCACAACTGAACACAGGATTCAAGGATCGGCCTCACCAGTGCTGAGTACAGAGGGAGAATAACCTCCCTGGACCTGCTGGTCACACCATTTCTGATCCAAGCCAGGATGCCAATGGCCTTCTTGGCCACCTGGGCACACTGCTGGCTCATGTTCAGTTGGCTGTTGACCCGGTCCCTCTCCTCCTGGCAGTTTTCCAGCCAGACTTCTCCCAGCCTGTAGCTCTACATATGGCTGGGAGGAAAGAGGAACTGAGCAAGCCTCTCCTAGCTGCTGATGGCATCACAGCTTCCAGCTTCTCCAGCAAAAAAAAAATTAAAGGAATGAATAACAGTAAAATGGTCTGAGTCTGAGTTCACAGAACACATGAACACTTCAACTTTACTGTTAAAAATCATTGTTTATATTTCCCTGCCCAACCACCAGCCTTCTCTGGCTCTTCATCATAGTAGCACAAGTGCTACATGGTGAGAAAAGTCAAATATCCAGCTGCACCAGCCACCGGTTTGTAAATCACCACAGTCCCAGAGTGTCAGAGCATAAAGGAAAACTTACTCCATCAGGATAACACAGCTCTATGTTGGCAAACCAGGGGCTTCTTAAAACTGCACAGAAGAAAGTCAAAGGTCTCTGAATTTAATCTTCTCTTCTCAGCCTCTCTAATTTTATTTGGTCTGCAAGGGAATTGGATCTCCCCTGGCACTGAATAACCTTAGTGAAGGTAATTCCCAAGAAATTTTGAAATCAAATTATTATGATCTGTGGATAAACACAATTTCAGGGAAATATATTGCTTACAATTACCCTCAGAGAGATACTGGGAAATACAAACTTAAGTAATCTATGAAGTGACTGGAGTCAGATAAAGGGAAGATCACTTCTAAATGTTTTACTGCTTGACTATTTATAAAACTAAAAAATCGTTTCCTGGTAACTGTGAGCAGAGAAACAGAAAGAAAAACACAACAACAACAAAAAAGGGGGGAAAAGGGTTGTTTCCTATCAAATGTCTGTGAGTAGTCTGATGTATATGCAACAGTCCTTCTGTAAAATACTGAAAATAACAGGAATACAGAACGTTTTATTAGTGGTTGAAGAGTTATTTTGGGGAGAAAAAAGGCTGAAAGAATTCAAAGAAGTTCAGCAACTTGTTTAGATGATGCTCTTAATCATAGTTTAGTTTTAGGCTTCCCTGCAAAGAGCAGGGAGTTGGGCTTGCTCATCTCATGGGGTCCCTTCCAGCTTGCAATAGTCTATGATTCTTTGACTATTAGATAGGAAATTCTGAATACGTACTGTGGCTTCAGAAAGTATCAGCTGTCTCACGTCAGTGGGGGTCAGAGGAGAGTTTTTCATCTGATAGACAGCTGTGTTGTAGCCTGGCTGAAGGATGCTCACTCAAGCATCAGCTGCTTTTTTTTTTTGCTTAGGCTTCCTTTTCCTACAGTTTAATAAATAATAACAGAATGATTGTACCCTCCCTCCCTGGAGCTCGGGAAGCGTTTGAGTGCTTCCCCAAGGCTGTTTGTGCAGCAGCTTGATAAGGAATCCATACACATTGTGGTCCAAGCTCGGTGCTCCCGTGCTGCAGCTTGCAGGCAGATGAGAGCAGGAGCGAGGGGCCACATCACCCACTAGAAATAGGTGATGTACACTGCTGGAGCTCTGCTTTTCCCAGCCAGCCCAGTGAGTGGCAGTGATGCCGAGTCCAGCATCAGCGCAGAGATGAAGCCAAGCCCGCAGTGAGCACCCAGGCAGCAATTGCCATTACTGGGAACAAACCACGTGTTGTGAGGCCTGGAGACAGAGGACAGACTCTGCTCACCCCTGCATAGCCCTGGGTGATGGCTGGGTGCTCGCTGGCTCTGAAGCTGCTCTTTACAAAGTGAAAAGGGACTTACATCCCATGCTCTTAAGCGCAAGATCTGCATCACGGTCATCCTCAGAGCATGGCGTGGCCTCCCCTAAAGGATGAAGCAGCATCCCTAATGCTGTTTACCATCAACCACTTCTACGCTCTCCAAACCATAGACAGTCTCTTGATTCATTCTGGTCAGGAACTGCCTTGAACACATCCTCCTCCTGCCCAGTCCTTGTAGTGTTTTCCATAATGGAAATGCTGGAAAGATGCCCTTGCATTTAAATGAGAAGCAACATGGTACTGGGTCTTCAAAGTGGGGAAACCTGGCATGTCAGCAAAGGGTGGTTGTTTTTCACTTTTCATGACAAAAGGGAGAGTTAATAGAAAAGCCACAGTAAAATAAAAGAGGGGTGTGTGGAGTATAACTTTTTCTCACTATTGCAACTTCAACTTGGAAGAGCTTTAGAGAAAAAAAAAAAACATACCTGAGACAGTTAATCTCTTTCCTCTCTGATGCACACATTAGACCTTATATGCCACAAAGTATACTTTAGGTAGCCCAAAAGCAAATTTAGCACTGAAATAAAAGGTTTAGATCTATCCTTTTCATTTTTAAGTCTGAAAAAGAGCTCTAAACCATCAAAAAGGGATGCCTTTCATTAATACCTAACCTACAGACTTTTCTTTGTGAAGACATTATTAATCACCTTTCTTCATGACAATGTTGCCTCATAAGACACTATCAGGCAATCACTAGCCTGTTTTACAGAATAGGTGATGTAAGTCTCCTTTGTAGCACAGTAGCTGTCTATAGGGATAAATTTAATTTGCTATGACACACGTGAACAGAACAGTATCCTGTACTATGATCAAGACGACATTATGTGGAACCCCTCTAGACAGATATATTTGTAGCCATGTATATTTGAACATACTGAAGTTGCCTGTTGATGATAGCTGACCAGAATCTTGGCAGAATTACATGCTTCAGCAAATTCCCCATAAATAAATTCCTCCCTATTTCTATGAAATCTCAGAGTCACAGGGAATGATGTTTGAAGCTATCTTTGCTAGCATCTGCCTCTCAGGTTAAATTGTTCATTTCATAGAATCATAGAACAACCAGGTTGGAAGAGACCCATCGGATCATCGAGTCCAACCATTCCTATTAAACACTAAACCATGTCCCTCAGCACCTCATCTACCTGTGCCTTAAACACCTCCAGGGAAGGTGAATCAACCACCTCCCTGGGCAGCCTGTTCCAATGCCCAATGACCCTCTGTGTAAAAAACTTCCTCCTAATCTCCAGCCTAAATGTCCCCTGGCGGAGCTTGAGGCCATTCCCTCTTGTCCTGTCCCCTGTCACTTGGGAGAAGAGGCCAGCTCCCTCCTCTCCACAACCTCCTTTCAGGTAGTTGGAGAGAGTAATGAGGTCTCCTCTCAGCCTCCTCTTCTCCAGGCTAAACACCCCCAGCTCTCTCAACCACTCCTCATAGGGCCTGTTCTCCAGCCCCTTCACCAGCTTCGTTGCTCTTCTCTATACTCTCTCCAGAGCCTCAACATTTCATAGTGTGCGAAGGGACTGGTGCGTGAAGAAAGTGTGTAACACAAGCATGAAGTAAGTGTGAACACAAGCAGATTCTTCTTTTGCGGTACTAAACCACCTGCTTTACTCCTCCATAGCAGTGCAGCAATTGGGAACCCCCCATGAGGAGCTCTTATTCCTTTCCAAGAAGAGCTGTCAAAATATCTGGCCAAACAAATGACCTGTCTAGGCGATTATTCTGTTGAGTTTTCTCATAACAACATAGACTAATAGTCTGTCCCTCAGGTTAATCCTTATCTGCTGCATTAGTCATTTGTTTCCAACAGTGGTAAATAGCAGGTATTTCGGAAATGCATCTAATAAAACCATCATGCACATACCATGCTACGAAAGGAAATGAGCTTGAGCCCAGCTAGCAATCAGCATGTCATCTGTAGCATAAGCATTGATTGTTCCTACATCTTTTATTCTAACTAGCAGAAGCAAAGATGCTATTTTTATTCTCCTATGCAACTCATCTGAAACTTTGGCAAATCTCCATTTTCGGAAATTATGTGAACCAAGCAGCAGTCCCTCTACACCTGGATATAGGGATTAAAACCTGATGTCTAAACCAGTCAGGTTCTCGTGTGATTTCGCTGTGTCGAGAAGGAGGTACACAGTATGTGTGAGTGGTGGATAGTGGAGCAGATTCCACCACTCCTCAGAGCACAAGACAGCCCTCCACTGAACAGTCCCCAAGGCAAACACATCAACTGAAAAATCCTGAAGTAAAATGACATTTTGTTTCTATTCCTGTAATGCGAAATACCCAGTCTTTGATCTGATCTTTACTAAATTCCATTGATTTCCAAGGGCACCATTTCAACCCCATTAAGAGAAATCACAGAAATACGAGTCAAATTAATAGTTACCTCAATGCAATAAAAATAATTTGAGGAAAACATGCGCAGCTTATAGCTTCAGCCTTCTTAGAAGCCCTTTTCCAGTCTCCAGGGGAGGTGAGACTTGCCTTAAGACTCCTGCCTCCCCCTAAGGCCTCTCTGGCAGGAGGTGATCCATGGTAAAACCAGCCAGGCAGTCAGACAAGCACCACTGAGTACACAGAGGACACCCTGAACTGCAACTGAAGTCCCACAAAGAGAATTAGGAAGATGAACTGCAGAGAAGAGTGGTTAAACAAGGGACAACACTTCAGGACACTACAAACAGATCATCTAAATGAAGGGATCTCCCTGCTTAACCAGCCCCAGAGTAAAAGCTTATAGATACTGCAAAGAGCCACTGTGAGAATGAGTGGTAGAAGAGCAAGAAGCAGGATTTGGCCATGATCTGGAGACCCGACAGAGTAGCTGAGGCTTTGCAGATGGTCCTGTCACCCCAGGATCTGTCCTACGTGTCAGCACAGCTCTCCACCAGCCTGGGAGTGGGGCTGGTTTATAACTTGCAAGAAGGTGAGTGCAGAAAATGGTCTCTGAGTGGAGAAATGGGTGACATCAACATCTTCTGCTGGTGTGGATGAAGCAAGTCCTTTTAATGCTGCTGGGGATTTCTGGAGATGCTCTGTCATTGACACTTCTCCATTTCCAATTTAGCCATTTGCTCCTTTTTCATTCTGTCTGCAAACTTGCCAGACTTCAGGTTTTTTGATGGCCCACCAGAAGATTATGGCTAATTTTCACCTTGTTGAGTGCTAGATTAACCCAAAGGCAGTTTGAGCAGCTGTCAGAGAAGGACATAGAATCACAGAATCATAGAATCACCAGGTTGGAAGAGACCCACCGGATCATCGAGTCCAACCATTCCTATCAAACACTAAACCATGTCCCTCAGGACTTCATCTACCCATGCCTTAAACACCTCCGGAGAAGGTGAATCAACCACCTCCCTGGGCAGCCTGTTCCAATGCCCAATGACCCTTTCTGTGAAAAACTTCCTCCTAATCTCTAGCTTAAATCTCCCCTGGCGGAGCTTGAGGCCATTCCCTCTTGTCCTGTCCCTGTCACTTGGGAGAAGAGCCCAGCTCCCTCCTCTTTAATGGCTTGGGTTGGAAGGGACCTTAAAGAAACACTTCCAAGTGTTTGTTTGGGGAAGCAAAATTAAAAGACATGCTTGCATAAAGATGACTATTACAAGTTAAGTTGTAAAATATTACTTTCCTTTCCATTATATTTCAATAATTTTGTTTTCTGATTTCTTATACAATATTCTTAAGGGCTTCTTTATACAAAGATGGAGTTACTGATAACAGAATTTCCAACTGTTGTTATATGGGTAGAAAAAAATGATGAGAGTCTGCTGCCCTTCTGTTGACCGTAGTCAACTGAAAGCAGGAGCACAGAGGGAACAGGCAAACATCTCCTGCCAGGACTGTTTGGGCAACTAAATCCATTTGCTAAAATCTCCAATTTATTCTAATCGTGTTGGATGCAGAAGTCAAGCTTCCCTTTTTTATTTAAAAACAGAGCAACTTACACATAGTCCAGAGTAAAGCTCTGCAGGTTTTTGCATATAAGAAGATCAATTCAGGCAGCTAAGAAAAGAAACAGAAAGGCGTTCACATCAAGAAAAATATTTTAAAAAATGGCATATTTTGTATGCTCATACAAGATACCAAGTTGCTGGAAACATTTCCCTTTTGTATTGAAAAGTACAGAACATAGTCATTTAAGGCAAGATTTGCTTTTTAACAAATTGGATGGAATACATCTCTGGTTGAATTTTAACCCTCTAGGGGTTAAAGGTATCTACCTCTGGCCACCTTTTGTCCCAGAGGACTCTTGAGAACACACACAACTTACTTTGATCTGAGTCTTCCTTTAAACCTTCCTTTAAAACATCCAAAAATGGTTTCCATGCTAGTTTGGGACCAAGAAACCCCTGGATGCATCCACCCATCTTCCCTGTACATCCAGACAGATGTTGTGAGGATGGCTAAAACCCACAAGAAAGGAATCCTCGATATGCATCTGGAATTTGTGTAATACAGTCAGGGCAGTGATGCTGCCCTCAAGCACCACGTCTGTTCATGGAATTCAGAAGTGCAGTAGCTGATTTAGGCAAAACTTTATCATAGAATCATAAAACAACCAGGTTGGAAGAGACCCATCGGATCCAACCATTCCTATCAAACACTAAACCATGTCCCTCAGCACCTCATCTACCCATGCCTTAAACACCTCCAGGGAAGGTGAATCAACCACCTCCCTGGGCAGCCTATTCCAATGACCCTCTGTTTGAAAAACTTCCTCCTAATCTCTAGCCTAAATCTCCCCTGGTGGAGCTTGAGGCCATTCCCTCTTGTCCTGTCCCCTGTCACATGGGAGAAGAGACCAGCTCCCTCCTCTCCACAACCTCCTTTCAGGTCGTTGTAGAGAGTAATGAGGTCTCCTCTCAGCCTCCTCTTCTCTAGGTTAAACACCCCCAGCTCTCTCAGCCGTTCCTCATAAGGCCTGTTCTCCAGCCCCTTCACCAGCTTCGTTGCTCTTCTCTGGACTCTCTCCAGAGCCTCCACATCCTTCTTGTGGTGAGGGGCCCACAACTGAACACAGGATTCAAGGAGTGGCTTCACCAGTGCTGAGTACAGAGAGAGAGAATAACCTCCCTGGACCTGCTGGTCACACCATTTCTAATACAAGCCAGGATGCCATTGGCCTTCTTGGCCACCTGGGCACACTGCTGGCTCATCATTATAGGAAGGGAAAGGATATTCTCCCCAATGTCTCCACAATGGTTATGAGGTGACCACAAGGCACTCAAGTACAAGCATTTCTGAGGCAAATATGTTGACACAGCACTGGTCCACACGCGCAAGGAGGGCTCTAAGGGGTTTCCATAGAAGATATTCCCAGTTAGCATTGCTGACTACTAGCAGAAAGAGATGAATTTCCTCATTCCCTCCCATCTTTTTGAGCCTGCAGATTGTCTGGGAGGACTCTGTAGATCTCAAAGGAGATACATTGCAGAAAGGTTGCTTCCTCCGAATCACATTTGCATCTTCTTAGTTCTCCATAGTAGTGAGGCACACGCTTAGCATTGAGGGTTTGAAGAGAAGATGTTGGATTGCAGCTGGTACACCTCAGGAAAAAATCAGTAAGGATGTTTTATTTTTAACTTTTCAAAAGTGGGATGCTTTCCTGATTTATATTCTTCAGCCACCAAGCCTGAAAGCCTCGAAATCTGGTCCTGTGCATCACCACATCTCACATGCATTTCAAATACTTTAGGTAGCTGGGAAGAAGTTTTGAACATTCCAGATTCTTAGTGAAATCAGATCAATGAACTCACTCACAAGAACTTGCTTAGAAATTAACTGTTTCATGAATTTCAGCAAAATATGTGATAAGCTCAAAACATCTAGCTGATCAAAAAGCTGCGGATTCCAAACCAACAAACAACAGATGGTGTCATCTCACATCTACCTACTACTCTAAAAAGATCCTTGATGGATAATCAGATGAACTCCCTTGTTAAAAGACTAACAGTAGTCTTCACAATATAAAGATTCAATTTTTTTCAGTGCCCACTAGTAGCTATTTTATCAATAAAAGGTGAAGAGCAGTAATCAAACCTGAACACTCTTCACAGCACTAGCAGAGCAGGCAGAAGATATTGCAGTCCAGCAAGTCTGTCACATACTCAGTGATTTTTTTTTATTTTTTCTCAAAAACAACTTGCATTTCATCTCAGATAGATAAAAAATTATCCTCACTGCTGTAGTACACTCTGCATTTTGACATTGTGGTTTACATGGAAGTTGGAAGAAGCCTTGATATCAGTTTTTACAGCCTTAAGCAAGCATTTGTTGTTGCTTAATCTCCAGTTTAAAAAAGATCACTTTTCCAGAAAAGACACAGGAGCAACACTGCATTAACCAATAAGACAACAGACAGCAGAGCAGCCCCATGGTTTATCTGATAGTCATAGAATCATAGAATCACCAGGTTGGAAGAGATCCACCAGATCATCGAGTCCAACCAGTCCCACCAATCTCTAAACCATGCCCCTCAGTACCTCACTCATATGCGCCTTAAACACTTCTAGGGACGGCGAGTCAACCACCTCCCTGGGCAGACCATTTCATTGCCTAATGACCCTTTCAGTGAAGAATTTTTCCTTATGTTGAGCCTGAACCTCCCCTGGCAGAGTTTGAGGCCATTCCCTCTTGTCCTGTCCCCTGTCACTTGGGAGAAGAGACCAGCTCCCTCCTCTCCGCAACCTCCCTTCAGGTAGTTGTAGAGAGCAATGAGGTCTCCCCTCAGCCTTCTCTTCTCCAGGCTAAACAACACCAGCTCTCTCAGTCGCTCCTTGTAAGACTTGTTCTCTAGCCCCTTCACCAGCTTCATTGCTCTTCTCTGGACTCGCTCCAGAGCCTCAACATCCTTCTTGTGCTGAGGGGCCTAGAACTGAACACAGGATTCCAGGTGCGGTCTCACCAGTGCCGAGTACGGACGGAGAATAACCTCCCTGGACCTGCTGGCCACTCTGTTTCTGATACAAGCCAGGATGCCATTGGCCTTCTTGGCCACCTGGGCACACTGCTGGCTCATGTTCAGTCAGCTGTCGACCAACACCCCCAGGTCCTTCTCCTCCTGGCAGCTTTCCAGCTAGGCTTCTCCTAGTCTGTATCTGCATAGGGTTGTTGAGCCCCAAGTGCAGGACCCAGCACTTGGCCTTGTTAAACCTCATGCCACTGGACTCAGCCCAGTGGTCCAGCCTGTTCAGATCCCTTTGCAGAGCCTCCCTACCCTCCAGCAGATCAACACTTCCACCCAGCTTAGTGTCATCTGCAAATTTGCTAAGGGTGCACTCGATGCCTTCATCCAGGTCATTGATGAAGACATTGAACACGGCTGGACCCAGCACTGAGTCCTGGGGAACCACACTTGTGACTGGCCTCCAGCTGGAGTAAACTCCATTTACCACCGCTTTCTGGGCCTGGTCATTCAACCAGTTTTCCACCCAAGTTGTAAAAGCCTTCCTGAAACCTGCTCTCAGCAGTGAACCTTAGAAATAACAGGAACAATAGCAACAGCTCTGAAATGCAGGCAATGCTGAGACCAAGTGTGGTCAGCCTTCCAGCGGGTTGGAAACAATCACACTGTGTCTTGCAGAAAGTCTTTGAAACTACCCACAGGACAGTTTTCTGTCTTGGAGCTGCTGTTTTCAGCATGAACAGTGACTGCTGGTCTTCAAACAATGGTCATGTCACAGAGCATACAGGGAGGAGGGCTTTGGGTGCAGACGTGGTGCCCAAACCCAACATTCTGGATGCAAAGTGGGAGTGTTTGAAAGGTGCTGCACCCACCCACCACACTACTGTTGTACACAACAAGCACCAAATCAGTTGTTGAAGAGACAGTAGTGTTTCATGCCAAGGACAGACTTTTCCTGAGGCACCTAATTATCATCAGCCCACACGCTATTTTCACAAATTGCTTAGAAAGGCTTATTGCAATGACAGCATTATGAGACAGTTGGTTATACTGAACTCAGGTTATTTAAAATATATGAGGGGAGGGAGAGCGACTCGTGTGCACTTTGGGCTCTGCAGAAGGTGGAAAATCATTAGTACCTCTACTTTGTACAAATTATTCTAAGGTACAAATGTATGTTTTTATCTTCTTAATCACATAGTTTACCTCCCCATCTTAACATGGTTATGTCAAAGCTCATTGCAATTTTTAAACTTCATTTTATCAGCCAAGAAATTTTATGTTTATGGGATTTCTCCTCTTTATAGTAACTTTAACACACTTTAATTACCTAATTATTTCTCTTCCCAGATTATTGCTCTTAAATAACATCACTATTATTCTGGATTCAGTGTTGGAGACAGCACACCAGACCACATTCTTATATTCAAAACCATTTTGGGAACCAAAAGTGGAAATATCAGTGTCAAGCTAGAAAAAAAAGTACCAAGAGCTAATTATTCCATCTGGAAACCTTCAACTTTAATTTCTCCAACATTAAATCCCCTGGTATCATTCTTCAGTCACTCAGCTGAAATGGGTTCTGTGCTGCTCTCAGAAGAGCATTTCGCAGCACTTTCAGGATAGAGCTTGCCAGTCTCTCCTTATTGCGGTTACTTTTGCTCACTGCCTAATTACCCATTTCAGGGATGATTTTACTTTGCAGTTGGCTGTTAGCTTAGGCCATTTATTCCACCCCCAGTCCATTCTTCTGCAATTCAGGATGGTGACTGGCAAACCTACAGGCAGGGCTGGATGCTGCATTTCGCCTCCCCCAGTGCAACGAGCTTTCTCTGCTTCTGCAAGCAGGTTTGTGAGCGAGGCAGGGATCACCTCGCAGCGGCAGAGCCACCTTTCTCTGTAAGCAGCTTCGGGCTGGTAAAAAGATATCTGGTTTTCATACATATTAAAGTGCTCAGCCGTTCACTTAGGAATTAGGTAGAACAGAAAATCATTCTAAAAAACAAATGCTTGCATTAAAATTCCTGCCTCCTAGCTAGACGGCTGTTGCTGTCCTCCTGAGCAGGCAGCAATGCTGAGCATGGGAGGCACTCGAGCCTGAGAGAAGAGGGGTCTGTAGTCTGCTAGAAACCTCTGGTGCCTAGAAGTCCTCTAGCCAAGAACAGAACTCAGTCCAAGCTTCCCTGGTAAGTACTGAGCTCTCAGCTATTACATGGTAAGCTGATAAAAGATAGGCATATCTGACAGTTTGGTTTTTAGGAGAGGACTCTGTCCTGTTTTCTTGGGTGGCCACCATATCAGAGCAGCAGTTGTGTCGCATGCCCTGGAAGGGTCAGAGCCCCAGTACTTGGGGCGTGTAGTTCAAAGCAACTACACAACAGACAGCAGTAACAGCCTATGGCTTCCCCCACCTCCACTGAGGAGCTCCAGGAGAGTGGGAGGAGGAGGAGATGCTGAGGGGGGTCAGGAGGCTTTATCTATCTCCCTTGGATCCAGTTCCCAGCCCAGGTGCAGGAATAGGTGAGGAGGGAGGCAGGTGACAGTACATGCTGCCTCAAACCAGACGCAGAGAACAAAAAACAGCTCCCATCCAGCCCCACCTCTCCATCCCACCAGGGCAAGCACCACTGCATCCTCACACCAGCACCCATCCTTAATCCATCCCAGCAGGACACTCACCCATGCACAGGCACAGCAGGTCCACCAGCACAGAGAGTCCAGGAGCTGCAATGCCTCCCTCTTTCCTATGGGGAGCCCAAGCCTGAGGCTCCATCTACAGCTCGGAATGCAGTTACCCATGTCAGGATACAGTCCAGCACAAAACAAACAAGGATTGATAAAGCTGAGCAATTGGTCAAGATAGTGATGGACACAGAGGATCTGCTTGTTAGAACTCTCCAGCAGCTTCTTACATTTCCTGCAGACAGAGAGAATTATTGATCACCCTGTTTCACATAGGTTGTGAAGAGCATTGGCTGGGCTGTGACTTTCAGTTTTAAAATTAGTGCATAAAACACTAAAAAACGTTATTTTCTTATTTCATAAGAAGAGTCTTGTTGTTCAGAAGGAATTTACGTTAAAAACTGCACAAATTATTACATCATCTTGTGAAACAGCCAAATGTGAATTTTCAGCTTGAAGACGCTACTGATGTTCCTTCTAGCTTGCAGAGAACCACGTACAGGTGGACATGACTTCACAGCCCCTGAGTTAAGGAGAGAAACTGTCCAACACTTTGTGCCAGGGAAAGACTAGGAAATTTTATGGAGGGTGGTAGAGTAATCCTATTGTTTCTTTTTTACTAGCTTTTCTAATAGGCAAATTACCACGAGAAATAAGAATGAAAATAAATTCACGTAATATACATTTTTGCTTTTGGTTTCTAATGGTGTATTATCCCACTATATGACATTGACTCAAATAGCAAATATAAAAAAATTATTCCTATTATCCTATTATATTCCTATTATTAAACATGGTTTAATGTTCGATAGGAATGGTTGGACTCAATGATCCGATGGGTCTCTTCCGACCTGGTTGTCCTATGATTCTATGATTACTCATGATCAGGCTGTAGAAGATCATTCCATATCCCATATTTCTCTAGGCCCCTACCAGGCAGCCACTCCTCTCCTTCCCAGCCTCAGAGATTTGATCAGACTGGTGTTAATTTTGGTTTTCAGGTCTGCTTTAACTCCTCTGACATGGTTAGGTTGATTCAACTGATTTCATAATCACAAAGTACATTTTTGGGTTTGTTTGTTGTTCTTGTTCTTTAGCTGGCCTTTGGGGTTCATCTTCCGCCTTCATATCCTTGAAATCTTTGCCAATAAAAAAAAACCTCAGGGAACCCAAACAAAAACACCCTTCAAGGACTGATTTTATCTCTGTCCACAGTAGTTAAATGCATGCTCTCTTTCTCTCTAGAGAGCTAAGCTGTGCATTTCTGTCTTTGGGTTGAGCATTACCAGCATCATAACTTATTTATGTTTTGCTCAACTGAAGAGGACAACACCTCCAGTGTTAAAAGCAAATACCGGAGGGCAGAAGCAAGCATGATTTTCTCTCTTGCCTTCTTCCATTCATTACAGCTGGAGACTCCCTCTGATCCCTTCTTTCTTCTCTCTGTGCAGTGCTCTGGGGAAGGAGTGTTCCACCAAAAGAACACTCTCCTCCAGCTGGGTTGAATGTAGCGCAACATCCCCAACTAATGCTTCTTCGCAGTATGTCATTCATCTCACAAGCCCAATTTGTGTTTTGTTTGCAGCTTGGAGAAATCATTTTGTTGAATAATAATCTGCTTTGTGTGAGAACTACTATTTTCAAAACAGTCTGTGAAGCAGCTCATCTCTTAATGACACTTCCTAACAGCTATGAACTGACATCAAGAACCTTGTTCGCTTGGCTTCTTTTGCAGAAGGATTAGTTGCAGATGCTAAAGTGCAGAAAGAAGCAAAACTGCTCCAGAGATGTAGCCTTGCGAGAAGAACTGAGTGCAACTGTGTTTGAGATCATCCACAGAAACATCCTCCTAACAGAGGACCAGCTCCTGGTTTGGGAGAACTCACAATATTAAATTTTCTCACTGCCTCTGTTCGGCAAGCTGACAGTGGCTGAAATTCAGCCATGTGAAAACACAAAGTTCATGTACCATTTAACCTGATGGTGCAAAACTGGCACCAGAAAAACTGGAATTATTATCATATGCCCTTGTATCCTGATAAATACCCACTGTGTTTATTTTGTCATAGACAGTGGTAATTCCTGCAATAGCCAATTGCCCTATTCATAGAATCATAGTATAACCAGTTTGGAAGAGACCCACCAGATCATCGAGTCCAACCATTCCTATCAAATTAGGTTGGAAAGGACCCACTGGATCATGGAATCCAACCCTTCCCAACTGTCTCAGCCTGTGATGCCACCTGCAACCTTGCTGAGGGTTCCCTCTCTCCATGTTTCCAACAAAGACACTGAACAGCACTGATCTGGATGAAAAAACACCCAGGTCTTACTGTACCCATTGTTCTTTATCTGTCTTAACATGTTAAGGAAAAAGGACCCATTACATGCTCTAAAAATGACACTGTTAAGTCCTCATCCCAAAAGCATATACCAATATCCAGTTTACCTAGAAAAAAATATTATTGTCCTAAAGTATTTATAGCCAATCATTATCATTAAATGACTCATTACGGCATTCAAATCAATTCCTTTCATTTAAGTAATCAAGTTTGTTGGTTTTCATCCATTTATAATAACACTTTCCGAACTTTGTTTTTATAAGATTAACTCCCTTAAAGGAATACGTACTAAAATGTCATTGAGAAAGAATCCCAAATTATTACTTCCTTCTCCTGTAGGAAAAGGAAGGGCTATTTTTAATGTGCAAAGAATATAATCTTAAATTTTTATAAGAAGATGGGAAGATAGAAAGAGACAGAGGGACAGAGAAGAGAATTTCTAAGCAGCTTAAGAAAAATCAGTTAAGGCAGCTTTTTGGGAAGGAGCACACACGTAGCCATCTTAGCATTGCTCATTAAAAAGAAAAAAATCACCA
This sequence comes from Coccyzus lansbergi, assembly GCA_033558105.1. Classification (NCBI taxonomy): domain Eukaryota; kingdom Metazoa; phylum Chordata; class Aves; order Cuculiformes; family Coccyzidae; genus Coccyzus; species Coccyzus lansbergi. The sequence continues at coordinate 1,346,571 of JAUMJK010001466.1, read as the reverse complement.
TTATTACTCAGTAAAGACCTGTGATTGACCTGGTAAAGCCGTTTAATTTTCCAGACACCTCGAGGACTGCAAATTTAAGACAAGAGGAGAAACTCTTACATTACAGAACAAACAAACAAACAAAAAAGAGCTCAGTGCCTGGCACAAGAAGTCCTTTCTTCTCTAAAAGAACAGATAGAGGTGGAGAAAACTATCTGCTTTAGGTTTGGACTTTAAGGGAGGCTAATAATTACCAAAATCCTCTCCTAGAGAATTTCTTCACTCTATTTTAATTTAAAAATAGCCCAAGCAACTGCTGGTAGTGCTATTCTACCAGGGAGGGGGAAAAAATCCAAGTTTCTTTTTAGGATATTTTTGAGCAGATGAAAATTGAAAGAGGTACTTTAATGAAAGGAAAGCTCAACTGACAAGGAAGCTCCTAAAGGGAAAAAGTAATCAATTCAAGAGGGTCCTGCTGGTAGTTGGCAATTACATCTTACACAGCTTTTCTGCCTGGTAATTGAGTTCTGTGTCTCTTGTTAAGACCCCATGTAAAAGTCAAGGGAAAGTCCCTGAGCTCAACAGTCTTTTACGTGTTTGTTTGGGGCTTGGTTGTTGGGGTTTTTTAAGTCCTTTCCAAGTTCTTCATGGGGTCTTTCAGAAAAAACAATATGCTAATGGTCTGTTTGAGTATGCTAGGGTAGGGGTGGACATGGTGGAAGGAGGTGAACAGGATTTTCCAATAACTTTATAAAGAAAAAAAACCCCAAATGCAAATATTTCAAAGCAACATGGCCAATTTTTCAGTTGTATAATTAGCAGACCATGACAGTTTAATGTCTTTCCTGAAAAATTATTTATCCATTTACATAATGTGACATGATTAACTATATGACCTGCCCTCTCCGAAGCTCTCCCATTAAAAATCCTCCCATTTTTATGGCACCGAGCCAGCAGAACTCAAAAAGTTTCTTATCATGTGGGGAAAGCGTAACATTTCCAGTACAGCCTACCACTTGCCATTGGCAAAGGTTTTCTGAGGTAATGAGGCAGCTAGCCAATTAGAAACAAATAAATAAATAGGAGTAGCCATTCCCACACAGCCTGTAACTCAGCCATAAGCATCAACCTTCAAGCCTAACTCAACATGAGTCAGAGTCCTCCCAGCCAAGAGCTTGATTCACTGCTGAGCTCTGGCACCCACTGCCCAGTCCAACAGGTACAGCCTCAGCTCTGACAGCCTTGCTGAGGCCCCATCGAAGATACGAGTGGTGGTACCCATCTCCATCCATGAGGGACACAGCATAGATGTGTCTGTCCTGTATCACCAAGTGGTGATATCTAATCAGCTCCTGCGTGTCTGAGCAGCCTATACTGCCTGCTGTTACTCTCTTACGTTGCTTTCTTATTTTACTTTGAGTCTGTCAATTATTTTTCCTTTTGTACAAGCAGGAAAGTTGTCCTTGTCTGTGATCTCATGAGCAAAACCTCTTTCAGGCTGTCCTCTTATCTTGAATTTCAACAGCCCAGTCCAGAATCATAGAATCATAGAACAACCAGGTTGGAAGAGACCCATCAACGAGTCCAACCATTCCTATCAAACACTAAACCATGTCCCTCAGGACCTCATCTACCCGTGCCTTAAACACCTCCAGGGAAGGGGAATCAACCACCTCCCTGGGCAGCCTGTTCCAATGCCCAATGACCCTCTGCGTGAAGAACTTCCTCCTAATCTCCAGCCTAAATCTCCCCTGGTGGAGCTTGAGGCCATTCCCTCTTGTCCTGTCCCCTGTCACATAGGAGAAGAGCCCAGCTCCCTCCTCTCCACAACCTCCTTTCAGGTAGCTGTCGAGAGTAATGAGGTCTCCTCTCAGCCTCCTCTTCTCCAGGCTAAACACCCCAGATCTCTCAGCTGGTCTTCATAAGGCCTGTTCTGCAGACCCCTCACCAGCTTTGTGGCTCTTCTCTGGACTCGCTCCAGAACCTCAACATCCTTCTTGTGGTGAGGGGCCCAGAACTGAACACAGTATTGAAGGAGCGGCCTCACCAGTGCTGAGTACAGAGGGAGAATAACCTCCCTGGACCTGCTGGTCACGGTGTTTCTGATCCAAGCCAGGATGCCATTGGCCTTCTGCCAGACCGCAGCCCAGCTCACACCACATCCCTGAGGCCTTATTTTGTCTTCATCTCCCCTCACTCCACATTATACACCTTTAAAAAGTCTTGTATGTATCACTTTGGAAAAAAATACATGATCAAAGTCTTTTAACTGGCTCTTTCTCATTCCCTAGGAGTTTTGCAGATACCCAGACATTTAATTACAACTGGGTTTGTTTCCTCCAATCTCCTCTGAGGTTTTAACAGTGAGAGGCAATTTCTTTAGCTCCCAGTCCACTGTAAAGCTCAGACTCCCCCCAAAGTGGGACCAGATCAGCTAGCAATGCTGCACTGCTGGGAGCAAACACAGTTTTATGTAAGATCTGAGCATGGTCTTGCAGAAATGGGAGAGGAAACCCCAAAATGCCAAAAACAAGTCAAAAAAATAAAATCCCCTCCAATCCTGTGGTAGGGAAATGTAGCATTTTACACAGCTCTGCTTAAAACCTGTAACATGAATGCATAGCAAACTCTCCAGTTTGTTCAGTTTCTGTAGCAAAAAGCTGCCTAACACACAGAACATTTTGTGTTTTCATATTCCAGAAATAATGTGACAGTATTTGAAGATTTGATTGCTCTGATTACGTTATTATTGTTTGTTGAATACCAATAACATCATTTTTTTAAAAAAAGTAATATTATCTTTAACCTGCTTGCTTTGTAGCGGTGAGATGTGCTGTGACTGGTCATCATGGGGGAGACATGTATCTCTCATGACTTCCCCAAGTGGATGTCGGCGAGTGCGAGTCCGCAGGATGGAAGCAAGCAGGAAGATTTGCCACAAGCTCCCCTGAGCCACCAGTTCTCTGCTGCTGACCCTGGTGGGCAACGACATTGGGCTGGAGTTCATCCACGAAGCAAGGATGATGACTCCCACAACAGAGCATCTCACAGCATCAATGCTGCACTTTACGCCAATAGACTATGCTTCAAACCTGCCTCCCTGCACTTCACACATTGAGCAAATCTGCCAAGTTGTTTTCTATTTTTTTGTTTCCATCTACTATAAAGTCTTCCAAGCCATTAATTTTAAAGAAATTGGCTGTTTCCTACAGAAAAAGTGATGTGCCTGATTAATCTCTAGATCCCTCATATCAAGGCTTTGTCATTAGGCAGCTTGCTTTCGTATGCACCACTTACTCCAGTAATCAGATAAAATTGCCAAGCCATGGCAATAAGGTAAAACACTCTTCTCTGGCTGTGGATCTAATGTCCGAATGCAGGGTGCTGATGAGTGTAATAGCACTTGGAGTATTAGAGACAATATTTATGTAGCCCCAGGAATGCACTCTTCCTTCTAGGGTCTCTGCACACAGAAGGATGGCTGGGAAAATTGTCTTGGCCTTCTTCCCTTTTTAGTAATGAGGACTTTATCCAAGTTTATCAAACTACAAATTATGCTACCAAGCCTGGACCTCAAAATATATTAGATAGAGTTCAAAGGGAATGAAGACAATTGTGTCTTGGATCTAAGTGTGACAACAAGGAAGGAAATAAGAGAGCACTTGTGCTACTTCTGTGAAAATAAATCAGCTTCACCAGCAACCTGATGTTGCTCCAAATTACAACTGAAAAACTGCCTAAATACACATCTTCCGCCTTTTCCTAAACTCTATGTTGTAACATCAGCACTACCCTGCCAGCTACAGCTGAGGATTTCGCCTCTCGACTCAGAGATATAAAATAAATAAATAAATAAAGTAGTTAGAGATCTGATGCAGTTAGAGATCCAGTTTTCAGTTTATGTTTACAACTACTGCAGCACTGCGGACTGTCCCAGCATTGAGGGGCAATTCACTGAGTCAAGATCATAAAATCATACAGTGGTTTGGGTTGGAAGGGAATTTAAAGATCTTCTAGTTGCAACCCTCCTGCCATGGGCAGGGACACGTACAACCAGACCAGGCTGCTCAAAGCTCATCCAACCTGGCCTTGAACACTTCTAGCGAGGGGGGCAGCCACAGCTTCCCTGGGCAACCTCACCACACATCATGAAGAATTTCTTCCTAATGTCTAATCTAAATCTTCCCGCTTCCTATTTAAAGCCATTCTCCCTTGTCCTGTCACTACATGCCTTTGTAAAAAGTCCCTCCCCAGCTTTCTTGTAGGTCCCCTTCAGATACTGGCATTTATTCTCTTCTCACCTTGGCTGCTGCAGAGCCCCACCAGTCCCCAAAACCAATCAGCCCCTAAGGGAAAATCTGTTTTCCTAGAAATGTCTGAGTGCCTATGGCAAATGCTTGTGCTTCCAAAATATAGAACAAAACCATACTAGGGTACTTTAAAAGGGGCGGGAAGACTTAGGCTTGCCTCTGGTATCATCAGTATATTCACAAACACAAACTGTCCTTGGAAGATTTTCTGCCAGGTTGTTGATGAACACCTGGCTACCTGAGCACCACAAGAGCTACCTCTTGGAGCCCAGCAGTGCTTACCCCTAGTTCTCCACCCTCCTGGTACAAGTCCAACTCCCCACCAATGGAAGTCAGACATGATTGAGGTATTTGCCAAACTGAGCCAGGTTGCTGAAGAGAAGGGGAGCTGCTCCCTGCACCCTAAGTAGCACTGAGGAGGAACAGGATGCACTGCAACCCCACTGCCTGTAGGCTCTGCAGTGGGGCTGCAATGCCAGCAATGTTTTAGGAACAATATAAAAAACAGATATATATATTTTTTAAAAGGCAAGTCTTAAGTCATCATAGTTGCAGTGTCTCAATGAGGTCTGCAATTAATCTTTAGAAAAGAAAACCGTGGTTTCAGAGGCTGCCCTGCTCCAGAAGACAGCTTTCCAAACATGAATCGCTATGTTTGCACATGTCTGTAAAAGGTCTTTTCAGGCTGACTAAATTAGTTATGAAGAGAAGAATTTATTAGCAATAGATTGCTACTTGTGATTTCTCTTTTAGAGGCTGTTTCACCAGTGTAGGTAGGAAAAAAATATTACACTACACCAGAATGATAACAACAATTAAAAAAAATATGTTCATCTAATTTCTAAATAGTGACCCTAACCAGTATAGACTTGTTTTGGGGTCTTCTCAGAAAGAATTGTCAAATCATCAGATCGGATCAGACTGCTAGTCATAACAGATGACAACCAGCCTGTATTGGAAGCTGTTGCTGGAGGTGAGCTGGAGCCGACTGTTTATTCTGGAGAAGTGGTGAAAGCCTCCAGCAAAATCTCAGCTCTGTGGCATGCAGCGAGCCCCTAGTTGCAGGCTGCTCCTTCAGATGCACACACAGGAGACGGAGTATCACGCCACAGGGAAACGTTGCAAGTCAATATGTCATTTTAATGTTATGGCTCCATTGCTGAAGCTTCTTATATTGCTAGCAAAAGTGCTCTTCGCATTATACCAGTTCTACTCATAATACAACAACTCTCTTCGAAATTGAACTGAATTCTCCATAAGGCGAGTTTTTTCCTAGTCTCAAGAAGCACACACGCTTGGGACTGCTGCATTGTGAAAAACTTAATTTTTCATAATGCCTGGGTAAAAGTTATCCAGCATCCATTATAAACCCTCACTTAACTTAGAAATGTGCATATGTAGCAGTGTGCCCAGGTGGCCAAGAAGGCAAATGGCTTCTTGGCTTGTATCAGAAACACCGTGACCAGCAGGTCCAGGGAGGTTATTCTCCCTCTGTACTCAGCACTGGTGAGGCCCCTCCTTGAATACTGTGTTCAGTTCTGGGCCCCTCACCACAAGAAGGATGTTGAGGCTCTGGAGCAAGTCCAGAGAAGAGCAACGAAGCTGGTGAGGGGTCTGGAGAACAGACCTTACGAGAAACAGCTGAGAGAGCTGGTGTTGTTTAGCCTGAAGAAGAGGAGGCTGAGAGGAGATCTCATTACTCTCTCCAACTACCTGAAACGAGGTTGTGGAGACGGGGGAGCTGGGCTCTTCTCCCAAGTGACAGGGGACAGGACAAGAGGGAATGGCCTCAAGCTCTGCCAGGGGAGATATAGGCTGGAGATTAGGAGGAAGTTTTTCACACAGTGGGTCATTGGGCATTGGAATAGGCTGCCCAGGGAGGTGGTTGATTCACCTTCCCTGGAGGTGTTTAAGGCACAGGTAGACGAGGTGCTGAGGCACATGGTTTAGTGTTTGATAGGAACTGTTGGACTCGATGATCCGGTGGGTCTCTTCCAACCTGGTGATTCTATGATTCTATATGATGGTGAAAGACAAGAAATGGTTTGAATTGGATAACTTTTGAAGCAACCTCTGGAAGTAGAAGCCGTCCCTCCCCTAAACCTTCAGCTCCTGCACAGGAGGAGACTCTGCCACAGCTGCTCAGCTCACCTCAGCACTGACCCATGGTAATGTGAGATGGAAACAGCAGCCTGAAAGGGCAAGGCTGCTCTGCTGTCCTCCAGAAGGCACTGACCAGGTTTTTGACCTGTGCTGCACTTCAAATTATAAACTTTTGCAGAGGTTTAGGTTTAGTAAACATTATCTTTCCCCTACTGCTATGTGATATTTAACAGAAAACAGAAATGCCCATTTGAGTCAGTCCTGCACACTGACAAACAGATTTTGCTTGTGCGATGAGTCTGGAGTCAGACAAGCAAGACGTAGAATCAGTCTTGTTATTTCTGTCCTTGTAGCATTAATTTTCCTCTCTAATCCAAACACAGCTTCCTGCAGTTATTAAAGTAGTTTTAGTCCAATAAAGCATAAGCAGCATGGATCAAAGAATATCCCAGAGGCACAATATGCAGAAAACTGCTCATGTAAAGTTCAGCAACATAAAATGCAAAGCCTGTTTACTGCCTATGTAGACACCCCAAAGGTAGGAGAGCTCTGTAAGACGTGTCTGTTGCTTTATTCTCTGTGCCATAATACCATCTATCCAATTAAAGTGCATTTGACTAATCACCAGTTAACATATTTCAATTAATTTAATTAACATGTAATAATTTCACATCATACAAAGATAATACCATAACTCGTTTTCAGATTAAATTCTAAATTACTGCAGCACTTGTCCCTTCCTAAATGGAAAAAAAAGAAAAAAAATTAAAGCTACTTTTCTCTATTTTCTAACACCTTTTAAGAACAGGCACAGGCATAAGCGCCAGAAAACTGAATTAATTAAGCAAAGGTAGGGGTTTCATTAAATCAATGGGTGTTAATTCATCCAAGACTATTTGTGTGCTTCTTGAATTATAAAGGGTAGGTGCCAGCAACTAGAATTTGATGCAAGAATGCTCCCAATGTCCCGTTACGGTGCTGGTCAGCTTATCCCTCCCTGGCTCAAACCACTTGGACAATCAGACCCTATTATAATCTGGTGGTTCACCAGCTATCATAAAGGGCAACTAAATCTACAGCAGTTAGCTGGTATTTCTGACAGCACTTGTGATATTTCAGCTCTTATTCAGACCCAGAGAGAGTTTGTCTTGAGCCCATTACACAGGCCTCTCAGAGGAAAGTGGGAGCAAGGAGAGACAATTTCCCAGGTTTCAGCTGCCTCTAGCAGCAAGGCATGTAGCCTGGGGGACTTCCCACTGCCAGACCTCTTTCTATTATAAACTGGCCTCTTTTAAAATTCTGCTTTGGTCTACTAGAAAGCATGAAAAGAAGAAATAAAGATCACTTTCAAAACATCAGTCTTGATAAAAGGGTGAAGTAGTAGCTCATAGTGCTTTGAAAGATCTTTGCTTGTCAACATAGTTTTCTGTGTGAGCACAGTGATAAGAGATTGGCTGCAGCACAGGTTAGGTCCAGTGGAGCCAGTGGAAGGGGAAAATCAAATCACAAGACATAAGGATGGGAAAGGAGAGAAAAGTAACAGAGCAAGGGAGGGCAGTAGCAGGAGGAGGTTGGGATAATGTTCTCTGTAATTCCACCAGGCCTTGCCCAGTTTTCTTTACTCTGTGTGCCTCTGCACAGGTTGCAGCACAAGGTGACTTCTGACCCAGACTGCCTTCCAGGTAGCCAACAGAGTCAAATTCTCTGTCCTCCTCTCACCAGCTTGCCATCTAACTGTGACTCTTCGCACACTCCTACACAGACGCCAATGACTGTGCTTTCTGTTGGGGGAATTTTAATCACCGTCAAAATACTTCCAGATGTCTGTTGAGCTTCTCTACACAGAAACTGTTCTCCACCATTCATTGATTACATGCAAGGCTTTACACCCACCCTAGCAAAAACAGATCATAGAATCATACAATCACAGAATCATAGAACAACCAGGTTGGAAGAGACCCACTGGATCATCGAGTCCAACCATTCCTATCAAACACTAAACCATATCTCTCAGGACCTCATCTACCTGTGCCTTAAACACCTCCAGGGAAGGTGAATCAACCACCTCCCTGGGCAGCCTATTCCAGTGTCCAATGACCCTTTCTGTGAAAAACTTCCTCCTAATCTCTAGCCTAAATCTCCCCTGGCGGAGCTTGAGGCCATTCCCTCTTGTCCTGTCCCCTGTCACTTGGGAGAAGAGGCCAGCTCCTTCCTCTCTACAACCTCCTTTCAGGTAGCTGTAGAGAGCAATGAGGTCTCCTCTCAGCCTCCTCTTCTCCAGGAGTAGAATGTGGCTCAAAGTCTTTTCTAGCTCATTAATAGTTCATTTTGTGCACTGATGAGACTCTGGGGCAAGTCTCTAGAGCAAACACTGCATTGGTAGGTTGTAAACACAGCAGAGATGAAGATGATCACCTGCAGTAGCACCAGTCAGCTCTTAAGTATTGTGCTCCTTTGCAGAGCTTCTCACCTATCTCCTCAGAAATTCCGAGCGCTACCAAATACCCAACCTGCCCATCTCCTGCAGAGGGGTACAGAATGTGACTTTCCTTCATTATCATGTAGTTCCATTCTTGAAGGATGAAACTGGTAGAAAGGTCAGTATGTGACATATCTCCTTGAAAATAGTGAAACATAATACAACACCATCTTTATGAATAAAAAAAAAAGAGGGTATATATTATCTATCCTGAATAGATCTCATGCTTCCAGAATCTAAAAAGTTAATTTTAAACAGAAATTCCAACTCAGGCGAATGAAATCTACTTCCCTTTGAATTTCCCTACTGATCTATGTATCGTAATGATTGTGCTAAAGGTTGCATAATCAGAGGTTACACTGCACCAACTGGGAAGTAATCCCCATAAAATCATGGCAGAATTTTTCTTAAGATTCCAGTTAATGAAAGGACACACAAAATACCAGCATTATTTCCAACCTTTGAAAGTTTCCTTTCTGAAGAGCTCTTTTAAGTGCTAATTAATCAAATCAGTGATATTTTTCTAGGGTCAGTGATTCATTACTGCTGTACTAGTTGAAACTGAAGTAGTCTGAAATATGAAACTAAATAGAACATATTTCTTCCATAGATGGTCAAGCCGCTATTGCAGGAAAGATAGACATTATCTTGAATGAAATATGATTGGAATCACTTCCACACACCCCCCCCTCCTTTTCATAGGAGTACAGAATTAGTGAGATGAGATTACCAAAAAACTTACCATTGACACCCAACCAGCCCTTTACTGGTGCAGATAAGCATCCCCAGGTTTACCTTTCCCTCTTGTAGCTAACCTCACAAGAGACTGAATGGCCTGAAGTTTATCCCATCCCCAGTAAGGTTAATGCATGCGTTTAGCCATCTTCATGCAGGACCAAAATCTGGGTTTGACTGCAAGGATGTGGAAGGCATTTCTGAATTCAAAGCTAGCAACATGTCAGCTTTATGCATAGAAAGAAAACAAGGAATGGATGCGACCTCACACCAAAAGACTCCCACCACGTCGGGAGACCTCCCATCGGAGCTTTTCAAAATATGTAGCCAGAAAGCAATTCTAAGAAAATAACGTCAAAAGGAAAATTAAAGGAAGTAATGTGAAGGAAAAGCAGAAAGAGCAGACTGATGAAAGATCATCAAGAAGGTGGATAAGAAATGGAAAGGATAATGAATAAAACCAAGGGTAGAATGAGATGGATAATGAAAACAAGCAAGTTCAGTAAGAAGGAGAATAAAACAATGAAAAGAAGGCTTGAAAGGTGAGCCTACACAACCTTCATGAAGTTCAGCAAGGCCAAGAGCAAGGTTGTGCATGTGATCTGGGTTAGGGCAATCCCAAGCCCTGGGTGGAAAATGGATTTCTGGGTGGAAAATGGATTGAGAGCAGCCCTGAAGAGAATGACTTGAGGTGTTTGTCAAGAACCTCATCACAACCCAGCAATGTGCACTTGCAACCCAGAAAAAAAAGGCATGACTAGGAGGTTGAGGGAGGTGATGCTGACCCTCTGCTCTGCTCTCATGACACACCTCCTGGAGAACTGCATTCAGTTCTACAGTCCTCAGCACAGGAAAGATATGAATCCAGAGGAAGGCCGTGAAGATGATCAGAAGGCTGGAGCACCTCTCCTGTGAAGAAAGGCTGAGAGAGTTTGGGTTGTTCAGCCTAGAGAAGAGAAGGCTTCAGAGAGACCTTTTAGCAGCCTTCTAGTGCCAAAAGGGGCCTACAGGAAAGCCAAAGAAAGACATTTGACAAGGGCATATAGTGATAGAACAAAGGGTAAGGGCTTTAAACTGGAAGAGTATAGTTCTAGATTGGATATAGAAAGAAATATTTGACTTCGAAGGTGGTGAGGCACTGGAACAGGTTACCCAGAGAAGCTGTGGATGCCCCATCCCTCAGGGTATTCAAGGCCAGGCTGGATGGGGCTTTGAGTGACTTGTAGTGGGCGACATCCCTTCCCCTGGCAGGGGGTTTGAAACCAGATAATCTTTAAGGTCCCTTCCAACCCAAACCATTCTATGATTTTGTGAGTCTATGAAAAAAGAGAACAAAGCTCAGTTAAAATTAAAACAAGTTTTGCACCGTCTCACAAATGATTTTTTTTTTACATAATGAAACCAAGGCTAGGCAGAACTCCAGGCAGAACTCTGTTTTTACCAAATGCTTCAGATGAACATTCAAAGTCAGCTAAATCTCTGCACAGAAGAGGCGAAAGCAGAGTTAACTGAAAACCCAGCAGACATGATGACAGCAACACATGTGAACTGTTACATACAGAACAAATTCATAGGTAGGTAACTTCTATATATTATCCTGAAGCATTTTACTGATTAACTGCACACACGTACACCAAGCTCCAACCAATTTAATTTATCATCATAGTCCTAAGGAAACACAGTCAGACATTCTCCTAATGCAACTGAACATTTGAAGAATTTGTCTTCATCAACAAAATAAATATGCAGGTCTTTCACTGATCCACAGTTGAAGGAAAACATTTATGTAATCTCAATGCTAATCTCAATTCCACAGAAACACAATTTAGGAATTGACATTATGAGTTATTACAGGCTACTATATTTTTTTGTTTGTTTCTTCTTTTTTTTAACTAATGTCTGTCTTCAGAATAAAAATTACATGCAGAAACTTCTACTTGAGATGGCACAAACATAGTCTGAAGATTGTCACAAAAGAAAAAATTGACTGGTTTTTAGAACAGCAGGAAACGTTCAAAATCTCTAGTTTTAACAATCTTTGTGACATTTAAGGTTTGACAGAGACTACATAACATCACAGGTGACATTCTAGGTAAGAAACTTTGTCCTAACCAGTAGTCTGTTGGAGATTATAGGGTAGGATTATTAGTACTTAATTAGTACTTACATTTTCAGTATATTTATACAAAGCTACAGACAAAACACTCAGTAATTGGAGTTATTCTCTACTTCAAGGCAGACCTAAATGCTGGATTTTTCTTATGACCCTGCAAGGTCCAAAATAAATTTATTTATTAATACTACTACTCCTGTTAGCCCCTTTTTTCCCCCACAGAAAATTCTTTTCTACTTTTGACTACTTATGCCCCATTCCCCCATCTCATTTACATACTGATTTGCATGATCAACTTTTGAAAAGTGTCAGCCTAAAATAATCATGTGGCCACCACAGCACAGAGCTTGTGGGTAGAAGAGATAGTTGAAATGCTCAGTCCTTTTTGTTGTCAAATAGAAAGAAACCCCGAGTGTTTACACACCATTTTGTGAGGAACTATGGTGTTCCAAAGTATAGGAGATATCATAGAATCATAGAACAACCAGGTTGGAAGAGACCCATCGGATCATCCAGTCCAACCATTCCTATCAAACGCTAAACCATGTCCCTCAGGACCTCATCCACCCGTGCCTTAAACACCTCCAGGGAAGGTGAATCAACCACCTCCCTGAGCAGCCTATTCCAATGCCCAATGACCCTCTATGTGAAAAACTTCCTCCTAATCTCTAGCCTAAATCTCCGCTGGTGGAGCTTGAGGCCATTCCCTCTTGTCCTGTCCCCTCTCACTTGGGAGAAGAGCCCAGCTCCCTCCTCTCTACAACCTCCTTTCAGGTAGTTGTAGAGAGTAATGAGGTTTCCTCTCAGCCTCCTCTTCTCTAGGCTGAACAACCCCTAGCTCTCTCAGCCACTTCTCATAGGGCCTATTCTCCAGCCCCTTCACCAGCTTCGTGGCTCTTCTCTGGACTCACTCCAGAGCCTCAACATCCTTCTTGTGCTGAGGGGTCCACAACTGAACACATTATTCAAGGAGAGGCCTCACCAGTGCTGAGTCCAGAGGGAGAATAACCTCCCTGGACCTGCTGGTCACACCATTTCTGATACAAGCCAGATATGCCCACATAAAGCATGAGATGAAGACTGAGGTTCCTCTGACAAGTTGAATAAATCCAGTAAGTCAGGGTTTGGTTTATTTTCATTTGATATAGAATATATACAAGGGCATTAAGGACCAGGTTCTGAAAAAACAAACAAACAAACAAACCAACCCTAATGGAGCTTAGCAAGTCCAAGCTACTGAAAAGCATAGTAGTCTGTGCTAGGTGATGCTATGCAGGCACCTTCCAATGCAGATAATTGTTGCAAGGGGATTTTTTTTAAGTGACAATTGAAGAATGTAACACTGCTTGTTTAAAGATGAGGTGTTATGTTCTTAAGCAACAAGCCTTAAAAATCTGTATAAGAAACCAGATTAGCTAAGAAAAAACAGGAAGTTCTTTTGGTTTTTTCTCTCCAGAAGGGAACACACAAATGGATGCTTTCGGTGAAGAAAAAAATATTGGAATGTTAAAGGCCCCCTGAAACCTTCTCTGTGGTAGCCAGATTTGATAAGATTGTTAAAATTAAAAGCGTAATGTACATATCCCCACTGCTGTAGTAAGCTTGATCCAAACCCATGGAATTGTTCCTTCTCATTTTGTTTCTCCCAGAGACTGTTTCAAGCAGATTTGCTTCCAGGCACCTAACTAGAAATATTCTCCACAGCCTCTGATCCAGATAGTATTAATATTTTCCTCCAAAGGCACATATCTCCACAAGGCTTTGCTACACTTATGACTAGTAATTAAAAGATTCAGCAAACCTTCCGGACTACACCCACACACAAGAAGCACATGGCAACCTGCTGCTGCCGAGCCCCTGATAATAGTCTAATTAATTTTCTATAAAAGAACAAAGTTGAATAATCACCTGTACAAACCAGCTCCAGTTTCTCTCCTTCCTGACCTTCCCAGCCACATGCACATGGCTGTGCTTAGGGAAAATGTGTATGTGCTCTCAGTACAGAAAAAATGGCCAGTGCTTTGCTGAATATGTTTGTTTTGTATAGAATCATAGAACAACCAGGTTGGAAGGGACCCATCGGATCATAGAGTCCAACCATTCCTATCAAACACTAAACCATGCCCCTCAGCACCTCATCTACCCGTGCCTTAAACACCTCCAGGGAAGGTGACTCAACCACCTCCCTGGGCAGCCTATTCCAATGCCCAATGACCCTCTGTGTGAAAAACTTCCTCCTAATCTCCAGCTTAAATCTCCCCTGGCGGAGCTTGAGGCCATTCCCTCTTGTCCTGTCCCCTGCCACTTGGGAGAAGAGGCCAGCTCCCTCCTCCTCTCTACACCCTCCTTTCAGGTAGTTGTAGATTTTTGTTGAAGTTGCAACCCTGCAGTAAATGTCTTTCCCAAGCACAGGACTTCTCCAGTAAAGCCTGCCTGGTGTCCCTGCAAGTACAGGCTGGTGTGGGTCTTCCCCTTGTAGGTCCTTGTGCAAATTAAATGAGCACCTGAAGCTACAGGAACAGTACAAAGGAAATAAACTGCCACCTCCTGCACAAAATAGAGCTAAAAATCACCAAATTGAAAATGGAGAAAGCAACACTTTCAGGCTACACCAAATTCACACTCTCTGGGGAGGCAGAGACAAGCCATCTAACACATTACCAGCTGCATGGCAGGACCCATCTGCTGTCAGCATCATCAGCTCTCTAGATGGAGGACCAATATAAGTCTTTAAAACAGGACTATACCAGAGGGGCAAGAACTTGCAATTTTTATTGAGAATTGACTTGCAGGGTAACTTTAATCCAAGTTAAGATGGAAACAAGACTACAGAACATAATCCTGTTTGGGGAGGGACTGTTTACAATGGCTTGTAGTGATAGAACAGGGGGAAAATGGCTATAAACTGGAAAGGGGCAGATTTAGACTAGATGTAAGGAAGAATTTCTTCAGAATGAAGGTGGGGAGGCTCTGGCACAGGTTTCTCAGGGAAGATGTGGCTGCCCCATCCCTGGAGGTGTTCAAGGCCAGATTGGACAGGGCTTTAAGCAGCCTGATTTAGTGGGATGTGTCCCTGCCCAAGTCAGGGGAGTTGGAACTGCATGATCTTTAAGGTCCCTTCCAACCCAAACTATTCTATGATTTTATATGGTCAGATGTGTTCTGCAAGGATGCACCTCAGAGCACAAATACAGTTACAACCAAACTACACCTGCACCCTTCTCCCAGATGCAGTAGTGGATGCACAGAACACAGGGGCTTCTGTGCAGTGGGTAGGAGCCAGGAAGAAACGAGCACTGCGCTGAAAGCTGGGCTAGGAAGAGTGAAGGAAAAAGGTCAGGTCCAAATTAGCCCAAAACGTAAAAAGATACATAAATCAAAATGATAGAATAAATTATAAAAAAGCATTTTGTTTAATTTACAAATGGTTCTATTATCTACTTTGCAATCTTTGTTGCATTGCAGAGAAAGGATAACAGCAACAGATGAGAATTATAGGGTAATGTTATTCATAAGCAAGCCTTATCTGTCTCTGTACAGCTTGCATATTTTTATAAATAGCTAAATTCTTTAACCATTCAAAGTTTGGAAGCTGAGAGATTCATGTCTCACCTCATTTCTCAGAGGAAATGGATTTATGTTTGCTGTACAGCTGACTTCTAATTAATCAGAGGTTTTTAGCTTAGTCTGGTGAACCCTCCACAACGTTGAATCACCAGTTGTGTGAATACCAGTCCAGCCACCGACACATTGTGGAAATCACAGGTAGCATTTTAAAATGGAATAAGTAACTTGCTGACAAAGCACCATTTCTGATCTGTGTTCACTCAAGGAAAACACTCTCTCCCATCACTGGATTAGATGATGCAAACAAAGAACAGTGCATTTTCCTCCCCATTCACTTCTCCATGTGTATATTATGTTCTTCAACAAAAGAGGGTGAATTCCAGCAATTATGAAGATATTCCTATAATTGCACATAACAACAGCTTTAAAAGCTTTGAGTAGGAACAGTCTAGTTTTTTTAATATGCCTTAAATTGCAGAGTGAAGTGAGCCACTGTAGTTATGACTTTATTGTCTACTTCAAAATTTTGCATGGCTTAAAGTAGTTATTTTTTTTACTGAGAACTTCCAAAAAGTCAAGTGGAGAGTGGTTTCTAGGCGATAAATCATGTAACTGCTATAAACATTTTCTGTAAAATTGCTTTTCTCCCACAGTTTACTCGATCTTTTATTTTGAAGGAAGCAGTTAAAGGCATTTTTCACTGCAGTTTTAGTGATTAATAATTAAGCTCACATGGTCTGACTATTCTAATGATTTCCAAAAGCAAATCTTCATGTTGCGTCACTGATGCTCACCTACAAAAATGATTAAGTTGCATTTCAAAAAAAAAAAAAAGAGAGAACAATAGGAAAGCAACCTACTAAGATAGCATGGGTTTGTTTAAAATCATAGAATCATAGAACAACCAGGTTGGAAGAGACCCATTGGATCATCGAGTCCAACCATTCCTATCAAACACTAAACCATGTCCCTCAGCAACTCATCTACCTGTGCCTTAAACACCTCCAGGGAAGGGGAATCAACCACCTCCCTGGGCAGCCTCTTCCAATGCCCAACAACCCTTTCTGTGAAAAACTTCCTCCTAATCTCTAGCCTAAATGTCCCCTGGCGGAGCTTGAGGCCATTCCCTCTTGTCCTGTCCCCTGTCACTTGGGAGAAGAGGCCAGCTCCCTCCTCTCCACAACCTCCTTTCAGGTAGTTGTAGAGAGCAATGAGGTCTCCTCTCAGCCTCCTCTTCTCTAGGCTAAACAACCCCAAAACCGACACAATTCCTTTGAAAACCTCACTGGACTTATTTTCCACTCTTCTTTGGATGCACACTGCTTTCACACGAGGGTAGAGACAGAGTGCCTGAAGAAGCTACAAAGACAGGAGCCACATCAGGGTGTCTTGCAGAGCTCTTCAGCACTTCACAGCAGTCAAGGTGAAGGAAGCAAGTGCCCCATCCTAGAAAGGCTCCCACAAGATGAGGTCATTACTTTGGGGTAACCCTGAGCTCTTTTCCTTCCAATCTCACCCTCAATCCTGTGGGTTTCTGGTAATTCCCATTCACCCATCGTTGTAGTCGTAGGAGCCTATGCTTGCTCAATCAGCCTTGTGCATTGACATTTATATACAGTAGATACGGAAAATCTCCCCTACATTTCTTCCTGAGGATACCTCTGGGCATCCCATACAGGCTGCTTTCACATGGCATATGCTACTACAATATTTAAAAGAAGTTTCCTAAAAGCAGATATCTTACAGAAATCAGAGATTATAGTAATTTGTGGTTAGGTACCCACGCAGACCAGGTGAGCTTAGGGCCCTCCTGACCACCCCCTGCTACTTCTGTTGGGTCCTGAGGCTCCACAGAAGTAACGGTTGATGTCACCCACCAAGATGAGAGCAGGAATACAGGTCTGAGAAAAAGAGGCACTGCAATGAATTCATAATCCGAGGACACAGCTCAGAAAGCTTTCATTTATTTTATTTTCTACTTACCTAGAGATTAATTTGGTCAACTTTTGCAAAGTATTTATTATTAAAAATCAGGTAACAGAGCGTAGTACCCTAAGCTATGCAGCACACTCACACTGAAAGTCACTCAAGTAGTCTCATCAATAAAATAGTTTCTATACAAAAGAGGGAATAACAACTGTATTTTATAGCATAGGGAACTGAGGCAGGCTGAAAGTTTTGCTCTGGGTAACAGAGGTGATTTAAGATCTTAACTCAAGCATCCTTAGCTCTCATTTTATCAAGCTACTTCATCACCTGCTGTTTTCTGTTCTTTCCTGGATGATAGCATTTCAGTCTTTTTCATGCTTTGCAATGGTCCATAGCCATTGTAATCTAACATAAATCCATCTATCATTTCAATAGAGGCAATAAAAAGATAGATAAGGAAGTATAGATAAAGATTCTTTGTAACATGTTCATAAATGAAGGAATAAAAGTATGTGACAGAAAACTCTGAAACAACATCCAACAATTGGCAATATTTACAAAAGATACATCACTAATGGTTCATTTAACTTTGCAATATCTTAACTCACTCATTTTGTGAAACTAGAATTATTCATAAGACAGTTTATTATGAGTAGATTAATATTCATTGGACAGTTGGCAGAAGATGTATGCTTAAAGTCTCTAAATTGTTTTGCAAAAGAAAAAAGCTATCATTTTGTGAATTTTGGACAGAGAAGTGATTGCAATCAGTATCATCCAGAAGTTCATTAGACACTGAAATACCCTGTGTAGAAAGGCATCATTTAAGTTAATCACTACCTGGTTGTCAGGCAGAGAACAGCTTGCTGAGTTCAATGTTTTATAGTCTTGAATGGCACATTACATCTTTTCGAAAAGCAAGGATTTAGAAATGTGTTCATACCAGTAATAAGATATGGTAATATTTTTGGTTTACATAAACTTCGATATAGCCAATTCCTGAAGTATTTGAGAAGTACAATCTTCCAAACTTTGAGCGATATGGCTTAGATCTACAATCTACCAGGTTCTCCGCTCTCCCAGTTTGCCACTCCTTGAATACTGTGCCACTCCTTGAATACTGTGTTCAGTTCTGGGCCCCTCACCACAAGAAGGATGTTGAGGCTCTGGGGCGAGTCCAGAGAAGAGCAACGAGGCTGGTGAAGGGGCTGGAGAACAGGCCTTTTGAGGAGCGTCTGAGAGAGCTGGGGGTGTTTAGCCTGGAGAAGAGGAGACCTCATTGCTCTCTACAACTACCTGAAAGGAGGTTGTGGAGAGGAGGGAGCTGGGCTCTTCTCCCAAGTGAGAGGGGACAGGACAAGAGGGAATGGCCTCAAGCTCCGCCAGGGGAGATCTAGGCTAGAGATTAGGAGGAGGTTTTTCATGGAAAGGGTCATTGGGCATTGGAATAGGCTGCCCAGGGAGGTGGTTGATTCACATTCCCTGGAGGTGTTTAAGGCACAGGTGGACGAGGTGCTGAGGGACATGGTTTAGTGTTTGATAGGAATGGTTGGACTCAATGATCCAATGGGTCCCTTCCAACCTTGTTGTTCTATGATTCTATGATTCCTTTGGTGATGACTAGAACACATACATTATTTACCAGCAAGGTATTGGTTTCAACAGGCTTTCTACAAATTTAGCCTGACTCCACTTTGTTTCTCTATTCACTTAAATCATTGACAAGTCAATGCAGCAAACTCACCAGGAAACTCCCACCACTGGGGTGCTCAGCGCTGCAGACACTGGTAAAGTGTTTAGTTATTTAACTTGCACAAAGACACCCGAACAAAAATTAGCAGAAAACATATATGCATTAAAAAGTAGGCAAGACAGCAGTGGATGCACTTACACAAAACACAAGCAAAGAAGAAATACAGAAATAAGCAATTTGTTTCCTGCGAGTTGTAAATATGATTCGGAAGACTGGAGAGCTGACCTCCAGCTGCCAACATGATTCCCTGTACACCAGGAACCCCACCCACAGAAAGCATGCACTGCTGGCACACAAAGGTGCCTTCCCCCAGTACCTGTGCAAGTCCATGAATTGTTTTTCTTGTGTAAAGCGTCAGACTAACAGTTTTCAAAAATACACTCCAGCATTAATCCATCAAAACGTATTATTTAGTCGATTACTCCTGCATATAATGAATGCATACTTCTAAATAATATTTCTGCCTATGCATGGTTGCAATTGATCATGATAATAATATGGAAAATGGAAAATTAATGACCTAATTACTTGCCCCAGCCACTCAGCAAAAGCATCTCTTTTGTACCTGCGTTAGCCATCAGGACAGGAATTGCAGGAAGAGCAGATGTAAAACTGTCAAGTACAAAAAGAAAAAGCAGTAACACTTTCATTGTGAGGCAGAAGGGAATAAGGAAAGCACGTCTTGGATCAATAAAAAAAGCATTTTTGCTTCGAGAACATGTCTAATTCAGAAATCTCCAAAGTTACAAATTTTTCCCCGTGCCTGCTAGTGAGTACTGCTATCTGTCATTACAAATAGGTCTTTGTCTCAAGTCTTCCACTTATTTTTTTATGTCAACAGCACCATGGCACTCCTAAATGAGTATTTTCTTTTATTTAGTTTCACTGCACAATGAAGACAACATTACCTAGCAAGTAACACAAGTGTACAACTCATATGCCCACATTGCCACCTGTAAAAGGATGTTTTACCATAAAATCCACTTTTCCTCTATGATTCTCCATAAAGCTCACCTTTAGGTCCCTTCTCAGTAGTACATTTGATGCATTTTTTCAGTTTGCCACATCAATTACACTATGTAAAACTGCCTGATAACGTGTAATTAAGGATGACAGCTGCAAATGAATGCATCCTGCATCATCATATAAGGCTTCACTCAGGAAAAAAATCAAATTTGTTGTGGCTTCATTAGACAAAAAATGTTTTTTAATAAATGAGCCATACATGCACATCAGCCAGTTGCATATGTCTAGGGAGACAAGGAGTCCAGCTCAGACAAGAAAAAAATTGTAATGTCTGAAATTACACCTTTAAAAGCATGCACCCATTTCCAGTATTTAGACATCCTAAACAAGCCTGTAATTCAGTCTGCAATCTGCTATTGCTTTTCTTCTCAGGCTCAGGCAGGGTTCCAGACAACCACTTCCAGCCTCACACAACCCAAGACCTCTGTCCGGGTGATCAGGGCAAGGACCACTCTCCCATAACAAAAGACCTGTCAGAAAACACAAACCAGGCAATCTTGCTTCTCTCTTCCTAGCCATTCATGTCGAGGCTACACGATAGTCAGGAACTTCAGTTTCTGATGCTACAGCAATGTTCAGACATTCCTAGGAGCACTCAGACAACTTGCATTGCCTCCTGTGCCTTTGCTGTATAAGCATAGAGACCCTCTCTAACTTTTCACTATATTTTGCTCATTTTCACTTCTATCCCAACCATCCAGGTCCACATTGTTCACAACCAGGCCAGAAATACCCTTGCTTCAGGAGAGCAGTGGGTAGCACCAGCCACATTGCAATAAAGCCCCCAGCCAGCTACCTGTTAGAATAACATCATTGTGCTGCCTCTCAACACAACTTTATTCTTACAGACCAGCGACAAGGCAAAGAAACACCATGGCTCAGGCTGTCATTGCCACATTTCTCCTTTCAGCCCTAATCTTCTCCACGCACACAGCAGTGTGACCTCCAGCAGGGAAATAGATCTGCTCACCTGGGAGCAGGCTGCCACTCCAGAAAACAGCACTAATGGTATTTCACCTTGTCCATTTTCTTTGTTTACTATAAAACTGTGCACGTCAGGGGCAGTGCTTCACTTTGAGTAGAAAGATGATTCTCGGGCATTTTGAATGTCTTTTTTTTCTTTGAAGCTCAAACAAGCACCTTGAGAAAGGACACCTCTCCCCCTCTTCTAAAAAGAAAGGGTTTGGAGAGTTAGAAGGAGGGTGCAGTTCAACAGAAAATGAGATCAAAATAGAATCATAGAATCAGCAGGTTGGAAGAGACCCACTGGATCACCGAGTCCAACCATCCCTGTCAATCACTAACCCATATCCCTGAACAGGCACACAATGGGGACCCCCAGTTCATCAAGCAAGGAGCCCCAAGCCAAAGGGCTTCTGTCCCACCACTGACCCATTACCCACCCCAGAAGGATAACTCCTCCCAGCCCGAGGCCACACAGAGGGGTCAGACCTGCTGAGAGGTGAGATTGGAGCAGCCACCAACCCTCCCAATCATCCCTACCTGCCTACCTGGCTGGGGGGCCACCAGGCCCCCCAGTCTTTCTCCCCCCGCCGCCCGCCACGCTCTCGTGGGATGAAGCACTCATTGCACAGCATCTATTTTCTTTATAATACTAACAACACAGTAGAAATTTAATCTGTGAGCTTTGGGTCATCCATTTCCATCACTTGCAGTCCATGTGATCTAATGCATAATGCTATTCCATAGGAATCCTTGAAGCCAGATAACTTAATGTATGTACATGTAAAATCAACGTGCATTTGAATTTCCTAATGAGAACAGTGCTTTCCTAATAAGCCTATTTTTGGTCTGGGTATTTATAACTATCCCATACCAAATCGAAAAGAAGTTACAGTTTATAAATTCATCCAGTATTTGCATAAAATATGTGGCTAGAGCTTGTATTAATGAGTTCATATTATCTTTGAACCTAAAAAACCTGCTTCCCTAGCTAAGGAAAAGCAAGCAGCAGTTAGTGGCTAGATTTGAAGAGGGAGAAAATCCAAACTCACAAGTGGATATTTTCACCAATTTCACCTAAAAAACTGCTTTAATACTTAGCTGCTATCATCTGCAGCAGCAGCTCCCTCCTGGAGTTTTGGCTTCTCCCAAAGTGTAGATGCAAAACTGCTTATGAGCAGATATTACGGTTAAGACTCACTTTAGCAGCTCTGAAGAGCTGCAGGTGAAATGTTCCACATTCAGAAGGTAAATTTAAAGCCATACTCAGATTAAGCGTAACATGACTCATCTCCTCATGGTTTCAGGATACGCAGCTGCAATGTATCTGTACATTACACCACAAACCAAAACACCCCCAGAGCAGCAGGGACAGGGACCATGCAACTTGTCCGTGGCCAAAACTGACCCCTGTGGTATTAGATTATCCGCCAGCAGTTAAATTGTATTTTGGGCATCCCCTTAGCCATAGCTTATGCAAAAATAATTTCAAAGTAGAATAACAGACACAGGCAAACAACACATATTACTAAAAGAAAGGATTTTTTTCTTTACCAGTCATGTAGAAAGTCTGATGCCATCTGATACTACTCTTAATACAGGTTATTTTTACTCACATCCCTGTTTCCACCTGCACACGACACAAGAGTAAGAAGCAGAGAAGCTACAGGAGGAGGCAGGCTGGGGCAGCTTGCTGATAACCCCCTGGAACCCAGGTAGTAAAGAAATTATCAACAAGAACCAACAACAGGCAGCAGGTGTGTGCTGAAGGGTACTGCAAAACCCACCCAAACCCTCAGATGCACTCACCAGAACAGCAGAGCAGAATTTCTATCCATCACCTTACAAAAGGTCCTCTGCCCTTCCCAGCCCTTTTATCCCTTCTGGCTGTGGTTTTTTTTTTTCCCCCTCGGGGGTGGGGGATTTCCACCAGGTGTGGGCAGTGAAGGCAGTGACCCACCCTGCCCTTACCCTCCTGCATTTCCATGGGTGGAAAGAGGGGGAGAACTTGTGTCCTACCTCCTCGAACCTTTAGGTTACCCTGAAAACTTTAAAGCCCTTTGCTGTACATTATCAAGCAGTTCTCTATTGACAGCAGAGCTGCAAAAGGGCTGCCTGGGTCTCCTCCTGGCTGAAGCTTCTGATTCCCATCTTCAGCTTCATAGGCTAAGATGTGGTTAGGCAAGCAGCAGCTCCCTGCCTGCAAACACACCTGTATTTGCTCTGCACAACACCTAATTTCCCCCCTCCTGGGGAGAAGTTGGTGCAAAAAGGTGTTTTTCTAACACATTTCAAGCTGTTTGAGAGAGACACTAAGATTACACTCATGACCTTAATATTTCCCACTTAAGGAGAAACCTCATTTTCTGCACTTGCAGGTTGTGCTGGAAATGATGAGAATGAAAGATGCCAATTTGCTGGGGAAAACCAGTGTGTGTCTGTTGAAAGAAGAGAAAGAGGAAAGAAATCAACTTTTTTTGCACTTGTTCACTGCAACACTGGTCCTTACAGGAGCAGTGGGGCTGGGCATAGGAGGCGTTACTCTTACCTATGTTCAAAACAAGCTGAATTTACCTCTCTGGGTGTTTCATAGAATCATAGAATCACCAGGTTGGAAGAGACCCACTGGATCATCGAGTCCAACCATTCCCACCAGTCTCTAAACCATGCCCCTCAGTACCTCATCCACCTGCACCTTAAACACCTCTGGGGAAAGCAAGTCAACCACCTCCCTGGGCAGCCCGTTCCACTGCCTAATGACCCTTTCTGTGGAGAATTTTTTCCTTATGTTGAGCCTGAACCTCCCCTGGTGGGCCATTCCCTCTTGTCCTGTTCCCATTTGAGATAGTTAAAGGACATGTAGACAGTTTCACCAAATAAAGTGAAAGAATTGGAGAAATGCCGGCACAGCTGGCTGCGAAAGGCAGCTAAAGGGCTCTTGGAGGAAACCTGTAAAATAACTGCATTCCTATTTCTTCATGTACGAGCACACTTTGCCTCACATAAATCGCATGTACAGCTTGTGCATGGCTTTGAAGCAGAGCTAACACTACGTGTTCTCTCCCATTACAATATGGTTTTAATATTTTTCATTTCATCTGTTTTGCTTTGATTTTGGTTTTCTCTGTTTGCTTTAAAGCTGCAACGAGAATTCGATTTCTCTCCCTTCAGCCCCAATCAACTCCAAGTTGTTTGCTTTCCCATTTCTTATCTACCATCTTCCTCTTTCCCCACCCTCAAAATCTCACTAACTTTAAATCTATAAAGCTCCCTAGAACTGCCCTGCATAAAAATTGGCAAAGGTTTTTGCAGAAGTGCAGCGAACTTTACATATCCGTTATTAACTTTAATAGATGACACGTCTCAATCCCTTAAGCTTTCTGCTTTGTCTTAATTACCCAGAGACACTGTTAGCACCAAGAAGCCGAGCTCAGCATTGAGGTTTATTGTGCTAAATGCTGCACATAAACACGTTTCCACCCTGAGCGGGTGGTGCTGGCATCCTTCATCTGTCATCCCCTGCAGCGGGAGGGACTGCAGAGAGCCGGGGCTGTTCTGCATCTCCTCTCCATCCCAGGGAGTGGATGCTGCTGCCCAGTAGGAAATTGTGTGGGAGAAGCTCAGCCTCAGACTGGTGTAGAACCCCCTTGTTGCTCCATGGATGCAGCACTTAACAAAGACCCAGTCTCTCTATCAGGGGAATCTGCACTTCTCTGTTCAATCCAAAAAGAGGTGACTTGAATAAAAAGCCAACAGGAGCAGTAGCTAATTAGGTCAGACTTATTTTACCAGTGAAATTCTCATACCCACAGGGATAATGTGGTCTCCACTGTGGCCAAAAAGATCCATCTTTTTGCTGCTAAACCCTGTGCACTTGGCTGGCTATTTGTACAAATAAGAAAGCATTATGCTGACAGCTGGATCAAAATGCAGTAAAGTCATCTGGAAAAAATAACATCCTGCAGATGTGAACTAAAGTGTTTTTCTCTTTGTACATCAGCACTGGAAATGGAAAAGGGAGATGGAGGGTCTGAACTAAACCAACATCTAACACAACCCTATGCAGAGCTACAGACTGGGAGAAGTCTGGCTGGAAAACTGCCAGGAGGAGAGGGACCTGGAGGTATTGGTCGACAGCCGACTGAACAAGAGCCAGCAGTGTGCCCAGGTGGCCAAGAAGGCCAATGGCATCCTGACTTGGATCAGAAGTGTTGTGACCAGTAGGTCCAGGGAGGTGATTCTCCCTCTGAACTCCGCACTGGTGAGGCCACTCCTTGAATCCTGTGTTCAGTTGTGGGCCCCTCACCACAAGAAGGATGTTGAGGCTCTGCAGCAAGTCAGAGAAGAGCAACAAAGCTGGTGAAGGGGCTGGAGAACAGGCCCTATGAGGAGCAGCTGAGAGAGCTGGGGGTGTTTATCCTGGAGAAGAGGAGGCTGAGAGGAGACCTCATTGCTCTCTACAACTACCTGAAAGGAGGTTGTAGAGAGGAGGGAGCTGGGTTCTTCTCCCAAGTGACAGGAGACAGGACAAGAGGGAATGGCCTCAAGCTCCACCAGCAGAGATTTAGGCTAGAGATTAGGAGGAAGTTTTTCACACAGAGGGTCATTGGTCATTGTAATAGGCTGCCCAGGGAGGTGGTTGATTCACCTTCCCTGGAGGTGTTTAAGGCACGGGTGGATGAGGTCCTGAGGGACATGGTTTAGTGTTTGATAGGAATGGTTGGACTCAATGATCCGATGGGTCCCTTCCAACCTGGTTGTTCTATGATGCTATGAATATTTATTTGTTAACATGTGAGGAGTGATGGAATTTCCTCTGTCCTTCTACCACTTCAGGATGCAGAATATGAAAAAGCTGCCCAGGCTCAGCACTCTGCTGCAGCAGGGTCGTTCAGGAAAGCCAAAGCCCAACCTGCCCATGTAAAGTGGTGCTGGAGATGGTTCTCCCATGGCACCATATTGCTCTGTAATTCCAGAATGGTGACACGCTGCAAAAATGAGAAATTAGAAGGTTGTTTAGACGTGAGCTATTTGAGTGTCACCACAGTTGGTCATTGGCAATGAAGGGTGGAGAAGGGTTGTGCCTATGGAAATTCTTCTACCTTACCAACAGCTCAGCTCCTGGAGCAGGGAAAGGATCTTACTTACTTCAGCTCAGGAACAGATAGAGCCAAAAGCCCCAAAATCTAAACTACTTTCTGTTCAGACGAGTTTTTTTAAGTTGCAAAGTAATTGTTCCTTAATTTCTTTTTCTTTAATATCATCTGACAGCTTTTGGCATATGAGAGGGTATGAAATGCTACTGGGACCAGGGCATGAGTCTGGCTTGCAGTGACACTAGTCACTGTGGCTTTAAGGCACAGCACAACACAAGTCTGTGGTCATGCATCCTTTTTGTAATTTTAATTTTAAAAGGTGCTTGGGTGTTTGTTTGTTTGTTTGTTCCTGGGATTTTAACAGACATTTCTCTAAAACTGATATAGGAACAGCTTTAAGTACCCCACCAGTAGGCTGATAAACTTTAAAGCCTAAAAAAGGGTTTCACAGCATAAAAAAGAGCGAGAGAGTGAACAAGAGCCTGGTAAACCTGAAAGTGCCTGGAGAGAGGAGATGTCTGAGAGCAAAATTTTGAATTAGATGTTTGCAGAAACCTGCCTGTGTGTTCGGGTATTTTGCAAATGAGAACAGTGTCACCTGGAAGGAGAGTTTCTTCTGAGAAAAATAAAGTTATGTGGATAAAAGCAAGTTAGGGAGGGCTGGCAGGGAAACAGAGGAAGTTTCCCAGGGAAACAGAGATTACCCGTGTGATTGTGTTCTACATGGATGTTCTTATTGCACGTAAAAGTGGAACCTTGAAATGTACTGCTTTGGTGGCATTCACACTCCTGCCTTCAACTCCATCTTCTGTGCACATGAAACACATGGGAAAAGATGCAGAAGATGGGAAAACACAAAGTCTGAGTTGCTGCAGAGCCTATCAATACTGCTGCAGCGGGAGAGAAATAATTAGGCAATCTTCAACTCCCCAGGCATGTGCTAGGCTCACAGGCAAAGTACCAATGAAACTCACCTCAACGACGTGGTAGGCTATTCTTCCTTTACATTTTAACCTCCCTCACAGTGTCTGCTCAGCTATCCGGGCTCTGTACTGCAGGGTTTGGTTTGGGAGAGGCAGGCAAGCAGCTGGGTGGTGCTGCCTGAGACAGGCAAAGGCTCTGCTGCTGCTCCGTAAGATGTTGTCAGTGTCACATTTGCAGCAGACTTGTCCTGTACCCACTAATGTGGGGCATAGGAAGGATATTGGCTGCCTGAAACATCCTCTTTTAGCTACATTCTGGGGAGGGTATCTCCAGAGGCAGTGGAGGTCAGTTTCCATGGCCATCAAATCCTCAGCTTCTGGACTTCAACCACAGGAGTAGCTTTTTGTAACAAATACTGGGACACTCCGAGTGGACTGATCCTTCCACAAAGGCCAAACAGTGCAGGAGCAGTGTGCTTTCAGGCCAGCAGTGCCAACACTCTCCCAGCTGGGGAGAGATGCTGCTGAAACACCCATCCCCATTCTTCATTCTTTCCCATCACCAACAAACCACAAGATATTTTTTGCTATTTTGTTCTTCTCTTTTATAAAATAAAATCAGTAGCTGTCATCTGAATTTTGCACACAAGCAGTACATCCAATTACTTCTCATCTTTGCAAGCAGACCTGACACCCTCTGGGTTATTTTCCTTTCCTGCCCTCCCCTCATTTAGTAGCCCCATCCCTGTGTACTTCTGCAAAATGAGCAATTTGTATAAAAATACATTTCCTCTAGCAAATACTTTGGCTTTATGTTTTCTGGCTTGGTAATGCAATGAATATCTTCACTGCAGATCTGTTGTTTCCTTTTTAATTCATAAAAGGTAGAAAAATAGTTAAGTATTTGTAAAGTCTTATCCTGCATTTTCAGAAGTGGAAAATAAATGAAGTGAGTTGCATTTCAGAAGGGGTTTTTTTTCAGATATTCCCCGGGGCAAAATTTTGAAGCAGCAGCAGAGTCAGGTTGTATCAAGCATGAAGAGTATCATATATCTCTCCCTGTCTCTGTCTCTCTTACATTGCGACATTTGAAATCATTCCAGCAGAAGTCCTCTTAATTTTATATGTTGCATTAATTTCAAGTCAAGTGCATGCATTATGGCTAGAGTCTGCTGAGTCAGGAGCAGGTACATCTTTTTCTACTTTTATCGTTATCCCTTTACGGTTTCGCAAAAATTGAGTCTTGTTATAACTCAACCAGCCTGACTTGACATCACGCAAGTTGGCACAGAGTCCTTCTTTATAGTTCTCTCCAAATTCACCTCTTCCTCCAAGTGGGTGTCTTTCATTATGGCTGACATTAATACTGAATGAACTAACAGCTGCTTCTGGCTAATGAGCCAGAGCAGAAAGAAATCTCTCTCGGTGGCTGCAGTTTGAGGCTTGGCAGCTTGCCTGCTGAAACCTCTTCGAAAGAATCTGGCTCGCTAGAAGCAGAGGTCTAAAATGTTTTTAGCTTTCTGTTGAGTTGTGGCAACATTTCGTGCCCTGATAGTTAGTTTCTAAGCGGGAAAACATCTTTATTTCATAGAATCATAGAACAACCAGGTTGGAAGGGACCCATCGGATCTTTTAGTCCAACCATTCCTATTTCATGTGCATTCCTACAGAAAACGTTAACTGTAGTACTACATTTCTATGTGATCGTGGCAGAAACGTTCCCGAACCTGAAAGTCTCTGATAGTCTCCCCATAGTCTTCTTATTGTTGTAATACAATAAAGAACCAGCAGATGAAGAAAAAGAGTAGATTGTGTGTAAACTGAGGAATTGCAGAAGGTTTATTTTAAGTTTCTGTTAAATCTCACTGAGACCCATATCATAGAATCATAGAAGAACCAGGTTGGAAGGGACCCATCGGATCTTCTAGTCCAACCATTCCTATCAAACACTAAACCAAGTCCCTCAAGACCTCGTCCACCCATGCCTTAAACACCTCCAGGGAAGGTGAATCAACCACCTCTCTGGGCAGCCTATTCCAATGACCCTCTGTGTGAAAAACTTCCTCCTAATGTCCAGCCTAAATCTCCCCTGGCAGAGCTTGAGGCCATTCCCTCTTGTCCTGTCCCCTGTCACTTGGGAGAAGAAAGAGGTCAGCACCCTTCTCTCTACAACCTCCCTTCAGGTAGTTGTAGAGAGCAATGAGGTCTCCTCTCAGCCTGCTCTTCATTTAAGCACGTACTTAATTTAAACTGACTTTCGCTGACATATTTAAGTGCTTTGTGTCAAAATCCCATTTGGTCTCTTTGAAATGTCATTTTCAGGAAGACAAGGGAACAGTGATCGCGGCAAGTAACCCCAGAAGGTCACAGGCAGATCAAAGACATAAAATTATTAACTAGATCAGGACACTGTTCCATATATGATGGTAGAGATCAGTATAAATAATTAACATAAAAATAGCTAGTAATTACAGTTTTATGTGTGTTTATGCATATGTGTGTGTGTATATATATATCCTGGGAGCTTTAACCTTACTCTGCCATTCTTAATAAGATTTCGCAAGTAGCCATGAGTAGCTTTGAATAACTTCATTAAGATAAACTGTGCGTGTATGAAAGTCTCTCTAACTGAGGTTAGAGAGATGGTCTTTCATAATTCTGATTACCAGCAACCAGAACAGTACAATTTTTAGGAAAAAAATTTTCACAGAAAGAGTCATTGGGCACTGGAACAGGCTGCCCAGGGAGGTGGTTGATTCATCTTCCCTGGAGATGTTTAAGGCACAGGTGGATGAGGTGCTGAGGGACGTGGTTTAGTGTTTGATAGGAATGGTTGGACTCAATGATCTGGTGGGTCTCTTCCAACCTGGTTGTTCTATGATTCTATGATAATATAACTTTATATTAGAAGACAGGTTTAAGGTTAAGGTTATAGTAAACCAAGCTTATCTGGGGACAGTTGAAACTAAACCCAGGTAAAACATTGATTTGATTATTTTAAATAAACAAATGCTTTAAAAAGAGGGCCTGGTGGTTGACAACGTTCAGCTGAATGTTAGTAATGTCATCTGTAGTACACCCAGACTAAAAGCAAGGGGCTGAAGCCCTGAAGCCTGAGGGAACCTGAGCAGAGAGTGGTTGCAAGGCAGGCTCACCACCATGAAAGAGCACTTTCTGACACTGATCTGAAAAATATGAGAAAAACCCAGTCAATGCTTTGTTTTTTCCAAGAGCATGGCTGCAAAGTTTCTGACAAGCTCAGTGTTTTCTGAAGCCTTACAATTTTCCTTTAACTAGAGAAACATTTCCCCAGGAACATTTTCATGTCTAAAGCAAACTAAAGATGTCAAGTGAAGCTTGCAGTATTTCTTCTGGAGTACTGCAGTTTAATTTCAGACTCATTTTCACGATTTACATTGACTATTCAATAACTAAGAGATAAAGGCCTTAAGTTTATTTTATCCTTGCTTCAAATCTATTTGGCAATGCTACCTAACAAAAGATTCAAGTGAGGAGTTCTTTTGGAGGCAGTGGAAGAGTTTGGTCAAGTAAATTTTCCAAGGACAAGTGGAATTACAAATTAGACCTATTTAGTTATTTTGTTGCTAAATTTTGTTGCCTTTTTTCAATTCAGAAGTTTATAAAATTTGTCAGTTAACTTTGAAATGCAAAGTATATCAGGTTTTATTTCTCTATTTTGGTGAAATAAAGCATCATGGAAGCAGTTTTTCTTATTGAAACACCATAGGGCAATATGAGCTGGTGCACTCTGAATGCAAAGTAGGAAAACATTTAGATTAGAACAATTAGTGAAAAAAAACTCTGCAGGTCTTGCTAACCATAGAGACCAACTAGGAAAAGCAGCTTTTTTTTCCTTTTACCATTAACTGGAATTCATTAAAACAACTTTGCTTCAAAGTAAACATTAAAGAGATTTCTGAGTTTTTTTTATTTTCATGTTCACCTAGTAAAATTCCATCTTATTTAGGCTATTCTGAGTGAGAGATTTTACTTTTAAAGAAATCCTTGCTGCAAGCCAAAGACACCAACTGTCCAAAAAGCCAAACCTCATCTGATCGTTGGTCATTGCTGTGATCTAAGGTTACACTGTTATGCCACATGAGGACTTTTCCATTTTGAGACTACATGAACAAATTTGTTAGGGAAAAAGAACTTTGATGTTCATCCACATCAGTTACACATCAAAGATGCCTTTATAATAGAATTAATAACATTGGAGACAGCTGATAAAGCACACGCAGAGAAACTATCTGACTGAAATGCCTGAGTCATTTAGAAGTTCTTTAGCTTAGGGGTATTTTAGGTATGTTAGTTGTAAACGTGGATGTAAGGAGGAAATGGGCAGAAAAAGCTTGTAGAGTGGGTTACAGTGTGTAATGTATTTTTAGGAAACCCCTTCCAGATTACTTCAATGAAATGCTAGAAGCTCTGGCAGCCCCTGATGATTTCTTAGAGAGGCTTGAATTAGTCATTGGCATGGAGAACTACAAGAAATCAAACATATTATTAATCACTGATCACAGTTATAAAGGCTGTTAAGGATGTACCAGTTGTGACTGTGAAATAAAAAGAGTATTCCACTTCCTGTAGAGATGTGACATAGAATCATTGAATAACCAGGTTGGAAGAGACCCACCGGATCATCGAGTCCAACCGTTCCTATCAAACACTAAACTATGCATCTTAGCACCTCGTCTACCCATCTTTTAAACACCTTCAGGGAAGGTGAATTAACCACCTCCCTGGGCAGCCTGTTCGAGTGCACAATGACCCTTTCTGTGAAAAACTTTTTCCTGATGTCCAGCCTAAATTTCTCCTGGCAGAGATTGAGGCCATTTCCTCTTGTCCTGTCCCCTGTCACTTGGGAGAAGAGCCCAGCTCCCTCCTCTCTACAACCTCCTTTCAGGTAGTTATAGAGAGAAATGAGGTCTCCTCACAAAGAGGTCCCCTCTCAGTGGTGACTGCCTTGTCCTATCCTGGCTTTGGAAAACATGTACAAGTGCGTGCACAGGAGTATGAGGCTAGAGGACTTGCTAGTGATGTGAACTTGATACTTCTGCACAAGATACTGCCAGCCAGGCTTCCTGCAAAGGGATCCTCCCGATGTTCCTGTTGGAAAGCTGTGCTGGGACAACAAGAGTGGGTTTGATGCAGTCCTGAACACGGTGGTTCACCCATCATACATCAGAGCTGCACTAGGACAAGTGCCCTGCAGAGGATAGACCCTGTGTTTGCTGCTCCTTCAAACCAGGCTACCTTGATTCTCCCTCTACAGTCTTTAGAAATCCCAGCAAGGTCAATGCCAAAGCACAAATAATGCAAGTGAGATTTAAGTGGTGTTGCAGACAGCAGTTCTCCATCCCAGTAAGTAATGGTGAATGAGCCCCCTGAGCCTGCTGTTTCTCCATCTTCTAATGCCAGGACAAAATTAGCCCATGAGATCTGCTTTGAGAGGCAAACCAGCAGTATGTATAGCAAATGCGGAACCTCGTATTTTTAATCCCTTGAGTACAATGTGCTTTTGGAAACCGTACACATACAGTAATTCTGAGGCTTGCACCTGAAGGAACACAGTGCAAAGGAAAGATCAAAGAAAGTATTAAATCTACATTCTGCGCCCTTGGTAGAAGAGTCTACCTCCATGCCCTGAAATATAATTCTCAATGGGGTCATTTAATCCCCTTCATGCCCCCAGAAAGGTCAAAAAAACCAAAACAGCATCAAAGAGAAAAAATCATAGCTTCATGTCAACATATCACTGCCTACTGTTTACCCTGTGTTGGTAATAATGATGTTAAAATCATTTTCCCAGGTAATGTCCTGCAGGAGCTGTTTCAAAATGAGCTCAGTCTTTGAAATGGACACAGCAGCTCTCATTTTAGCCTGGGCTCTCTGTCATTGTGACCCAGATTGACCACCCATCAGTCAGAGCATCCTTTTGGCACACTGGGCTCTGGCTCTGGCTCTGTTCACCTTGCAAAATGCCTTTCACTCTGCTTACAAGCACCTCGCTTTCCCACCAAGCTAACAATGCAGATGCACTTTGAGTAATCATTTCCCATTATTGTCACTAGGATGCAAGCCTGCAATATTCCTTGGCTTGCAATCTAGATAATGGTCAAAATATGCCTTCCACAGTCTTCCATCAAAGAGCACAAGGCATTTATACGTAGCGGTGTTCACAAAAAGTGCTGAAAAGGGACAAAATATTAGTTCTAATTCCTTTCAGAATGACACATTATTATTACCAGGACATTAGTTGAGGTTTCCAATTTTTCTAGTTCCTCTGATTTAGGAAACTAATGTAAAGATTTCTAGACACTGCTTATGAATAATTTAGCAATTGCTCAATTCATCTTTGAAAGACTTCCCTATTTCACCAGGATCAAGCGAAGGCTGACACTACCTTGACACATCTCATCACAAAAGTAAATGAGTAAATTTATAGTTAAAAGGCAGATTAACATCCACTAAATCTCAAAATATGGATTGGTAGGTCTTAGAGCTGTGAACCCTGAGTCTGTGTGAGATGCAAACTTTTAATGACTGATAGGTTGAAAGACTATATTACAGGGTTGGGAGGCATCCTATTATTGCTGATTTAGGCTGGGAATCCAATGGAAACTGCTTAACGTTGAGTACTCTAAAAATCAGAAGAATATCATTATGAGTTTAAATAAAGATTTAGAGCCCACATTTCCATTCTTATCTGTGCAAGTGTTGACATTTATGAATAAGGATTTTGAAATGAAAAAGGATCATTTGGAAGAAGGCATAGCAAAGGAGGACCTTGCAGCTAAGGAGAAGTCATAAAGTCAAGAGCAAGACTAGGGTGAATGGAGACATTTGTTCATGCAGAATTATTTTAAGAGGCACTTTCTCATGAGAAATGAGGATAAGAAGGGAGCAAGAAGGGAATTCACACGCAAGCAGTCTGGCAGCGTTCATTTTGAGCCATATACTCTGGTAGCAATGGGATCACTGACATTCAGAGAGGCAAATCCGAGCTGGCAAATCACCTTTTCCTTCCAGCAAAACTTTTCTGGTACGATGATTCAACACTCCCCAGTGAAACTGCTCACTGGAAGCCTTCAGGATGGATTTAGTATTATATCATTAGAGGGCTCTAATTCAGTGGAAGAAGATACATTTGAAACCTCACCTTGGATTTGCACCTGGTTGTTATTGCTTGAACTCAGAGGTAGCCAATGTTCTCAGAAAATCTGCCTCAGGAGAGGTCTGGGAATGCAGCTGTGTCTGTAAACAAGCAAACCCAGACACTTTCTCAATGTAGTGAGTGTAACATCCCTTTAAATTCACCAAAGCATTCTACCTGTTATTAATTTTACAATAGGAGGAAATGTAGAAGTAAAACTCTTGCTTTAAGATTAACACTTGTGAGATCAGTGCTAAGTATTATTTTCCCATAAATAAGATCATACTGTAGTCATTGAGCCCACAGTGGCTACACGTTACTGCTTCCCCTGCAGCCGAAATGTAATCTGCAAAAGCAGTTCCTCAGGTGGGATGGCTGGTCCTACCAAATGTTCCCTGGGAAGTAACTAGAGATATTGCACTGAAAGAACTCTGCAGAATTGGTATTGACTTGTTGTTTCAAAGAAAACCATAGAAATGGGGGTTTGTTTGCTTTTTGGCGAGAAAGTTGTCCTGTTCTGATGATAGTATGAGGAGGAATTGATACAAACTGGAGAGGGACAGAGTTAGGCTTGATATAAGGAAGAATTTCTTCACCGTGAGAGTGGTGAGACAGTGGAACAGGTTGCCAAGGGAAGTTGTGGCTGCCCCATCCCTGGAAGTGTTCAAGGCCAGGTTGGATGGGCCTTTGGGCAGCCTGATCTAGTGGGATGTGTCCCTGCCCATGGCAGGGGGTTGGAAATAGATGATCTTTAAGGTCCCTTACAACCCAAAGTGTTCTGTGTTTCTGCTCCCATCCCCAGGGGAAAGCCAGACATACAACCCTGCATTACCTCCCAACATATCCAGCCTTCACGTTTTGGTGAAGCAATACTGACTGTTCCTAGGCATCCTCTATGTGTGCATTTTCTCCTCCACCCGTCCCCTGAATGCTTTGCAAAGTTAATCCTCACATCTCTTCCAGAGAAGCCAGAACCTCTGTGCTTTGAGATGCCCTATGGATCTGCCTCCACTTACACATTCTTGCACTGAAAATTGTTCTTCTTTCATAACACAGGTATTTTTCAGGCTTATCTGCTCACTTTTGTGTTTCACATGTGGCTCCAGCCCCAGGCAGTTTTTGAGCTTGGACTGGGGAAGGCAGATATTTTGCCCCATGAATTTGCACCGGTGCAAATTCATGGGGCAAAATATCTGCCTTCCCCAGGCAATACATGACTTTTCATACAAGTGTTCAGCTATGGCCGTGCTGGGTTCTTGATGCCAAGTCAAGAATAACATAACTCACTGCAGCTGACGGGAGACGTGAGCCTGTGCCCAAAGCAGGACCACCACAAGGCAGGGACACACCTACAGGTAAGTGCTTGCAGGTGCTCTCCTTGCCATCACCACCTGCTTTGAAGCACTTGCTTACTAGTCTCTAAAAGGACAAGAGAGCAAATAGACATCCATACATTTTGGATTTTACAGCATCTGCCATCAATGCTTTAAGGGCTTTGGGTGGAGGGGAGATGCCTCATCCAGGAGAATTCTGTATGCTTTTGACACCTCAGCAGAATTCTCACCCTGTGCATTGTCTCCAGCATGAACCACAGCTGCATCATTTCAGCCAAGGAACCTGAAACGTTGCCTCCAGACATGGTGCAAGCCTGGCTGGCAGCCACTGCATCTGTGCGCCCTGGTCAGGCTCCCTGTCCCAAAGAGAGAACCTTTCTGTACATTGAGATGTCTTCAGAGACCAAGTATCACTATCGAACCAACAACTGTAACTCCAACTAGAAAATGCATTTCTTTGGTGTTGCCATCTTTACTGTTACTACCCAGTTAAGAGGCTTTTTTTTTTTTTTTTTTTTAAGTTTCAACTCCTAAAATTCTCCACAGACTCCAGGCTCACCTCTGCCAGGACAGGCTATGAGACAACTACTTCTTCTTATTTTCCTACTCACAAAGAAAAAAAGCTGAGGTTATGGAATAAGCCTTTTTTTCTCACTGTCACAGACCCATAGTGTCATGGTTTAGACCCAGCCTGGGTAATTTTGGCAGCTAAAACTGTGCAGTTGGACTCAGTTCCCAACCCTACCCCCAGGGAAAGGGGACAGGAAAATGAGAGGGAAAAGTCTTATGGGTTGGAAACTAAAATGAAAGTTTTAATGAAATAATAATAATATTAAAGTAATAAAATGTATACAGATATATGAGATCGTGCCCCCACCTCTTGATAACTATATGTCACCACAAATACTGTTGACACGAGGGAATGGGTCTCTGCCTGGGAGGGAGCTGGTCTTAGGAACTGGATTCAGGAATACGTGGATCCAGGATTAGGAACCAGATAGACAAGGTCTTCATTGGACCTCAAGCATTGCAGAAGAGGGTGAGAACCTCATGGTCTCTCAGCTTTATACTGAGTACAGCATACATGGGATGGAATACTCTGTTGGTCAGTTTATGCTCATCTGCCCTGTCCATGCCTCCTTGCAGGTGCAGCCCTTTTTCAACATCTCGAGGATGGCCTTGGTTACTATAAGAATAAGCATTGGCTTTTCTGCATATCAATGTCCCTTGTTATCACTCCTAGAGAGAAATTTCCTGAAAAACATGCAGTTAACTTTAAGAAAACAAACTCACTTAGGCAAGACAGAGTTAGAATCACAAAACTGACTCTAATTTAACTCAAACCACAATGTACAGTCGTATCAGCAAGACCCGTTCATGATCTAGCTTGCCCTGTTAGGAACACTGAAGCCATGGATTCTTTGAATTTAAGTACCTTTATCCTTTGATCTCTCAAAGCCACTTATCCAAGGCTTCTCATCCCATGTATTCCTATAAGGTTCACTCTTCACTGTTCAGTTTGGTGTTAACATTCACCTTCAATTTTAATGGGGAGAAGGTGAGGACTCGGATGCATTAAAGCATCTTAGCAAAGGCAAGGGCAGATATGTAGGTAACCTCAGGGTGGCATTATCTTAAGGTGCATATTATTTTCTCTGAGCTCCTGTGGCAAATACCTCTCACAAAAGATTGCTTGCCCAGCAATGCTTCCCCACAGTGCACTAGGACCCTTTGCTGCCTTCACCCACTAGGGCAGTGTCGCCCAGACAGAAGTTTGTCTTCTCCCTCCCTTCCCCAAGAGGGTTCAGAGAGCCAAATCTTCCTGCCAGCAACCCCTGAACAAGGAGCAACAATACCAACAGTCTCTCCTGCCCTGGAACATCATATTTCAGCCATAGAACTGTTTGGAGTGAGCCTCTACAAAAGGAGCTTATCAAGAAAAATGCTCTCTTTTCTGTGGGAACATGGGTATGTGCTCCAGAGCCCGAAACCAGCTCCCTAAATGAAATGTCTGTAATCTTTACTTTGTATTTAAACTGATTTAATTGAGTCTTTTTGCAAGTCTGAAATTTGTTTTTAAATAAAAAGTTGAATACATCTGCAGCTGAGAATACTTGGCTGCCAAAGCTTACACAGGCTATTGAAGGAAGTTTTTGGAAATAACAGCTTTTTCAGATTTCAGCAGCGTAAGTAAACATATGCTTTTAACAGTGTTCACCTGCAGTGGCACCTGCTTGCAGCAGATTAAAACTCTCAACCATATATTTGAATAAAATCCAACATAGCAAAGAGAATTAACCCTCCTGCTAAACCAAGTGCCATAAAGCTGGTTTTAAAGACAACAGAGGAGAGGTCTGGAGCTGGAAAAGGGAGTGGCAGGAGGAGAGCAGGCAGGTGTCAAAAAAATGTTGGCAGAGCCACCACTGTGGAATTCTGGAAGAGGATTAGTGATCAGATTTGAGGTACAGCCTCAACACTCCCTCCAGAAGGGCCCTTCCTTTATTTTTCAGTAAGGCACATGCAGGATGGAAAAGGCTGTGATAGAACCATCTGATTTATGCTGTGATTTAGTTGTGCAACAACAAGAGAAAAAAAAGTCTTCCCACCATATTTCAGCAGTTCAGAGTGGAGACATGGTAAGAAGGATAAACAGATATTCAGGAACAAAAAAAATAGAACATCATTTTCCTTATCATTTTTTAAAGTTACAGCTAAAATGAAAACATGCCCTTTTAAAGGAAGCACAGACCTTTCTATCTTTTTTAACAGAGCAAGCATCTGCTTTGGCAATGAAGGGAGAATAATGGACCAAGAAAGCATAACGTTTATTTTTCCCATTTGCTCATTTGAAGAAAGAAAACAGGTGGATGAAGTATTCCGTTCCCAGTCTGTTTAAAGGCTCTGCTTACCCTCTCATCAGGTAACACAGCTATCAGTAGTGCTCCTTCCTGCTCCAATGAAGTGAAAGAGGCTCTTCCTTCTCAACAGGCCAGGGAACATTAATAATATGTATTTTACAGGAGTTTGTAGAAGATGTCTTCATTTATTTCTTTCCTCTGTAAAGTTCAATGCTTTCAGCCAACTCCTGCTGTGTTTTTGTTGGCTGCAATATTTGGATTTCCTTACTGACAGCAGCAGAGGCTGAAGACATTGACAAATTCACTTCTTCATTACTTCCTACAAATGTCTTAACAAAATACGAGGCATTTTAAAATCTACTTAGACGAAAATCCTGAGAAAGTCATTGTTCTGCCATAAATCTTTAATTGCAGGTTTTCTTCCCCTCCAGATGGAAAACAGTAAAGCCCAAGATCTTGAGCACTTCAAGTGTTGCATTACATTTAATCCTTTCACCTCTTGGACCAGCTTCTTTTGAAAAAGATTAAGGGTCGTCTATTCAAAGATGATATTTAAGATTTTTCAAGACAATTGTTTTAATGGGTAGGAGCACCCATAATACATCCTTGCCATCTGGAGTTGTTCTTGGTTAGTTAGTTAGTCACAGTGTCCCCATAACGATGTTATTCAGTAATGAGAGCCCAGCTGATTGCACACATTTTGAAGATCCAGGCTCTGCAGAACTCTGCTGAGATACCTTAGAATGACCGTAGAATGGAGCGAGATGGATTCTCACGGGGGCTGAGGTGGTCATCAGCAGTGAGAGAGGAGAAGTTCTCTTTTTGGTACTGAGGGACATGTCTGCTTTAACACCTCCTTTCAAGTCAAGAAAGCAGTTGGGTTGGACCCCAGGGAACACTCAGTGCCTCCAGTTGCTTGCAGGGTCTAGTCCACAGGACGAGGCTAGATCTAGGCTGAAGAATCTTCCCTCCCCTCTTAAAAAATCCCCCTCCTGTTGTTCTTCAGAAGAACTGTAAGCAAATCTGTATTATCAGAGACTTCCCTTATTAATGTTTTGACCAGACAGGATTAATTTTCAAGGAGGAAGCCACAGACAGTGCTTTGAGGTAGCAGACAATGAAAGGACTGTAAAGGGTGATCTTGCTGTGGACCAACAAGTTTCAGACAACCCAAGCGGCTTTTGCTGTCTCAGCCAGGCATCCTGGTATTTATCTCCAAGTGTTTCCACCAGTTTCTCATACACTGAGATGAAAAATGCAAAAGGTTTAGGAGGAAGAACAAGAGAAGCTACTCAACAGTGAAGCTCTGCAGAGAACAGACACTCAGTAGACCTAGACTTGCTTTGCATACGCTTGCCTGCCCTCTCCCCATCTGTTAATGATTTTCTTCCTCACAGCACTTGTCTTTATTTTTTGTCTAGAAGTTTTGCTTGGCCCACAAGCAAAACTCAGATCCACGACATGGGAACACAGATTTACCTCCAAGTCATGCTGAAACAAATGGTGACTCTCTTTCAGTGTTGTATCTGCTTGCCCCATTATTCCTATGGTGCTGGTGTAGAGAGAGCTGTAAATCTACCTTAGCAGAGACTTGCTATGTCTATGAAGTTTATAAATCACCAAAGGAACAATCCTGTCCTGCATTATTAAATATATGATGTTATTATGCTTTATTTCTGAGCCACAGATAAACTCTAGCTGCAGCTATGAGTCCTGTGTCTTGTTTGTCCAATATAAGAATTTCTGGTAAGCAAAGAAAAGGTGGTGTTGAAACATCCTCTTGAGTATTATTACATCGTATGGCAGATAACACAGTCAGCTATAAAGCGTTTCTTGATATGACCTTTGGAAGGAGCAGATAAAGTCACGGATAGGTGAGTCCAACCCTCCCCTTTGCTCCTCTTCCCTTTAAAGTCACAGGAAAGATTCATGTAGGAGGCTGCAAACTGCAGAACAATCCCCCAAAGGAATAATTCAACACTGCAAAGCATCTTCAGCAGAAATCCTACAAGCCTATTGATGCGGTATTGCCATAAAATTTAATTTAGGAGAAGTCAGAGAGAAAAAAAAATTTGTATCTCTTGAAGCACACTGGTCCTTAGAGTAGAATGAATGGTCATCTTCAGGAACTGAGGGCTGAGACGTGCCAGGTGACTTTCCTGGTACTTACAGAGAAAAAGAGACCCAGCATAAGGATGCCACTCAGCGATGTGACAGAGAAGGACTATCTTCCAGCCCAGGAGGAACCATCTGCAGCAGTGAGATTCATCTACCTGTAGCACTGATGTTTGCACCCGC
This sequence comes from Coccyzus lansbergi, assembly GCA_033558105.1. Taxonomy (NCBI): domain Eukaryota; kingdom Metazoa; phylum Chordata; class Aves; order Cuculiformes; family Coccyzidae; genus Coccyzus; species Coccyzus lansbergi. The sequence goes on along the minus strand of JAUMJK010001466.1, from coordinate 1,305,928 downwards.
ACCACCTGGTCAATGCCCCATAGTCTCTTGGAGTGGGATGAATCACTCCGGACAGATCTGCCACTCTCTGTCATCTCCACAGAGATGCTGAATGAGGAACTAAAGTACCAAGACTCTTACATAGACTTCTGATTGGGAATTCAGTAAGTGGTCTGCCTCCATTTGCTGCTGAAGACACGTAACTGAACAAGACCTTCTATTTGTCTTGCAAACACCAGCTCTCATTATCATGATGAGAAGAACTCGAAAGCAGAGGAGGAAAAAAATCTGTGTGCTTTCAATATCATTTTGCATAGCATCGTGTTTCATCCCTATGCACGTTCACTTCATTTCCCCAGTGTGGGTAATACAGCAAAAGGGGAAAACACTTTTAACTGTCAGCATGTGCTTATAAAACCGCAAAAACTGGCAGCGGGACAAAGGGCCAAGTTCGATCCTTTAAATTATCATTAGCTCGTTTTTAAAGCATGAATAGAATGGCAGGCACTCAGCCAACTTTCCCTTGGAAACGGGCTTCTCGAGGGCAAGCGTGGAACTGCTGGTCAGCGGATGCTGGCAGCTGTGCTACCTGCCCTGCTGCTCCCACAAACCCAAGCCCCTGAAAAAACAGCACTCCGAAAACTGGAAATAGCCTGTCACCATGAGTCATAGCAATAAACTTGCAGCAGGAGAAAAAAAAGTGCTCAGGATTCCTAGATTTCCAATAGCTGTGTAAGCAACAGTTGGTTAGAAAATTTGAAAATTTATGGTTTTCTCCCTTTATGGTGTTTAACGGATTTTGGATGATGGAGTTTGTTCACACTCACTCTCGTAATCGATGCTGGGATTTAAAATATGTCGTGTGGCGTATAATTTAAAGTAGTTACTTCGCTTATTCTGTGTTACCTTAAGGCTTTATCACTGTTGGCCCATTTTTTTCCTCCCATCCCTCATTTGCCAATGACAGCACACAGAATCATTAAATCTGCTATATGCAAGGATGGCTTCCAGCGACAACACTTAGCAGCTCTGCCTTTGCCCATATGCCCAAAGACTTCTTCAAAAACAGAATTTTTGAGTAATTTATGGCTGTTCATAGCATGATGCAGATGGCTTATTGATCCATTTAATGTAAGTACCTGTGGTTTTGCAGAAGAAAATACTACATTTTTTTTTGTGCTGCTCATTTATGTACTCTTTCGAGAATGAGAACGTACTGCCTGTTACCTTAATTGACTGGTTTTTTTTAACAAGTTTCAGTCTAGCTAGAACAAAACTAATTTCAGAAAGCTTGATCGGCTTGAAGTTTTCTCATCGTCCTCATCTCAACACATCTATTGCACATTGCCCATTCTTCCCTCTGTCTCCTAAAGGTGACCTGGAAAGACACCAAGAAGACCTTCTCCTATAACATTGAGCTACTGGAATTTCAGGCAATGAAAGCTGCCCACCCATGTATGAGGTACTCTACTCTACTTCAAGCAAAAGTCTCATTATCTCAGAGATTTTTTTTCCCCTACCACTGGAGCTACTAAAGATGATACTGCTGCTGAAGTAAGAGCAACATCCAAAGGAGATGATCACGTGTCTTTTAATCTTCATGAACCCAAACCTTCCCCGTTCCACAAAAGAGTGCCAGGTATGCATTCACAAAAGAAAAAGCTCTTTCTCTGTAATGAGGAGCAGATAATAACTACAGAGAGAATCAAACCACATTAAAGTACGAAAGAAGAAATGAAGACTGTGAGTCCTTTCTTAAGAATAACGTATCTTTCCCACTAAAGTGTCATGAGTAGTGCATCAGGATAGGCAGACTCCGACAGCCAAAGGAAATCGTGAGTTACACAGGAATCTGCTCCAATAAGCAAATCACATTACATCCTACTGCATTCAAACCTTCAGATGTACCTCAGAGCTCTTGGTATTTAAATAACTTATGCTACAGGTATTGCAGAATCTTTTTGACCATGGTAGAACTCCAGGCCTCTTGGGTGGTCTTCTTGATGTGGTATTTATTTAGTATCACGTCCTTATGACTTATATGCCTTTTCTATCAAACCTTGTTCTGGTTGGGCAAGGGAAGGTCTTTCTGCCTGGGGTCCTGCATTCCCTAAATTCTCTAGGATCTGGAAAATAAGGCTCCACGGGATGAAGTCCCTGCTACAGGGACCCTGGTTGGTGCCAAGGGTGAGGTGCTTGCTCGTGCAGTGCAGGAACCGGAGATGGGTTCCCCACGAACACCCCAGTGGGTAGTTGGAGATGCATGGCAACCCAGACGTGGGGTACACTAGCTATTTTCCTGAATTCAGGGTCCACAGGCTATATTCAGGATAAAAGTCTTCACAGTCAGGATAGAATAAATTTTCAAGTACAATTCTAGCATTAAAATCCAAAAAAAGCTGTCATTTCCCACTCAGTGAGAGCGTTATTCTGCAGCTGTAGTATACAACAAAGAAGCTGGTGCTATTCCTACTTTATCCTAACTTTTCCTGCATCTGCAATTATTCTGCTTCATTTTTTTTCCTATTCTAATGTATGTATTTTATTTTTAGACATCTCCTTGGCTATTTCTTTGACAAGCAAACCCCCTCCTCCCAACTGAGCCCTTCAGTGCCCTTACTTGTGGGTTGTGAGGAATGTGCAACTTCATGCCTCAGGAATCTGCACAGAGCCAGAAAGAAAACAGTTTTACAACTCCTCCCCATCCTTTTGTGGAGCAGCCAGCCTGTCTGACTTACTATATCAACATTCTTTTGGATCTTGGTTTCATTTTTCCAGTGAAACCAGTATATTTCCTGGTTAGCAACACTGTTTCACATAAAGCACTCAAGAAACATCACCCTCAGTGACTCTCAAGGGTGGAGCAGACTTTCTGGATTTAATCCTGATTTGCACCAGCATTAAGAAAGAATCACACCTGGAAACTTTAACTCACTAAAGAATTTTTCTCCCAGATAAGCATATTCTCAGGAAAGTTGCCTGCTACCAGGGACATTTAACTTTCCTTTAGACTCATATATCTCAAAACCAGCAATATTAGTATCATCCTTAGAATAGAAGGAAGCATGAACCTCATGGAAAGACAGAAGGCAAAAAGAAGGAAAGAGCACTTCAGAGCTACATTGCAAATTTTCTTTCCCTGGCAAAATCTTGATCAACTTGCCTGAGTTGGTACCTGGCAGTTCACTACAGACACACAACTTAGATGCCATTTTTTCATTTTCAAAGGCCGATCTAGGTTTCCTACATAAGGAAAAATCATCCACAGTTGCTACATACAAAGTGAGACTAATTTACTTTTTCTTAATTAATCATCTTCATTTCCTCCCTCTTTAGCTTTATTCAATGAGGTGTAAATTGCAGGGGTGGACACATTTTCTGGGCTGAATTCCAAACTAAATGCTCTTCAAAAAGTGAAGAGGCACTTAGCATAGTATTTTAGTGTTTTGCTGTCATTAGGCACATTAAACTCCCCTCGTTCTGAAGGCTCTGGCAACATTATTTTGCCCATATTCTTTCTAGTCTAATCATGGCAGATTTCATACCCTGAGAACAAAGACCTGAGCTCAGCAGAGAACAACCATTTCTCCATCAAAGCATTAGTGGTTCAAGAAAATGAACCAAGCCTGGTCCACCCTTGAGTCTTCTGCTACAAATCTTTTAGAGGTGACGTACTCTGAGGATCCTTTATGCCCCAGACTTCACCACCTCCAGCATGTTCATGAAGGTCATGTTGTTTGTGGTTACTTGGCAATAAGGAGCAGAGTGAGATCTTCAGACAGACACCAAACTTGGCTCCTATCCAAAATACCACCATTTTCATTTTGAGATCTTATTTTTGGCACTTGCCAGGTTTTAGCAGTAATTAATGCACTACAAACCATTGATGTATAACCAGCACATTAAGCGAGAGAATATAATAGGGAAGGTTTTTCACTTAAATTTCCATGATACATGGTTTATTTTGTTCCTACATCACCACAAAAGTTTGATTTGGATTTTTTCATTCTCTGTGTGCCAGTGCACTGTCCTGTGCTTCAGGGATAACTCACAATCCCAGGATAAAAGTATTCTTTTTTTTCATTCCCTGAACGTAAACAAGCCTGAGCTCTTGTTTACAGAGCTGAACTATGGGCAAGCACACTCTAATTTCTGAAACTACATTTGCAACCATGATCCCTGGGCATGCAAATTAGCATTCCGTACATTTTCCCACATCATTACTATTGCAATGTTCAATCATACAAAAAAACCTCTAGGTGCATAAAAACAAAGGCACAAGACTGAAAAAATAGTCCCAAAGGGAACCTTTCTTGCAACAGTTTCATCACAAAAGGTGTTTTCTAATTAGCAAACCTTGCACTAAAGAAAGTCCATATATTTTCATTAATGGCAAAAAAAATCATACTTACTGTAAAAGATGTAGAGTAAGGAAAATATTTGGAGTTTGACGATTTAAGAGAGGTCCATCTTACCGGAAACACCATTATATTCAGCACTACCAAAATCAATGCCATATATTTGAATTAAACATGTATTAATCCACCTATAACCGACTGGAGCTACCCAGTCAATTTTTCAGTCGTAAATATAGCTTTTGTTAATATAGTAAAAATAAACCATTTCTCTTCCAACCATAACCCTGATGATGAAACCTGTTACAAGCACAGCTTTCTAGTAGCTGCTTTACTGTAATTATTCATCAAACCGACAGAATAAAGATCCTTTTTGTCCATCTTGTATTTCAACTAAAAAGATTTAGGTGGTTTGCAAGCCACAGCCTCACACACGGTCTCAAGACAACATTGATAATATTGGCAATAAAAAAGTTTTGGCAATTCTGGCTGGAGGTGAAGACAGCACCTTCTGATTTTGTTATACATTATCTACTACGCATGTTTACAGGATCGGGATGGTGAGATGTGCTAATATTAACTAATTAATCTTTTAAATGTGTGCCATAACCATAACAATTATATGGGCAAGACCCTCAAACTCAACAATGTTTAAGTTTTGCAAAGCTCTCTCTAACTGAGAGTTTTACTCTCAGGGTGAGTTTTCGATGTTATACAGGAGTATAACAAGTGTGACCTTAATGTGATGGGGAGCTAGAGGTTGCCTATTAGTGCAAGGTACCTGCTGGCCCCATGGGTCCTAGGTCAAGCCAAAAGAAGAACTGTAGCTGCATGAAGGAGAATATCATAGAATCATAGAACAACCAGGTTGGAAGAGACACATCGGATCATCGAGTCCAATCATTCCTATCAAACACTAAACCATGTCCCTCAGCACCTCATCTACCCGTGCCTTAAACACCTCCAGGGAAGGTGAATCAACCACCTCCCTGGGCAGCCTATTCCAATGCCCAATGACCCACTGTGTGAAAAACTTCCTCCTAATCTCCAGCCTATATCTCCCCTGGTGGACCTTTAGGCCATTCCCTCTTGTCCTGTCTCCTGTCACCTGGGAGAAGAGGCCAGCACCATCCTCTCTACAACCTCCTTTCAGGTAGTTGTAGAGAGCAATGAGGTCTCCTCTCAGCCTCCTCTTCTCCAGGCTAAACACCCCCAGCTCTCTCAGCCACTCCTCATAGGACCTGTTCTCCAGACCCCTCACCAGCTTCGTTGCTCTTCTCTGGACTCACTCCAGAGCCTCAACATCCTTCTTGTGGTGAGGGGCCCAGAACTGAACACAGGATTCAAGGAGTGGCCTCACCAGTGCTGAGTACAGAGGGAGAATCACCTCCCTGGACCTGCTGGGTCCAGCAGACAATATCTGCCGGGTATTGCCCGAGAAACAATGAGGACAAATAATAGGCTAATCGTTATAAATTGTCACACACAATCGTAATGGGCTCCAAATTAAAATACTTTTTTCATGCGTAACAAGGCTGCAAGACAATGACAACTTTTGCTCCTGAATTGCATAGAACAAACATCTTTGCTGAGCTGCCTCCATCTCAAGAAGGAGGAGCTCCGTGACTCCCCATTATTTTGGTATCTGAAGGAATGAAGAGCCAGAAAGTTTGCAGGGAATGGGTGTGACAGCTGATGCGATAAGAAAACAACAAGCTAAGTGATTTAATATCTATCTGTAGTGTTCATTTCATGGGCCTTTAGACCAGGCCCTCTGTTATAAAATCATTCATCGCAGTAATTGTAAAATCCATTAAAAACAAGTAGAGGCTGCCATTTAACACAGTGTTATTTTTATTTACATCATATCATAAAGACAATTTGAATTTACATTTATTTGAATTTTAATGGCATTGGCTTGGATGGTCTGCAGATAGATAACGTGCGTTCTGTTCATATGTTATAATTGTTGTGATTTGTATTCAAGAAAAGGTTGACAAACTTCAAACATTTTGACTTAAGGAGGCTGAAACAGACGCTCAGCCAGCACTCATATTTTGTTCATTTTATACGACACACATGAGCAAGCCTCCCTCCCCTTGTGCAATTAGCATAGAAGCATTATGCAGTTGTGTTTTCCTGAGGTGTGTGCAGTTATACAAGCAGCTGCAAACCCCTTCTCTGTCATAGCATTTCTGTTCTGTGATTGACCAACTTCTGAACAAACTTCTAATATTACTCAACTCAGATATATTATTAGAATTGTAACACGTTAAGTTTTCTATAAGAACTAGTCTTCCAAAAGTAACGAAGCTTTGAGCAATGAAGCTGGTGAAGGGGTTTGAGAACAGGCCTTATGAGGAATCACTGAGAAAACTAGGGGTGTTTAGCCTGGAGAAGAGGAGGTTGAGAGGAGACCTCAGCGCTCTCTACAACTACCTGAAAGAAGGTTGAAGAGAGGAGGGTGCTGGCCTCTTCTCCCAGGTGACACAGGACAAGACAAGAGGGAATGGCCTCAAGCTACACCAGGGGAGATTTAGGCTGGACATTAGGAAAAAAAATTTTACAGAAAGGGTCATTGGGCACTGGCAGAGGCTGCCCAGGGAGGTGGTTGATTCACCTTCCCTGGAGGTGTTTAAGGGACAGGTGGACAAGGTGCTGAAGGACATGGTTTAGTGTTTGATAGGAATGGTTGGACTCAATGATCCGGTGGGTCTTTTTTAACCTAGTTGTACTATGATTCTATGGAAAAAAAATATGTATTTTAAGGGATACGTGACAACACAGTGATGAATTTTCCTTGCCATGACTGCAAACTGGCTAAAGTAGCAGGAAATAGTGTTCACCCAAAAATTGGTGACAAAAATCTAAATGCACCCAAGTTATTCCACACACATATCACAGAATTTAATAAGGGACAAATATTTTCAGAATCGCTATAGTAAAGTTTGAATATTATAGTGGAAATCCAGAAATACTGCTGTTAGATCAACTTTAAATGTCAGATCTAAACAAGCACAAAAATCTGTAAAGCACGCAGAAGCAAGACTTGATAACTCATAGAGCCATGTGTTTTTTAGCAGATTTTTGTCAGATTACCTGGGGTAGCAATAGTCTAGAAAGTAAGTTCTCCCCCAGTTTAATGGCTTTTACAGACCTGAAGGATGACAAAATGTCAATTCTTTAATCTATCACTGTGCAGAATTGATTATTTCCTTTATATCATTTAAAGCAAGGGAAAAAATCATATTTTTAACAAAGCAGAAGATGTTTTTCTGTTTAAATATTTCTAACAAATTTTTCAAATTCAAGCATTCATCTCAGCCTAAGTATTTATATAGCAGAGAAGTTAGATTTGGGAGTGATTTGTGAAAGCATAGAATCATACATAGAATCACCAGGTTGGAAGAGACCCAACCATTCCTATCAAAGGACTGATGCCAGGGCTTGCCTTGGCCATGCAGACACAGCCACTGAGAAATGAATTTATATTAAAGAGTTAAGCTGTGTATAATATTACTTAGAAAAACTCTTGTGGCTTTAGATAGGAGGAAAAAAATTATATATTTTTGTTTACTGGAAAGAATTACTTATCAAACTATGGAACATGGATTGAATGCTTAAAGGTGTAAAAAAATTTCCCCCAGAATTATTCTTACAGGATAACCACAAATTGGCTTCTCCCACGTGCCGTTGGCACACCAAATATTGCTCCCTACAGAGTAATCTCCTGCTTTGCTTATAGATTGAGGGGGGGAAAAAAAAAAAAAAAAACTAAACCAACCAACCAGCAAACACAAAGAACAGACTCCTTCTGGTACACTGTAAACAGAAACCTGTGTTTGGAAAACTGCAGCTCCCACCCTTCTACGGTTTGCACAGCTAGTGGTATTTTCACTCTTTTTCTTTTATTATATTAAAATGTACCAGTCTTCCAACCCTCAAAAGACAAGAATGAAGAAGAATGAAGTAGTTGGCTCCTGGAATTAAAGCAGGTTGTACTGGGGGGTTCCCCAGCCTGAAACTCCATGACAACGTTACTGTGCAGCACACGTGTCCTTGGGAAAATCTGCCTTTGCGTGTGTGTTCATGCACATGAGGATGCATGACCCTACCTACAGGGGAAAAACGCCCCATTAGCCCTTGCGTGTGTCCAAGCTGGCACAGGAGTCAGTCTCTCCTTGAAGAAGCAATCCAAGGCACCGACTTTTTATCCTGCTGCATTACAGCTGGTTTGGTTTGATACTATAATGATTTTGGCTCAAGGATCTAGGGTTTCCCAGCACACATTAATATCCAGGAATGCAGATAATAGTAGTAATAATAATAATCCATATCAAGCTAAAAGCTCTGGAGAGCTGTGCTTCTGAAAATATTATGTAGCTCAACCCTAAAACTAATCCCTGAGCAAAATTACACTGCTTATTTGCAGCCGAGTATGTAACATCCTCATGTTTCTGTAAGGAAGTGTTAAAATCTCCTTATATACAGATATTACCAATATCGATCAGTGGGTGGATATAAAATTAAAGCCACCCAGATTATTGAGCTCATCTTTTATGAGGCACATAAAGAAACCAAAGAAGTGGTTTTATCACTCCATAAAATAACTCATCCTGCAGTGGCCACGAGAGGCTCCAGACCCTGCAGAGCCCCAGGACAACTCCCGTTTAGGCTGAAGGGCTGCCAGAGCCCATCATGGCTTGGTAGTCTTGGTAGGCTGAGCTGTGGGTGCAGCTGCTGCATCTGCTGCAGTGGCAGGCACCTGGCTGACTCTGGGAGTCTGCTGGGAGTGAGAGCAGGAGGCTGGCAAGCCTCCTGCCCACTGCTGAAACCTCCTTGTAGGCTCTCTCACAACCTACACCACAGCTCGTGCACTTCTCCATGGCAGTACTTCAAGGGGAAGCAGCAGAGGCAGCAGGGTGAGGGGGCTTAACTGAGCATTTTCACATCACAAAGAGGTTTGCCACTTCTTTGTTTTCTCCCAGTTCTGAAGTTGATGGAATTTCATAGAATCATAGAATCACCAGGTTGGAAAAGACTCACCAGATCATCAAGTCCAACCATTGCTATGAAACACTAAACCATGCCCCTTAGCACCTAATCCACCTGTCCTTTAAACACTTCCAGGGAAGGTTACTCAACCACCTCCCTGGGCAGCCTATTCCAATGCACAATGACAATTTCTGTGAATTTTTTCCCCTAATGTTCAGCCTGAACCTCCCCTGGCAGAGGCCATTCCCTTTTGTCCTGTCCCCTGGCACTTGGGAGAAGAGCCCAGCTCCCTCCTCTCTACATCCTCCCTTCAGGTAGTTGTAGAGAGTAATGAGGTCTCCCCTCAGCCTCCTCTTCTCCAGGTTAAACACCCCCAGCTCTCTCAGACGTTCCTCATAAGAGCTCTTCTCCAGCCCCTTCACCAGCTTCATGGCTCTTCCCTGGACTGGCTCCAGAGTCTCAACATCCTTCTTGTGGTGAGAGGCCCAGAACTGAACACAGGATTCAAGGAGCGGTCTCACCAGTGCCTAGTACAGGGGGCGAACAACCTCCCTGGACCTGCTGGTCACACCATTTCTGATCCAAGCCAAGATGCCATTGGCCTTCTTGGCCACCTGGGCACACTGCTGGCTCATGTTCAGTTGGTTGTCGACTAACACCCCCAAGTCCCTCTCCTGCTGGCAGTTTTCCAGCCAGACTTCTCCCAGTCTGTAGTTCTGCATAGGGTTGTTGTGCCCCAAGTGCAGAACCTGGCATTTGGCCGTGTTAAACCTCATGCCATTGGACTCAGACCAGCAGTCCAGCCTGTTCAGATCCCTTTGCAGAGCCTCCCTAGCCTCCAGCAGATCCACAGTTCCATCCAGCTTTGTGTCATCTGCAAACTTGCTAAGGGTGCACTTACTGCCTTTTATGTTTCCAACCATAACAACAGTATATACTTCTGTATTTCACTTTTTTTTTTTAAGTAAATATCCAAACACTTGTTGCACCTGTATTTGTCCAGACCCACTGGTGCAGGGATTAAAACAATGATCTCAGTGCTTAGGCTTTGCAGGGATTGCTGAAGGAGAAGTAAGTGGCACAGCTGGAGGGATTAGTGTTTTACAACTTGTCATCACTTCCTACACCTCTCTGCCACAGTGAAAAGGAAAACTGAGAGAAGAAAGGAGTCCTCTATCACCCAAGCCCTCTGGAAGAACTTTCTCACACCATCCTTTCAAAGAGTTTTCACATCATCAAGCGTTCTTCCAGAACGAGCATTTCTTAAACCTCCACAGTACACGTACAATAAACAGACAGATGTACTTGAGATCATACCCTGAAAAATTATTCTGAAAGTAGATTTATGCATCTGCTTTCCAGATTTCAAAAAGTCAGTCTTGAGGAGCTAAGCACGAGGTCCTGGGGAAGAAACCAGGTGTTCAGAGGGAAAACAGGTCAGTGCCTCCTCTGAACAGTCAATCTGATCCCTGAGGTACCAGGGATGTCCCTGTCTGTCTTGGTTAGTCACCTTTAGAGTCAGTTTTTTCCCCAGGTAACTGACCCAGACTAAACCAGGTAAAATACATTGGAGAATGAGAAAAATGAGGGGTTAGATCAGGAACTTAACAGGAACAAAACACAAAAGTAATCATTCGTGCTTACTAAGGTGAAATAAAACATGTAAACAAATACAAATACATTTTACATTAGTGAGTAGCAATCTGTGGGGTTAGATGAGTTCAGACTTCCAGGCCCCCTGGGCACTACATTTAATCCCTGATATGCCTTGCCCCACAGTAACACTGGACACTTTCTTAGTCTGTAAAAGAGCTAATTTCACATTAACTGCTATTTTGGTTTAGAATCATAGAAAACCCAGGTTGGAAGGGACCCATCGGATCATCAAGTCCAACCATTCCTATCAAACACTAAACCATGTCCCTCAGGACCTCATCTACCCGTGCCTTAAACACCTCCAGGGAAGGTGACTCAACCACCTCCCTGGGCAGCCTGTTCCAATGCCCAATCACAGAATCACAGAACAACCAGGTTGGAAGGGACCCATCGGATCTTCTAGTCCAACCATTCCTATCTAACACTAAACCAAGTCCCTCAATACCTCATCCACCCGTGCCTTAAACACCTCCAGGGAAGGTAAATCAACCACCTCCCTGCGCAGCCTATTCCAATGCCCAATGACCCTCTGTGTGAAAAACTTCCTCCTAATCTCTAGCTTAAATCTCCCCTGGTGGAGCTTGAGGCCATTCCCTCTTATCCTGTCCCCTGCCACTTGGGAGAAGAGCCCAGCTCCCTCCCCTCCACAACCTCCTTTCAGGTAGTTGTAGAGAGGAATGAGGTCTCCTCTCAGCCTCCTCTTCCCCAGGCTAAACACTCCCAGCTCTCTCAGCCACTCCTCATAAGGCTTGTTCTCCAGACCCTTCACCAGCTTCATGGCTCTTCTCTGGACTCACTCCAGAGCCTCAACATCCTTCTTGTGCTGAGGGGCCCACAACTGAACACAGGATTCAAGGAGCGGCCTCACCAGTGCTGAGTACAGAGGGACAATCACCTCCCTGGACCTGCTGGTCACACCATTTCTGATACAAGCCAATCTTTAGGAAGATTTTCCTTGACCCTTGCTCTGTTTGCAGTGCCTGGTGGGTAAGATTTTACAAAACCCTATCAGACTAACACTGCTTCCCAGGGTGCCCACTCAGTCCGCAGTGATACTCACCTACAAAGTCACAGCTTCCCAAGCTCCAGAAAAAAAACCACTTACTGAGCATCTTCCTTTCACTTTGCAATTGCCCCACCTCAAGCTGACACTAACGACTGCCTTTCACCCGGACTCCATTAGCAACAGCTGTAGCAGACAGCTGGAGAAGTTAAACATAATTACCTCAGCATGCATCATGGTGCGTTTGCTATTAAGGTATTGATTAATTATATTTAAAGTATACCAAATGACATTGAAAACCTCAACAGCTTTGCTACCAGCACAAACCACAAATAAACTGCAACCTCTATCAAATTGGCCACACACCTGTTCTTAGCGTGATTTGGGGAGTTCAGCCATAAAAACTGCTTTGTTTTTCTTCTTTTAAACTGTTGTCTTAACGTTATTTTGTAACAATGAATTAGAGATATTGGAATAAGACTTCCAGTTTCTGAGTTGCAGCACGACTAAGGTATGTGGTTTCTTTATAAAACAGGCACTTCCTGAGACTTTGATTTCTCTTAGTGCATGCAGAACGTGGAGTTGTGCCAGATGATACTGGTGGAGAAAAACACTTCCCCAGTACGTATCAAGTCCCATGTTAATATGACCACAATGGTCTCCAGACCCTTGCTTTTTCTCCACAGGGGCTTTCCCTTCATCACAGGCATAGGCCAGGATATAAACACCAGTTTGGTGTCACTGCATTTCCCAGCAATATTCCAAAATTTCCTTGCCCACGTTGGATTTGAAAACTAAAATTTTTCCACTCCAGTCTTGCTATTTCCACTATCAGCCCTGCTATCCTCTTGAGGACTTCATTCCCTCCTTGCTGCAGGTGGCATGTAGCACCGAGTAGTGTTTAAATGCATTCCAGTCCTTCTCTGATAGCCACTTCTCTCCAGTCGCAGGTGGACAAGAGCTGAAGGAAAAGGCAAACTGCCTCTTACCAGCCTGGGCTTGCAGCTTTTGAGCCCTGATCTTGGTCCTGTGGGAGAACTATGGTTATTCAGTGAGAAATCCTTCCCCAGTCACCTCTGAAAAGATGTTAAGAGCTACAAAGCAATAAAAGCACCTTCAGATTAATGCCCTGTCACCTCCCTCTGCTTTGGTAACTCCTGCCGCTGAGCAGATTACTGTTCCTGGCTCTGAATTCCTACTGGCGGCTTTTTAGCAGCATTGCACTGAAGACATCCACCGATGTCAAAGCTGATTTACAACAAAATTATAATAATCTGTCACTGCAATCCTGCAGTTTGCCAGGGATGAAGAAGACGAGACAAAAGGATGGTTTCAGCAGCTTGAGAAGGGGGAAGGTGAGACGTGGTTTTGGCTCACTCTGTGAGAACAGCAGCCAGTAATGAGCTGGGTACAAAACATTGAACTTTCAGGGCTTTTCAACGTATTGTGTTTTTTAAAGTACCACTGTGCCTGTGCCGAGCAACAGTTCTTTGAAAAATTTTGCTGTTCAGGGAAGCTCCTCCAGTGCATTCTTCCAGGAATTACATTCTTTCTGAGACTCAAAACTAGTTGTTTAGCTACATTCTCTTAAGGCATGGAAGTTTGATGATGGCAGGGGTTTCGCTCAATGGCCCACTGAATGCCACTTCAGTCCATCTCATTCATTAACCCCGAGTCAATTCTAAGTACGTCTGTCCTAAACCTTCTTAAGATGAACTCATTTAATTTTTTTTCAAAAAACTCCACAAGGAACAAAGACATTAGCTTCATCCTTGGTGGAATATGTTTGCAAAACATACTGTGTTATTCCTCTTCTTTTTCTGCTGAGAAACAAGTTGTTTACCAAGGGTAGCAGAAGTCCCCCACAGTCCAGCTACTTCTTTTCACCATTGTTGAAGCTCAATATTGTGACCAGTGGTAATAGTGCTCTTCTATCACCCTAGAGATTAGGAGGAAGTTTTTCACAGAAAGGGTCATTGGGCATTGGAATAGGCTGCCCAGGGAGGTGGTTGATTCACCTTCCCTGGAGGTGTTTAATGCACAGGTAGATGAGGTGCTGAGGGATATGGTTTAGTGTTTGATGGGAATGGTTGGACTCGATGATCCCATGGGTCTCTTCCAACCTGGTGATTCTATTCTATGATTCTATGAGGTGCTGAGGGACATGGTTTAGTGTTTGATAGGAACGGTTGGACTCGATGACCCAGTGGGTCTCTTCCAACCTGGTTATTCTATGATTCTATGATTCTGTTAATCCAAGTGCAATCCAAGTGTTAAAGCATCTATCTGATAACTTCCCCAGCACCCGCTCAGCAACCAGAGGAATGGTGCACATCAATATCTGCTAAAGCAGCATCACATCAGAGATAATGTCTGCAATAAGAATTTGGATATCATCTCTTCTGGTTTGCTTTATTTCCCCGCCCTCCCCTTTACCACTCGATGTTGTTATTAGTGCACCAGAAGGATTAACTCATTATAAATGCAGGGCCTTGGGGACTATTATGAATTTCAAACATTTAAAACAAAGTGAATGAGTCCTTCAGAGCTCATCTTCGAATCAGCATAACGCCATTAATAATTAAACTGCACTGTGACCTAAATAAATCGTAAGATCATACTTCATTTAAATACTGCTTGTCATGTATCAGGCTTGTCTGATACTCTGTTGGGTTCGAGTGCTCAGCCAGACAGGAGCAGTCTTTCAGGTATAAGTAAACCTATCTGCGCATCATTAAATAAGAAATATTCTCAAGCAATTTGTGTGTCGCCATCTCTTGGACCAGCATGTCACTAGACAGCTCGTAACCTCCGGGGTTATTTAGCAAGCAGATGAAACTCAAATGCCTTTCAATATGCCTCTTCCACTTACTAGGAAATGGACAGTCCCCGGAGGGTTTGGTGCTTTAGTAATAAATATAATTGCTGTGGCATCTTTTACCACAACTCATCCTGGGCACAGCCGAGTGGCTGAGTACACTTGAGGCTTACACTTTTGGGTGTCTTTTTTTTCAGCCATCATAGCCAGATCCCCTGCGAAATGCATCTTTGCTGATACAAACTGGGCATTGCTTGTCTTATATCAGAATTGCAAAAGGTATATAATTCTGACTTGAATCATATGACCCCTGGAGGGAGAAGAGGAACAGGAGGGATAGGCTGAACCCACACCACGGTTGGGTGACCCCAGCACCCTGTGGCACATGCACAGACAGGGAGGCAGTGTGAAAGGCAGTACACATGGGAAAACAGAGAAATTGCACAGCCTGTCATCATTGGCTTGAAACAAGTAGTTTAGGATTCAAAAACATTTTAGGTCTCTTTTCTCCGCAGGGTTCAGTACTTGTCCTTGTGCATGTAGACACAGTCAAACACAATACAGAGCAGCAACAAAAATAAGGCAAGTTCCTGTAATCAACAAAAGAGGCTGTTCTCATAGCAATTTGTCATCAAGAGAGAAAGCATGAAATAGCAGAAAATTGTGAGGCAGACTCTTCTTATGAAATTTTCAGCTTGAGAGGCTCAGAGCATGTGGATAACTACATAAGGGTTTTGGGTCCAGTATGACTAACAAATGAAAGCTTTGAGAAGAAGTGGGTTGAAGCATTATCACAAAGCCACTTGTTATTGAAATGTGATCATTTTCGAGTTCCTGACTCTCACTCAAAGTTGGCAGGGGTAGGGCTGAACTGAGCCCTGGTCAGAGTTCACCTCTGCTGCAGAGCTCCTAAAAGCTGCCCCAGTGTCTATGAGCAGTGCTGACAGTGTATGGTTTATCCTACGTGGGCATCAACCTTGAAGATGTTATCGATCTGAGAGACTTCGAGGAGACATTCCTTATTTAAAACATGAGCTTAATTTCAGATAATTAAAAAGAAACCTTCATTGATTAAAAAGAAGAGGGAAGGAATGTGAAGTGTAATTAATATTGCAGATAAAAGCTGACAATGGCTCTTCCCAGACTGGAGAGGCAAAGCTGGAGTCAGAGGAGAAAGAGAAGTTTTGTCAGAGCTTTCTAAGTGAAGCCATGGGTTTGTACTTTTGCATCTTGAATTTGTTACCTCTAAAAACCAATCATCCTTCCAGTTACCAATTATGTGAGAAGCTTCCTGGTGGCTTCTCCCTTTAGCATTGGCCACAGCACTGGTGGCAGTGGCAGCAGCCAGGGCTAATTGCTCTCCATGTTAGTGTGTCTCCCAGCAAAAGCCCAAAGCCTCTCGTAGGATGCTCTGCTGGGGTGCGGGAAAGTTCTGCCAGCAAGGTGCCACTGCAAAACCTCCTCTTAAAGATGCAATATTTTTAAAAGCAAGATGGAAATAGATGCAAAAATGAATAAAGGTTAAAAAAAAAAAAAATCATGTTTCCTACTATATGAGCCAGCACTGGCAGGATAAAGAAAGAACATCAAACCCACAATTTGAGCAACGAAGCTGGTGAAGGGGCTGGAGAACTGGCCCTGTGAAGAACGGCTGAGAGAGCTGGGGGTGTTTAGCCTGGAGAAGAGGAGGCTGAGAGGAGACCTCATTACTCTCGACAACTACCTGAAAGGAGGATGTAGAGAGGAGGGAGCTGGCCTCTTCTCCCAAGTGACAGGGAACAGGACAAGAGGGAACGGCCTCAAGCTCCGCCAGGGGAGATTTAGGCTAGAGATTAGAAGGAAGTTTTTCATTGGGCATTGGAACAGGCTGCCCAGGGAGGTGGTTGATTCACTTTCCCTGGAGGTGTTTAAGGCATGGGTAGACGAGGTCCTGAGGGACATGGTTTAGTGTTTGATAGGAATGGTTGGACTCGATGATCTGATGGGTCTCTTCCAACCTGGTTGTTCTATGATTCTATGAAATGCAGAGTAAATTTATTTTCATTAACTCATGAACTAGCGGTTCCCTAAAGGAGCACCCAGGCAGAGGCACACACACTGCAGAGCCAGGTCCTTGCTAGAAGACTTCTGGACCTGCAGGTTTCCAGCATATTTCTAGGATTTGTGCAGGTGTAGTTTACTGTTGTGCTTTGACATTTCTCACAACAGGGCAGGAACCTTAAGCATCCTCTGTCTCTATTACAGTCCTACATTATCTACAAATAGATGCTCTATTTGTCAGAAACACAAAACTAAACAATTACTATGATATATGTGGTTTTTTGACAGCCCAGCTGTAAGTCACTTGAGCATGTTTACAATCTTCCTTTCCAGATTTCTGTCATTTCTATCCCCTCACACAAGGGATGAGTACTGCTGAAATGGGGCTGAAAAGCTGGAGATGCCCATTTGGGCTTGTGGGGTGTAGGGCAGAGTAATTTACAGAGGCATGTAGTAAGCACATATGAAAAAAGGGAATAAACATGTCTCTACAACAATGCCTTGAAATTGGTGTCCCACTCATCCTGTCAGGGAATTAAACCACTCAGCCAGCCAGGCACCACCAGTAGATTGGTTTGTTTGATGCATTAAGTCCTGGAGGTGCTGAATGTCATCCTCTACAACAGCTGATTCATCAGTTACATGCAAGAAACATATGCCTTCAAAACTGAGGGACTGTTTATGGTGTCGAAGAAGGAAATAGTCCACCACCAATCAATTTTGTAATGTTTCTTGGCACACAGCCATTACCTACTTGGAAAAAACAGCAATGAGGAACATGAATATCAAAAGCACTTAGTGTAGTATAATTCCGTAATACAGCTACTCTTCCCTAAATACAAAAGGCAGATGAGTCAGTTACAGTAGAGGTCAACTAGATCCAAGAATTTACATGTTAATCTCATGAAAATGTATCCTGGACATGTACCTGTAGCACAAGACTACAAAGCACAAAGAGCAAACCTGCGATAAGGAAGGAAAACAGGAGTATCACCTTCTTCCAGTAATATATATATATACACTATTGCTCCAGCTCCTTCAGCTAATGCCCCTCTAGGTTTGATAACATGATGTGGGTTAATCACCCACATGGTTTAAAAAGTTATGGCTTGTCCTTTTTCAGACTGAACTCCAGTTCGATGTTAGGTTTGTGATACTAACAACGCTGTTCCAGTGCTGTCTCCTCTAGATAACATACAAATATTCATCAAAGATACCTGAGATATAAGAACTTGAGAATCCAGTATCAACTGATGATGTAAAATAAGAGAAGTTGAGGTACAGAACCATACAGCACTCTCAGAGGTAATTATATGAATCTTCACATATAAACTAATAGGTTGTGGCCCCACCATGCAATCTGCCAGTGTAAACAATTCTGTTTCCCCTGTAGTTAGCATTTTGAGAAAGATAACATCTGAAAGAATTTCACCCCTCACCATGTTTCTTACTGGAGGTGCTGTAATATGATTAGAGGGTATTCCATTATGTATATCCTGGTTGTTTAACAAAAAAAAACCCAAAACCCTCTTTTAATAAGATGTGAACTCCAACATTGGAGTTCAAAGCAAAAAGCATTGGTTACTTTTTTAGTTGTTGCTTCGACATCCCATTCATACTTGTAGTCAAGCCAGTAGCCTGGGGATGCTAGACTACGAAAGAACCAATCTGTTCCTAGCCCCTGAACCCACTCGTGGTCATTATGTCCACTGAAGTGTGTCCCTTGGTCACTATGCATTTGGGGAGGAGATTTGTATTAATGAATGAGTTTTCTAGCACTTCCTTTGTGTTGTGTTGATTAGCATTTTTGTCAGCTTTAACAAGAACAATCCTAGTACTCTATCCCCAACAGTGAATACATATCCTCACCCCTTGATAGGGACAGGAGACCCATGTAATTGACCTGCAAGGTGTGCAAGCCCCATTGACTCCATTTTATCTTTCTCCATGGCCTTTATATTGACTTTAAATATAGCTGTGTACAAATACTACTATTAGAATCATAGAACAACCAGGTTGGAAGAGACCCACGGGATCATCGAGTCCAACCGTTTCTATAAAACACTAAACCATGTCCCTCAAAACCTTGCCCACCCATGCCTTAAACCTCTCCAGGGAAGGTGAATCAACCACCTCCCTGGGCAGAATTATGTGCACATGCTTTATAAATAAGTAACGACTACCAAAAAGAAGGCATTACCAAGATCTATCACTACCTTCCAAGGATTTTTTGCTGATTTTGCTTTCTGTAAGAGTAACCATGTCTCATACTACGACTGCAAGTGTGTGTGAGACTTCTCTATAATCTGCATTCTCCAGGTGCCGTCTTGTTTACGAACATGCCAAGTAGGATTATGTTTTCCTTAACAATTCTCACTTGTTGAAGTGTCTGAATGGTTTGAGTAATTTCTTCCTCCTCACCCCCGGAATATGATATTGTTTTAAAGTTACCACCTTGACAGGCAGCACAACAGGATCCCACTTTGGGAATCCATGCAAGACATTTATATATCAAATAGCAAATCCCACTTGCAAAGTCCTGAATCAGAAGCAGCCTTTTAAAGTTTCAACGGCTTATCCTGCCAACACATCAATACTCAAGATAAATTCTTTAACTGGGGCTATTAACAACATTGTGATAAATGGAGTTGCATTTCCTGTTGATAAGGTAGCTTGGAGGGCAGAGGGTCCCATTTCCCCCCAAGCCACAGATCTGCGATGTGGTTTCTTTATTGATAATATTACTATGTAATATGTTATACAGTAACCTCAGCTCCAGCATCCACCAGAGGTAACACATTTAAAATCCGCTCCCAGACCACCACTCTGTAGTTAAAGGAATGCAGGGGTGTTTGCCCCTCTCATGGTAAGAAGCTACAGTGGTGGCAGTTTGAGGGGATCTGTGAAACTATCATTTCTGTTATTTTGTTATTTGCTAGTTAGTGCCTTCCCTTGAGGTGGCAAGTGGTGTGGAGGGTGTGCATGGAGCTGGTGGTGGGCCAGCAGTGGTTTGATTTTTGGCACAGGCGCTAACTTCTGCCATTGGCAAAACATTTCTGATGCCATAATCCCATTTATTTCTGATGATGGGACATGGTCTTCTGTAAGATAATTCCACATTTGTTTCCTTTGCCTCTGTGATGTAACTTCTTTAGGTTTTGCTGGCATTTCTTTATTCATCACTTACACAGATGGTCCCAAAATTACAGCCCAAATTTCCCAGGAGGTATTTGCTAGGCTGCCTACATTACCAGTAGCATTTATAACCATTGGCATAATCAAAGGTTTTAGTGAGGCAGACACTCCTCTCAAATGCTTCATTTTGATACTTCTTGTTACTGCTACCCTGTCCGGATTGAATCCCATAATCAACACCTGAGTTATTGCTATTATCAAAATGTTCCCAGGCACAGCAGAGTAAGATGATAAGCAGTAGAGCATGCGGTGGAGCCAAAAAGCAGCCAATAATGAGCACTAGGCTCTGACACACAAAAGCCAAGCAAGGTCTATGACAAGCACAGAAACCAGCCCATTAATATCTAACAACAAAAACTATAAATTTCATCTAGCACATTCCTATCAAAACTGTTGTTATCTTGAACCCTTCGTGCCCCACACTGGGCACCAAAAAGGACTGTATTTATTTAACTCTGACTGGCAACTAAGCACCACACAGCCACTCGCTCACTCCTCCCCTGTTTATTAGCACTATGCACTGTCAGCTGTTCTACAGTATCTTGCAACCTGTGGCACTGATTCTGAGTGACGAGTAATTACTTTTCACATGATCGTATTTGCATCTTGTAAAGTCCCAGCTTCCTTTTAGAATTTCCTCATTTTACTCCATAATGCAACAATTTCACTGCGAAGAGCTCTATGGTTGGGAACAAATAACCACCTGAGTCTCTCAACTAAACTACAAGAAGAATTGGATGTTTTGTGTCACAGCAACCCATGCACAGCTGTTTGAATTGTCTGAGGTATAACTACTAACCTGTCATCTGCCTCAGGCCATGATTCCAGCAGAGCCCACGTAGTCAGGGAAGTGGCCACAGGTGTCCAGTCCAGAACATGGGATTCACCATCATGAGCCAGC
This sequence comes from Coccyzus lansbergi, assembly GCA_033558105.1. NCBI lineage: Eukaryota > Metazoa > Chordata > Aves > Cuculiformes > Coccyzidae > Coccyzus > Coccyzus lansbergi. Next base: position 1,284,986 of record JAUMJK010001466.1, on the reverse strand, counting down.
AGTGTGCCCAGGTGGCCAAGAAGGCCAATGGCATCCTGGCTTGGATCAGAAATGGTGTGACCAGCAGGTCCAGGGAGGTGATTCTTCCTCTGTACTCAGCACTGGTGAGACTGATCCTTGAATCCTGTGTTCAGTTGTGGGCCCCTCACCACAAGAAGGATGTTTAGGCTCTGGAGTGAGTCCAGGGAAGAGTAACGAAGCTGATGAAGGGGCTGGAGAACAGGCCTTACGAGGAATGGCTGAGTGAGCTGGGTTTGTTTATCCTGGAGAAGAGGAGGCTGAGAGGAGACCTCATTGCTCTCTACAACTACCTGAAAGGAGGTTGTAGAGAGGAGGGAGCTGCCCTCTTCTCCCAAGTGACAGGGGACAGAACGAGAGGAAATGGCCTCAAGCTCTGCCAGGGGAGGTTCAGGCTGGACATTAGGAAAAAAATTTTCACAGAAAGGGTCATTGGGCACTGGCAGAGGCTGCCCAGGGAGGTGGTTGAGTCACTTTCCCTGGAAGTGTTTAATGCACAGGTGGACGAGGCACTGGTTTAGTGATTGATAGGAATGGTTCAACTTGATGATCCTGTGGCTCTTTTCTAACCTGGTGATTCTATGATTCTATGACCTCTTCTGTCTCTGACCCTTTTGCCAGCCACAGCATGACTGTTCCTGGATCCTGCAGACAATACCAAACGTGTGAGCCAGCACAGGCAGGATCCAAGAACAACTATAAAACTACAGATCAAAAGCAAAGAGTAGATTTATTTTTGTTACTTCAAGAACCAGAGGATCCCCAAAGCAGCACTCAGGCAGAGGCACATAAGCAGAGATGCAGGCACTGTGGAGCTCGAACCTGCTGCTTTCACCTCTGTATCAGGGATTCATGCAGATACAGCTTTCTGCTATGCTTTGATCTTTCCCACAGCAGGGCAGGAATCTCAGACAAGTTCCACAAGGATTCCCCTGAGTTTATCACAGGTCTATGTTACCTACAGATGTTCTATTTGTCCAACACACAAAGCTAAACAACAATTAGTATGATATGCATGGATTTTCAACACCCCAAACTCACTTGAGCATGTTTATAATCTTCCTCACCAAACTGCTGTTATTTTCCTCACACATACACTGATAATTTTTTAGTTGACCATAACTTAAATGAGGCTAAGTAAGGTTAAATCCTCTAGCCCTAGAGATTAATTCTCCAAAGCGAATATTTTTCTTTCCCAGGCAGAATAACCCATATGGACTGAATCATTAACCGATTTATTTTTTAATTCCTTGCATCTTTTCCAGGGTAAAACCATTTTCTTGTATGTTCTAATAGTCTTTCTATGGAATTGCTGAAAATGGGAAGTTAGTAGGAATATAATCAGGATCTGTGAAGGTATTTATGTGCCTAACATTTCTCTAATTAATTGAATTTAAGCAGAGAGGTCTAGCTTCACAGTGGTGTGAAGTAACTTGTTTATTAGCAAAGAAGAAAAATTGTTATTCTTGTACCTTCCCTAAGTGTGGTTCCACCACTCTGCATACAAAGATCTGAGATATGATCTTCATTCGGGTAAGCTCTCAAATATAAGGTCAGTAAACTCTCCTTTAATCCAAGAAAATATCTTCCTTATCCCACTAGGAATGTGGCAAAGTCCTACATCTGCTAGAAAGAAATCCTAGTGTTTCTGAAGTACTTTAACTCACCTAAAAAGTTGATTTTCCTTTTGGGTATAACTTCTTTTTTAGGAGAATTAATCAGTTGAAAAGTTGGTGGTATGTATAAAACTGGTAAGTCTTTTAAGTTCAGAAACAAAGTATTTTAGAAATCTTGCCATAAATTTTATATTTTAATACTTCTAAGATAATAGTCCAAAATCAATGTACATGTACTTACAAATCGTAAGCAAAAAATTATTAGAAGAATTTAAAGCTAGAGTTACAACAAAACATTAGCAAAGTCTGTTGACATGAAAAATAGCTTCCTTCATATTTTCAGGCAATAAAAATAATCTGAATAAATGTGGTTCAAGAGACCAGTTTTAAGGCCTCCTGTCCTCCCACTTCCCCTGCTAGTTATGATGACTCATGTATTGTAGTTCTCATGTTTAGATGCAGCATTTACATCTGCTCTAAGTTCTTCGTAATAGATGGTATTAGATATATCTAATTTACGTCATTTAGAGAAAACAAGACAGTGCCAAAGCAGTAGTCTCTAACTGATGCAGTTATTACTTCTTTGGTGATGAGACATCATATAGTCCTCTAAACTGACTGTTCTTCCTAAATACTTTAAAAGTCCATTACCTAAGTCCAGCTCTCCGGAAAAAAAGTGATTATTAGAGATAGACTTGCTATCTGTGCTGGGTAATTAGAATCATAGAACAACCAGGTTGGAAGAGACCCATGGGATCATCGAGTCCAACCATTCCTATCTAACACTAAACCATGTCCCTCAGCACCTCGTCCACCTGTGCCTTAAACACCTCCAGGGAAGGGGAATCAACCACCTCCCTGGGCAGCCTATTCCAATGTCCAATGACCCTTTCCGTGAAAAACTTCCTCCTAGTCTCTAGCCTAAATCTCCCCTGGTGGACCTTTAGGCCATTCCCTCTTGTCCTGTCCCTGTCACTTGGGAGAAGAGGCCAGCTCCCTCCTCTCCACAACCTCCTTTCAGGTAGTTGCAGAGAGTAATGAGGTCTCCTCTCAGCCTCCTCTTCTCCAGGCTAAACAACCCCAGCTCTCTCAGTCGCTCCTCATAAGGTCTGTTCTCCAGACCCCTCACCAGCCTCATTGCTCTTCTCTGGACTTGCTCCACAGCCTCAACATCCTTCTTGTTGTGAGGGGCCCAGAACTGGACACAGGATTCAAGGAGCGGCCTCACCAGTGCGGAGTACAGAGGGAGAAGAACCTCCCTGGACCTGCTGGTCACACTGTTTCTGATCCAAGCCAGGATGCCATTGGCCTTCTTGGCCACCTGGGCACACTGCTGGCTCATGTTCAGTCGGCTGTCGACCAACACCCCCAGGTCCCTCTCCTCCAGGCAGCTTTCTAGACAGACTTCTCCCATTCTGTAGCTCTGCATAGGGTTGTTGTGCCCCAAGTACAGGACCCAGCATTTGGCCGTGTTAAACCTCATGCCATTGGACTCAGCCCAGCGGTCCAGCCTGTTCAGATCCCTTTGCAGAGCTCACATTGAAGATGTGCAGAGTGCTCTTCCCATGCAGGCATATCTTCATCGGTGTTAGCAGAGGTCCAAGACCACAGTGGCAAAACACAACCACGGAGACATGCAGAGGTTGGCTGTGAATGGTTAGTCCTTGCGGGGACATAAATAACTTTCAATAAATAAATTGCTACCAGGAGGGCTTAACTAGGCAAGTTTTTATGTATCACTACCTCCCCCAACAGCCAAAAGCAAATACACTTTCCTGGTGCACTTGTGATTCCTCACCACATCTCTTAGATCACCAGCAATCAACGTGGGACACAGACCCGAGCTTTTCCTTTCCAAGCAAGAAATCTGCTAGCTGAAGAGGAGGTGGGGAGGACCAGCAGCCACATGCAGGTGCCCCAGCGTGGTGTTGGTATCCTGAGGAGCACAGTTCCACTGCACAGTGAGCTGTAGGACACCATGCTGCTCAACCTGCCACTTTCCAGCTCAAGAAATGAAAATTGCATTTGATGAGGCATTCTGCAGCTGAAGGATTTTTTTCCCCCCTTCTTTCTTCTCTGAGCATCCAACAGGCAGAAATGCACAAATTATTAACTTCGAAGTGTGGAAGGAAAAATAAGAAAAAAAAAGGGGGGGAAGAAACTCAAGTCTCTGAGAAATTTGAGCAGCTTTTTGCAGGTTGGCAATAATGTCCAGAAAAGGTCAGACATGAAAGTCTGGGATTCAACGACTTAAAATCAATGGCTTAGAATGATTTTAAACATTTTTAGCACCTAGGGAGGAGTCAACAAATTACCACTGTTAAGGTCTGGTGAAGAACCTGAGGCTGAAGTGAAGGCAAATGCAGCTGCTGGCAGGACCCTGCTGCAAACCAGCTCGGCTCATCTCCTGGCTGAGCACAAATCACGCACAGCGCACATCACTGTGCCCAGTTACCTACATCACATCTTTTAATGATGATTAAAGGTGGCAGAGGCAGATTGGAAAGTCTCTACTGGAGAAAACAAGTTCCTATTCTAAGGGCTGAATAAAGACAGGAAGGCTGGGACTGAAAAAGAACACAGACTGTAGAATAAAAGCAGGACTTTTGGTATGTGGTGTTGTGTGCCGAGCATGGTCCATGCAGCTGACTCGGTTAACGTACTCGCAATGAAAAGCCTCCATCCTTCCCCTACCTTCATCATATTTACTATTAATAGTATCTGAGGCCGTACTTTGACTTTCAAACATTTCAGACGCAAATAATATAAAATTTCCAATTAAAAAGGATAATCTCCTGTCAGAAAGAGAACAGTAAGCACAGTGAATAATTTAAAAGCTTTGGGGATATAAAGATTTATTATATTTCCCAATAAGCCAGAAGCTTTGATTAATGGTTAAAAATAGAAAACAAGGATGAAATTAAGTCGCTAAATATCCCCCTAAATAATTATTTTTAGACTGTTAATATAGTTTGAAGTATTTTTACTGTATGAAACAACCTGTCTCTCTTTTTTTTCTATTAAAATAGACTGATCGTAATTCATTTTTAAATAAACTAATTTGAAATTAATTTCTAAATTCAGGGCGAAAAAATGGAAAACCAGTAGAGTTTTGTAATACTAAATACAGCATTTTGAAATCTTAAAAACTAAGAATAGAATTTTTCTGGTCATTAAAATATCTTCATGTAGTTTTTGTTTCAGAAAATTGCCCACCACAACACCAAATCCCACACTGAGCAAAAGCACAACAGCACAGACAGCACACTATGTGGACACTCACAAGAGTTGCTGCCCACAGTACTAGGAATGCATTCATGTATTGAAATTTCATAGAATCATAGAATCACCAGGTTAGAAAAGACCCATCGGATCATCGAGTCCAACCATTCCCGTCAAATATTAAACCATGTCCCTCAGCACCTCGTCCACCCATCCCTTTAAACACCTCCAGGGAAGGTGACTCAACCACCTCCCTGGGCAGCCTGTAAATTTGTGCTGCTTAGCTTATAAATTCAAGTAAAACTGACAAAACAAAAATCACAACCTCTCTTTTAATCTATTATGTGGCCAAAGACATCTACAGAAATTGGCGCCTCCTTTGTTAGAATTTGCATACTGTGGTCTACTTGTTTGCCATCAATTCTGCTGTATTTTTTTCAAAACAAAGATACACCTGAGCACTTCACTGTATCCAATATCATTATTCAATAATGCCTTCTGCCAAATACAAATGCTTTGTAAAATGTAATTAACTTTCCAGTGCTACATATGCATCAGGACTGTTGGATCCTGTACAAACAGTGCTGCTCAGTAGTACACAGCAGTATATATTCTATAGATGTACCACATACAAGCAGTAGAGCAGTGTAATTTCAGTTTAGCACATAGAAGATGCCACAATATATTAAGATGTGAATAGCATACCTCTGGGTTAGGGGTACACTGGGTAGATTTCGTATCTAAGCTATCACAGCTCATTAGCATGGTGGTACTCAGATTATGTTCTTGCAGAAAGTCCTTCCTGAGCAGGTCAGGAGACACATCGGCTCAGTGGTACTGAATAAAAAATAAGTTTTTTCTCGCCTCAGACATGTTTCTCACTTCTAATTCATCCTTAAAGAGGCTATGACAGAAAATAGAAAAATTCTTTTTATTTAAATGTCATTTTACATTTGTTGTTATTTGTGTGACTTGATTAGGTATTAGATCTGAGCATACACAGGGAAAAAAATACTCCTCTTGACAAGTAACCTCAGTATGTTGTTAGGAAGTCAAAAAATTACCCAACTGCAAAATCCCTGGGAGTGCTGCCGAAAGCTAGCAGGAGAATTAAATGTGGTAGAAAAGGTGAGGGCATCAAGAGGCCAACAGGCATTTGTGAAAAACAATGCTCAAAACAACAGCGAGAGGAAGCATCCCTCCTCCTTCTCCCTCTGTGCGTGCCAGCAGCCAGCATCAAGCCCTGCTGTGGTCGCATCCCTCTGACAGGTCCTATTGAGCAGCTGCATCCATCCCCAGCCTTCTTACCTCTGGTTTGGGGTAGAGGAGCGTGGAGGGATGAAGAGTATTCCTCCTGCAGCAAGGGCAGAATTTCTCCTCCCAGCCTTTACTGTGCTGGTGCTACCTGAAGCTCCACTTTGTATGCAAAAGTACTGTGGGGTTTTTCACTGCTGCACCACCACAATGTGATGGGGGTTTTTTTTTTGGTGTCTGTTCATAATTCAAAGAAAGGCAAAGAGAAGAAATGTGAAGAGAGTTTTGGTAGAAAGTGTTGGGTATTTTTAATTTCTTTGTATCATAAATAGTAGATGGCACACAAATCACTTAGAATCATAGAACAACCAGGTCGGAAGAGACCCATCGGATCATTGAGCCCAACCGTTCCTATCAAACACTAAACCATGTCCCTCAGGACCTCATCTACCCATGCCTTAAACAGCTCCAGGGAAGGGGAATCAACCACCTCACTGGGCAGCCTATTCCAATGCCCAATGACCCTCTGTGTGAAAAACTTCCTCCTAATCTCTAGCCTAAATCTCCCCTGGCGGAGCTTGAGGCCATTCCCTCTTGTCCTGTCCCCTGTCACTTGGGAGAAGAGTTCAGCTCCCTCCTCTCTACAACCTCCTTTCAGGCAGTTGGAGAGAGTAATGAGGTCTCCTCTCAGCCTCCTCTTCTCTAGGCTAAACACCCCCAGCTCTCTCAGCCGCTCCTCATAGGGCCTGTTCACCAGCCCCTTCACCAGCTTTGCTCCTCTTCTCTGGGCTCGCTCCAGAGCCTCAACAGCTTTTGGGAACCAGGATGGATTTTTCCAGAACAAAGTCAAAACCATTGTCTGCATCACCTCTCCAATACCAGATAGAAAACATCAGCAGACTCAGACTTGCTGTGTCCCAGTTTCTGCACCATTGGCTCTAAGAGGCATAACCAGCCCTCTGAGAGTGGTTACCTCCAGCATTAACAGTCCATCCCTCTGATCACAGATCTCATGGGCAGATCCCACAAAGGCTTTAATTGCCATGAGAGAAACTCTGGACATGCCCCAGTGAGTCAGGCTATGCCTGCTGCCAGATTTCTTGGCTTTGCATAAGTCCCCGTGCACAGCATCCCTGCAGGACTCATCTGTGCTGCAATGCATGAGCCTGCATGCAGGGCTGCGTTGCTGCCTCCACAGCAGGTGGCAAGGACAGTACCTCCTGTTTCAAGAGAACGAAATCTTACAGATCTGGCAATCTAGGCTGTTGTCCTGTTACAGACCCTACAAATAACACAGTACCTAACACTCTTCCATCATTGCACTGGTCTTGCCCAGCCTTTCGATGCACACATTCATTAGCATCACTCCTACAATGCTCTGTGAACATCTGCACTGGTGTCTCTAGTTTTATGCTATTTGATAGTTTACGTGGGCTACCTCAGGATCTGGATTATTGCCTGACAGAGCTTATAGCAGAAGATAAGCCTTGAAGGGCTCCATGGCACTGTAGGCAGCTCCTCCCAAGGATGAGCACTGAACCAGCCTACAACAGCATTCCTGCCAGGAGCAGATACGAGCCCTAGCTTCCCTGGACTCTCAGGATGCAGCACTGATGTGCCAGGAGGATTTCATAGAGTCATAGAATCACCAGGTTGGAAAAGACCCACAAGATCATCAAGTCGAAGCATTCCTATCAATCACTTAACCATGCCGATCAGCACCTCATCCACCTGTCCTTTAAACACCTTCAGGGAAGGTGACTCAACCACCTCCCTGGGCAGCCTGTTCCAGTGCTCATTGACCCTTTCCGTAAAAAAAAAATTTCCTAATGTCCTGCCTGAGCCTCCCCTGGCAGAGCTTGAGGCCGTTTCCTCTTGTTCTGTCCCCTGTCACTTGGGAGAAGAGGCCAGCTCCCTCCTCTCTACAACCTCCCTTCAGGTAGTTGTAGAGAGTAATGAGGTCTCCTCTCAGCCTCCTCTTCTCCAGGCTAAACAACTCCAGCTCTCTCAGCCGCTCCTCATAAGGCCTGTTCTTCAGCCCCTTCACCAGCTTCGTCGCTCTTCTCTGGACTTGCTCCAGAGCCTCAAAAAATTTTCCTTGATTAGTAACAGAGAAAACTCTTACACCTCACTGAATGAACAGGTGTTTGAAGAACTGCTGCCTCTGGAATAACAGTTATAGGGTGAGGGTTCACTAAAGAAAATTCTGCTTTATTGGAATGCAAAGCCCATACTTAAGCGCCACTTAACTAAGGTAGCCAAAGTGCAAAAGGCATACCAGAAAGAGATGTATCTAACTCTACCAGTTGTGGAAGTGATGCTACAAGCATAGCACTTCCATTTTTACAATATTTTCTACACATATTTTTCATTAGTGTTGGCTAGATGCCAGTTCCCAAGCATTTGCAGTTCCACAATAATTGGATGTGTGATTCTGGAAGTGATAGGACTTAAAATTCATAAGCCTTGCCTAGGCATATACATACATAGATTGGTCTATCTATTTGAGTTTAATCAAATGAGATAATACTGCTATTCACCAAGAAAATTGTGTGTGTTATCTTACCGTGGCATGTAGTTTTGTTGCAATGCCGTACTTAAACAAGTGTGTGAGGAAAGGGAGAAATCTTAATGGAGCTGAACTTGCAGATCAGAAGATAAAATGGGTGTCTTCTCGCTACAGTCCCAAAAGGCATCACACTTTCTCATAGCTGGGTTCCCTTCTCCATATTCTTATTGCTGTTTTTTCTCTGTGCTCAGCTGTTGCATTGTTGATGTGTCTCTGCCAAGCGCATCACAGCCCAGGAGCTGAAAGCTGCTACATGGAACATATGCAGGATGAACATTCCAATGTAGTAATGCTCCTGCAGGCCTGCTGGGAAGCTGTCTGCTTTGCCCATCCTGTACACCCTTCTGGGAAAGTGGAGGAGCGCTACCAACTCTCTGAAGTCCTACAGATGTGCCAGCAGAGCGAGTCATACAGGTATGAATAAACATCCCCAGTCCGTAACAGTTAGCTGAAGTTCCAAATCTGTTGAGACTCATCTGGCATTAGTCATCTCTTATTCATAAGAACAACAAAAAAATAGGTATTGCACTGTCAACTGTGCATCTCTGCTCTCTAGTCTCTGTGAAAGCAGCACTGGGTATTGCTGCACCTTCCATCCGGGGCACGGTTCAGTCAGCCACCAACCACGGTATGTGGCTCAGTCCCTCTGGTTTTGGTTAGATTTTGGATGCCCCATCTCTTGATTTGCCTCCATCACAAACCAGGTATTGGAAAGTCTTATGTTAAGGGAATATTCCACCCCTCTCTCTGTCTCCACAGACCAAAGCAGGGCTGCTCCACCATAGTAGCATGCAGAGGAAAACACTGCTGTTCAGGAATTTATAACCCTCCCGAAGAAAGCCACTAGGATGAACCACCGATCAGCCCTTGCAAGAGCTCACCTGCTTTCATTGCCAGCTGGTGTACAGAAGCAGGGTACCGGCCCATGACACCCAATATTTGCAATTAATCTTTGTATCCTCCGATAGATTAATTTCCCTTCATCAAGTCTCCATTTCTACGTCTTCTACTATCTCCTAGGTCTCCACAGTGCTGCAGTGCTTCTTGGTGGTGTAAAAAGCATGACCTTAAGTCCTTGAGTAAAGATTCAGAGGTCACGCTGAAAATAACTTCACATTTCATTTCACGTTTGCTTTTTTCAGCTGCTGCCGGCAGACCGTGCTGTGAGTGGTGGGTAGATGGATGCTGCTTTGCTCAGAACAACATCTCAGTGATGGGGGCCATGCTCCTAATTAGTCAGTGCTCTCAGATATTAATCCCCACACTACAAAATTAATTGCTTTTTCAAGTTGTCATGTTCCTTCACTAAGGGCAGGGTCCTAACTGGTGTTGAACAAGTCCCTCTGCCAAAGCCTTGTGCCAAGCTGGGCTGCCCCTCTGCTCATCTAGCAGAAGTCCCCAACTTGCAGCCACAGAGAACCAAAGCTTTCCCAAAACTAGAGTAATTCATCGTTGTTTAATAATGATGTATATTCCTGCCTGAGGAAGGTTGTAAACTTCTTCACAAGTGATTATTACAGGTGTAACTGATTTTTTACAGGCAGAGCTGATTAGAATCCAAAATTTCTATTCACATATTCAAACTCTTTATGGACAAGAAAGCTTTTTTTATTTATTTATTTTTAACTTTGGGACTTGCCTTAATCTGGGCAATAGCATATAAGAATATTCAGGATTCATTTTTCATATGAAGGTCCCCATGAAGGGGTGCTTAGGTCCCATGCATTTCAGCAGCAGAGCTTTTACTGGCAAGACCATCAAAAGGGGTTGAGGAAAAAGCCAGATTGCACATTTCCTTGTGCTGGCATCAGAGCCATTGAGAAATAGAATCATAGAATCACCAGGTTGGAAGAGACCCACTGGATCATTGAGTCCAACCATTCCTATCAAACATCCGCCTGCTCTGCCTTTTTTGATGATTTAGTGGACCTAAAAGGATACTCAAAATCTTTTTTATGTGCACAGTGCATCTTAAAGCAAGGCAGTTGTTGGGTTCGTGTCTCAGACACTGTATACATGCTCATATTCCTCTCTGTGACCCAAGCAATTGGTGAATAAATGGGAAGCCACACTGCAGATGACCTCTCAGGGCAACAAAAGCATGGGAAGCTGGTGCTTACATCCAGGGGATGTATGGAGAACCACATGTCGATCTGCTATCGGAGAACATTGCTCAAAAAAGCTGCTAACACAGCCTGTTTTCTGCTCAAGCAAGCAAGATATCCTCATAGGAGAAGTTTGTTAGCTTGAAAACAGTAAATTTTTATGCATGATGTAATTCGCATGAAGCTTCACTGAGCAGAAATTGCCTAACCTTTTGATCTCTTGCAAATAAACAAACAGCCTCAAGGAAGCTTGAAACTTGTGCACTCTCAGTGGAGGAGGACAGAGCACCTGAAGGATCTGAGGAATTAAACTTTTTTTTTTCTTTCATTTTGGGGAACCAAAACTTGGGGAATCATAGAATCATAGAACAACCAGGTTGGAAGGGACCGACGAGATCATCGAGTCCAACCAATCCTATCAAACACTAGACCATGTCCCTCAGCACCTTGTCCACCTGTGCCTTAAACACCTCCAGGGAAGGTGAATCAACCACTTCCCTGGGCAGCCTCTACCAGTGTCCTGTGATCCTTTCTGTGAAAAACTTTTTCCTAATGTTCAGCCTAAATCTCCCCTGGCAGAGCTTGAGGCCATTCCCTCTTGTCCTGTCCCCTGTTACATGGGAGAAGAGCCCAGCTCCCTCCTCTCCACAACCTCCCTTCAGGTAGTTGTAGAGAGCAATGAGGTCTCCTCTCAGCCTCCTCTTCTCTAGGCTAAACAACCCCAGCTCTCTCAGCCGCTCCTCATAGGGACTGTTCTCCAGCCCCTTCACCAGCTTTGTTGCTCATATATAGGAAAATATAGGGAGTATTATATATTTTAAATGGTAGTTAAAAAAAACCATTCCAAGATGTATTTATTAAAAGGTTCAAAGAGATGTTATCTTTGCAAACATTGCCTATCATGGCACTGTCATTAGGGTTTGCTCAGCTAGCACCCAAGGTTTCCATCATTGCCACCCAGAATGCTGTTTCTGCAAAACGTTGAGAACGTATTTAAAGCCCCAAGAAGGAGACAAGTCTTGATGAATAGGCTTTGAAAAGTCATTAAGGTAAGGTATAGAAAGACAGAGCTATTTTGAACCAAAAAGTACATGAGTGGCATGGTCACTAAAGGAACTGTCAGTGAAGTGATAGAGAGCCTGGCGAGCTTTTAGATGGAGTAACTACAGCAGCACATGCTGAATGATTGTGTGAATTGGCCATAATTGGTTGGATATGTCCCAAATGGCAAATCTCCTCTATTCTGCAAGGTAGGCAATTTGTACGAAACTTTGTTCAGCTATTAATCAAGACATAAGGGGGCAGGGGGGATTTTTATCTCTTTTTTTGAGCCTTCACATCCACTTCCATAAGCTGTCTAACAAAATGTAATTTGTTTTCAGAGTGATGATGTGAGAGGATCTCTCTTCTCCTCAGGGGATTTCTTTGAAGAAGCAGTTGGTGTGCAAGTGCTCCTGTCTCTCCTCCAGAACCACCAGAATGAAGGAGAGCTTCGTAGACTTCTTGAGATTAAACCTGTGGTGCCTCTTCCTCAAGATTCTCACTTATCTCCAAGTGATGCTAAAACTTGGATAGCTCAAAGATTCTTCCCAGATCAGAATATGAGATACTATTTCCAGCAATTGGCAGGGGTCAACTTGTTTGAAATCCAGTGGTTTCCACCTTCTGCTATGAATTTCAGACAAGTACAGAGTTGTGAAATGATATTAATAACTTGTATAAAAGGTAAACTGGAGAAAGATTGCTATGCCTAAAACTACAGCTTGGGGAAAACAGACTTCCAACACTCACTAAGCCAAGCAAGAACATAATGAAGAACAGGTTTTTGCCTTTGGTTGCTAGAATTGAAAGCAGAGATTGGTTTGGTCCCGGTAAAAAAACCCCAATGCTGCAGTTACCAGGAGTGGGTAGAGAAAAGATTACTTCCATCATGAGAAATGCACTCATATTTAAACAAGGGATGGTTCTTACCTTGGGGACAGTGGGGTCCACCCCTACCAGCCTGTAGAAAACACACATGGGTCTCCTTGCCTCATGCCAATCCAGCCTCCTCACTGCCAGGTTGGTGCTCCATACCGACTGCCTATAGGATCCCGCACTGGAGCTCCTGTTGATGCAGACACATTGTGAGATCCTTTGTGATTCAGATGTCACCATCATATTTCTCCCACATTCCCCAAACACAGATTGCTAATGAAACACCAAAATCCACACTATGACAGTCGGCTGTCAAAATCAAGTTATGTAAGACTACACAAAATTAATTCAACATCAAAAGCAGTGGTTTTTTTCAATATTAAACACCCACCCACACCCCTCAAGCCCGTTTTAATTTTTTCCCCTTCATTAATATCTGTGCTCAGTGTTTACCTGCTCTCAGCAAGGAATGGACTTTGCAGCCAGAACTGTTACACAGTTTCCCTTCAAATAACATTAAGAAAAGGCACATCGGGAAGTAAATCCCGTAGGCCAATTCTCCTGGTTGTTTCCCCATGACTCCCTTCAGGGTCTTCTTGCAGGTATTTCAAGGTGCATACCAGCATCTCCACTAACTCATAGCTCTCCACCTGGATCAGGACCTAGCAGCTCCTGGAAATGTTGTCTGCTTCCCTCTACGTGACTGGGACCTGTAGGGTAGAGTATAGCAAAGTGCACGATCACCTGCTCCGGAACCAGAAGAGACAAACCACATCCTCCAGGTAAGACACCAAATCCCACAACCACAGACACCAAGCCACAAGCCACCATCACCTTTTACTTCTCCACCAAGCCCTTTGCAAATGCTCTTCTGCTCTTGGCTCAGAGATGGCAGCGCATCATAGCACAGCACAACAGAGACCAGCCCACAGCGCTCCCTGTCCTCAACTTCTCCCATGTTCACGGAGCAAAGACCATGTCAGGAATCACTCAGCACTTACCTATCTCTTACCCACCTCTTCCCAGCGCTGGTGCCATACAGAGTGTTAGAGGCCACCCCACAGGATATCAGGAAGGAGAAATGCTTAGCTTCTGCAGGATGTTTTCCCTGTTTTGTCTCCCAGCAAGACCCAGAGTCGTGGAGGTAGTAAATTAAAAACTCCCACTAGAGCTGCATCAGGTTCTGCTCTTCTCAGGAGAGGATTTAGCCTTTGCATGTCCAATGTGGATTAGTGTTTCCAGGGCAGAATAATTATTTGATTTTTCAGCTGTATTTAATACATAAATAAAACATAACATATTAAGAAAATAAGTACACTCGATAAAATATCTCTCAGGACCACAGAACTGTACTGCACTCAGTAGCTGCAATCCTGCTGGGACCCAGGGCGTGAGGGGAGTTTCTGCCTCAGCAACGCATTTATGAGACAAGAAAAAAATAAACAAAATCCACAGCCAGTGAAAGAATATAGATCTTTTAAATAAACACTCCATTTCAGCCAGAAAGCAGGTTTTTTTTTCTTCTGAGTTCGCATGCACCTGCACATCACTTTCTCTCTTTCCTTCCAGCATGCCTTATGTTAACTATCAGGAAAAGAAATGGGAATATTTCTGTCAGGCAATGTATGAGATCATCTTTTTCCAGTGTCATTATTCATATCAACTCATAAATGTGTTTTTCAGATGTGTGAAGGAATTTTATGCTTTTTTGCGTATTCCAGGAGAAAGGACAGGGGACAGGCTGGAAATAGGAGTGAAAATACCTCTAAGGTGTCCCATTGCTGCAAGTGTCTGGGAAGGCGAGTCAACCACCTCCCTGGTAGACAGTTCCATTGCCTAATGACCCTTTCAGTGAAGAATTTTTAATTTATGTTGAGCCTGAATCTCCCCTGGTGGACCTTTAGGTCATTCCCCCTTGTCCTGTCCCTTGTCACTTGGGAGAAGAGCCCAGCTTCCTCCTCTCCACAACCTCCTTTCAGGGAGTTGTAGAGAGCAATGAGGTCTCCCCTCAGTCTCCTCTTCTCTAGGCTAAACATCCCCAGCTCTCTCAGTCATTCCTCATAGGGCCTGTTCTCCAGACCCTTCACCAGCTTTGTTGCTCTTCTCTGGACTCGTTTCAGAGTCTCAACACCCTTCTTGTTGTCAGGGGCCCAGAACTGAACACAGGATCCAAGGAGTGGTCTCACCTGTGCTGAGTACAGAAGGAGAATAACCTCCCTTGACCTGCTGGTCACGCCCTTGCTGATACAAGCCAGGATGCCATTGGCCTTCTTGGCCACCTGGGCATACTGCTGGCTCATGTTTAGTCAGCTGTCAACCAACACCCGCAGGTCATTCTCCTCCGGGTAGCTTTCCAGCCAAACTTCTCCTAGTCTGTGGAGCACAACAACCCTGTGCAGCTGAGTGCAGGACCCAGCATTTGGCCATGTTAAACCTCATGCCATTGGTCTCAGCCCAGCGGTCAAGCCTGTTTAGATCCCTTTGCAGAACCTCCCTGCCCTCCAGCAGATCGACACTTCCACACAACTTAGTGTTCATCTGCAAACTTGTTAAGGATATACTCGATGCCTTCATCCAGGTTATTGACGAAGACATTGAACAGGGCTGGACCCAGCACTGAGCTCTGGGGAACCCCACTCATGACTGGCCTCCAGCTGCAGTAAACTCCATTTACCACAACTCTCTGTGCCCAGTTATGATTTTCAGTACATAAATTTCTCTTCCTACACACAGCAGCTTGTGTAAAATTTATATGTAAAAAATATGGTAGCACAACAGAAAGGTAAGCAAGAGCTTTTATAGAAATTATCTGTTGTTATAGAAACAGATCCATTCTTCCGATTTTGAAGCTTTTTTTTCCCATCCTTTCTTTTCTTTCAATTAGGTATGAAAGGTTTAAACAAGCAGTCAATCCAAACATCAGGATGACAGAATTGAAAACTCGAATAAATCCTATTTTTCCCTTATTTAACACAACAGGTTGTTTTGTATGAAGGTAAAATTTGCTAAAGCTTAAGGTAAACAATTCAGAGAACAACACACAAAAGCTGAGAGAAAGTAAAGCGACGCAACTTACAGATCTGTTTAAGCAATTCTGAATAAACTACCTGTTAAAAAATACTTCAAGAATTGTCCATAAATCTTTAAAAATATTTCTAACTTAACTCTTCAGCGGCAGAGAGATGAGACTGTTACACCTGCCAGTGACTTTCCCTTCAGTAGAAGGTTTACAAAGAAACATCTTCAATATTATAAAAGTAGCTTCAAGAAAACTTCAATTGACAGGAGAGAGGGAGAAGTTATTTTTTAAAATACATTAGGATGGGCTTCCCTCTTTGTTACCAAAATAAATAAAATCTCTGCACATGTAGTTCCATTTATTAAATCAATTTTTCCATTCCCATACCAGTTAATTAGTATTGCTAGCTCAATAGCAGAGGCATATAGAGAATCACAAAATTTAGTATGAGAAAGATGGAAAAGGAGTCATCAGGCTGCATCCCAGCTCCACCAGCAGGTGTGTGGGTTCCACCACATGTAGCCATCACCTTGTTGTTAGGTAACACCTTTACAGGGCCTGAAGTCCTGCTCACCTCCTGTATTCCCTGATTTCATGCAAAGTACTCATCTTCTCTTCTTCCATTTTTTCTGTTCTCTGAAGTAGACTCAGGAAAACTTTCCTCCCGGCATCACTACAAGGACAGGATTGGTCCTGTGAGACCCTGCCAAGTGATGGGAATAATTTCATATAATTAATTTTTTTATCAAAATCAGGGCTTTACCCCTATTATCATAGCTATTTATTTTTGCTCATTTCATAAAACACTAATCAAACTTTTTACCATCCCACAGCAAGTTGTGTTTAGTGGGTCCTTCTCTCTACCCTAAAGCTCATTCTGAAGTTTTCTAAGTAACAAGCACTTACAGATGCTGGCAGGGTGGAAGGCATCTGCTTGAGCTTTTCCAAGGAGTGTACGGTGCTCCTTGCCCTTGATGAGCTCCCCACTTCCCTTCCTTGGAGGGATGTTGGTGACATCTGCAGATACCCCATCTGCTGTAGCATTCGCTGTTTCCAGAGTTGTGTGTTCCACATCTCTATCTCAGCCACCCACACACTGTGTTTCTAGCCTGCTAATTTTTTGGAGGATTAAAGTCCCACTCTGTTCATTTTCATGCAATTTTACTTTTTATAAAGACATTTCATTAAAATAAGGCCTTAAGTCCCATTCAGAAGCATAGCTGCGCGGCACAGCTTAACTCTTCTCTATCTCATCTGGTTGGCAGTCCCAGAAGAAAAATTAAGCAATGCAGTCACGATGCAGTATTTTGAGTATTTCAGTACTTTAATCAAAATTAAAAGTTATATCATAGAGGTGCTAAGGATAAATCGATGTCTTGAGAGGAAATGATGCCTAGAATATACCAAGTCTATTCCATAAGGATGTCAATGTGACCAGGAATCATAGAACAACCAGGCTGGAAGGGACCCATTGGATCATCGAGTCCAACCACTCCTATCGAACACTAAACCAAGTCCCTCAAGACCTCATCCACCCGTGCCTTAAACACCTCCAGGGAAGGCGAATCAACCACCTCCCTGGGCAACCTATACCAATGCCCAATGACCCTCCGTGTGAAAAACTTCCTCCTAATCTCCAGCCTAAAATCTCTTCTTCCAATGCAGTTACCCACCCATGTACTGGCCCTTCCGCAGTCCCTGCCCGGTCTGACCACACTTTGCATACACACAAGGGGAACAGGTTACACCCAGAAATCTCCAAACTGTTTATGGCTATATCAGCAATTCACTTGACAACCTCCAAGATCACAGTATTTCTTGCTCTCAAGCAAAGGATTTGCTCTTACGCAACAGCCAGGATCTTACTGAAGCCGGGGTTGATCATGCACGGTGTCACTGTTCGAGTCGGGAGACACACACCTGAGCAGGATGTTTCTGCAACCAAGAAGCAGACTAAGAAACAGCAGCTTGACTTAAATGAAATTTAGTCATCCCTCAAAATAATGAGACACCAGCATCCCATTGATTTCTCTCAGGAAAATGCCACAGCATTGTGCTTGATGCCAGCGCTGCCACTGCAGTTAATGACGTGAGCAAGGACCTGTTTGTTCCTGTAAAAATATATACGAACCTGACCCTGCCCACTGAGTTCAATGAAAATTTAGCACTGTTAAGCAGATGGGTTTGTCACTTACATAAGCATATTTCCTCTTTTAAAAACACAGCATACCTACAACACACAGTGATAGTACTTTTACAGTCAGCAACTCAGGCTAATTTGAGAAATCACAAAGAACCACATTGGGATACCCATGAAACGTAAGCAACTTTGAAGTGGGACTGGGAGGCTGAGAGATGTTTCTATTTTTAGCCTTCAAACCATTCTCACCCCTTTCTGGCATTCACAAATGACTGAGAAAGGCAGAAAAGCAGCTGGCCTACATAGCTGCATTGAAGCAATGGAGATTATGCGTGCCTGCTCCTGAAAACCTATTTCAAGTTTCTTATCTGACATCTAATCCTTATCTGTTCCTTTTTTTCTTCTCATACCTTTGAATTTATTCCAAATATAAAAAGAAATGGAAATTAAATTGAAAAAATATATAGTTTAGTCTAGTCAGAACTAGGAATTACTTCAAGTGCAATTTGGGTTATTTCTGCAAGATCTAGGTGGTTTTTTTATTTATTTGAGACTGTAAGCATTGGGAAAGCCAGTTATTAATTTGAATTCAAATTCTAGCTATTGACATAATCCAGTACTTCTTTTAATTTGAAACTGGCAACTAGAGTAAAACTTAAAATATATAAAAGGAATAAAAGCCTTTCAAAAAAGCCCAGGAAGCGGCTACCCCTATCAAGAGCAGCAACGAACCTCACAACTTTTCTCCTATCCTGTGGCAGCTCCTGAGATAGTGGCAATGCCAAGCCAGAGGCACTCAGAGTCCCCAAAGAGAAAACCTGGGTTAATATCAACTAGTGTCTCACTCTCTTCCCGATTAAAGTCATAGATTGAAAGAAAAGAAACATTTCTAAAATGAATACAGATGCATCCAATCCCAAAATGTTTTAAACAGACAAGAAAGAGAACAAAATTCATTCACAGTTCTTACAAGTGTTAAGCAACTCAAAACCTGTTACTTCTCTGCTTGAGGTAGGAAGACTCTACAGAGGGATCTGGACAGACTGGATCAATGTGCTGAGGCTAACTGTATGGGGTTCAAGAATGCTTAATGTCAGGTCCTGTGCTTGTCCTGCAACTCCAGGCAACACTGCAGATGTAGGGAAGAAAGATGCCTGTTGGAAAAGGACCTGACAGGTTGGTCTGAACCATGGCTGGCTGAACACGAGCCACAGGAGTGTGCTCAGGTGGTCAAGATGGTCAACAACATCCCAGCTTGTATCAGAACTGGTACGGCCAGTAGGACTCTAGGGATGATCCGGTGGGTCCCTTCCAACCTGGTTGTTCTATGATTCTATGAGATCACTCCCCTGTATTCAGCAGCAGTGAAGCTGTACCTGTAATCCTGTATTCAGTTTTAGGCCCCTCAGTACAAGAGAGACATCAAGGTGTCAGGGTGTGTCCATTCACCAGAATGCAGCTGGTGAAGGATCTGGAGCACAGCTCTTAAAAGGAATGGCTGAGGGAACTGGGGCTGTGTAACTTGGAGAAAAGGAGGCTGACACCCTCTACAATTACCTGAAAGTAAGTTGTGTCCTGAGGTGTGTTGGTCTCTTAGAATCATAGAACAACCAGGTTGGAAGAGACCCACCAGATCATCGAGTCCAACCATTCCTATCAAACACTAAACCATGTCCCTCAGGACCTCATCTACCCATGCCTTAAACAGCTCCAGGGAAGGGGAATCAACCACCTCACTGGGCAGCCTATTCCAATGCCCAATGACCCTCTGTGTGAAAAACTTCCCCCTAATCTCCAGCCTAAATCTCCCCTGGCAGAGCTTGAGGCCATTCCCTCTTGTCTTGTCCCCTGTCACTTGGGAGAAGAGCCCAGCTCCTTCCTCTCCACAACCTCCTTTCAGGTAGTTGTAGAGAGTAATGAGGTCTCCTCTCAACCTCCCAAGTAAGAAGTGATAGGACAAGAGGAAATGTTCTCAAGTTATGTTAGGGGAGGTTTAGATTGCTTATTAGGAAAAATTTCTTCACCAAAAGGGCTCTGAAGAATTCAAACAGGCTTTCCAGGGAAGTGATGGAGTCACCATCCTTTGACGTAATGAAAAGATATTTAGTTGTAGAGCACAGGGACAAGGTTGAGTGGTGAAACTGGCAGTGTAAGGTTTACTGTTGGACTCTATGATCCCAAAGGTCTCTTCCAACCTAAAGGATTCTATGATTCTATGCACTGGAAAAATTCAACAATCAATTCATGCCTTCAGAAAAATAATCCCTGATGGCTTGTGTCGTGCAGGACCTGGCTATGGCCTGTAGGTGTTCATCCACAGACCTCTCGCAGTCAAGGCCTATCCACGTGTGCCAGGCTATCATCATTTTGACAAAATAATTAACCAAATTGTTCATGGTCTTTTGTTCAGCGTGATCAGATGTGCTTGAGGATGGGACTTGAACTACATCAGTCCATACTCAAGGTTGAGAAATCCATGTAGACAGGCTGCTGCCACCTAAGATTTTAGACTTTCATAACAAAAGCTCACACAATCATAGAAAATAGAGCAGTAACTAAGGTTTTGTTGATCAAAGTTACCCAAGAACAAGCGAAATATCCCCGGTCAGTCATGGTGCAGTGTACAGCACAATGCACAACAGCTCCTTTGGATGAAGAGTACACCAACACCATTTCTAAAGAACATCAGGCAGTCCCCTCAGGACTAGTCCATCCCAAAGCAGAATTGTCTGAAAGAAAATCCAAGTCATCTAGACATGCTGAGCTGCTTTACCTTTTTAAGTGGAAAGCAAAATAAGAATATTAAATTGTTTTTTGAGAATGTTGCTCTCCTATCTTTGGCTCCAGCACATCAAACCTGTAGAAAAGATGTCTTCCATCTGCGTGGATGGACCAAGAGGAAAGAAAGACAGAGAAGAAAAACTGGTCTGAAACCATAAAAGAAATCACAGGGAAAGCAAATATAAAGATTAATTCTTCCTGCTTCTCACATTTGTTCTCCTTTTCCTTCATCCTGCCTTATAAATGTATACACAGAGCTCTTAAAGATTAGCCAAGGCAACTTGGTGCTTATTACTGGATACTCCTTACACTTATTTAAATTAAAAAATAAGGCTATTGACATTAAACCTGAAGAGCTAAAGCTATTACAAGTAATGCACGAGCAGCTCTGAAATTCTGAAGTTAATTTAAAACATCACTTTTAAAAATAGCATGCCTTGTCCTAATAGATCTGTGTTGGCCATATTGAGAAAAGAGTTATCAATATTTGTATAAATTTTACATGCAAGTAAAATTATCATTCTATTGATTGCTTTCCTAAAGACTAGTCAAAATGACCAATAAATTGAGAAATCACAGAATCACAGAACAACCAGGTTGGAAGGGACCCATTGGATCTTCTAGTCCAACCATTCCTATCTAAATCTACAGAACAGAATTGGAGAAACATAACAAATGAAAATTTGGATCATATTTCCTATCTCCTATCATCATATTTTAACATGTCAAACTTCTTTTTAAACAGGAGGAATCATTAGCATGTTTATTTTCCAGTCACCAGAGCATTAAGCAACACGTTGCCAGCCCTGCTTTGGCAACCGGCCACGGAGACATCGCATTGCATCCTCTTGCAGGGCTTTGGCCTTGGCTTGATGTCAAAGCTCGCTCTCCCACCACAGAAAGTGTTCTGCTGGGTTTCAGCGTTATACTCCGCTGTTTCTCTGCAGCATCTCTGGGGCAGTTTTCCCTTCAAGTACCTGGACAACGAAGCAGTTCAGTTCTGATCTATAAATATTTAATGTTTTATTTCTGAGCTGGGCCTTCTCCAAAGCAGCATCTGCTGTCTTTGGGGCTTTACAGCTTGTGCATATGCATATATGGGGACGCCAACCTTTGCGTTTCTACAGAACTGACGGTAGAAAAAGAAACAAATGTTCATGGGTTTTTATACATATGCAAGACTAGTATTTCTCTGATCTTTAAGCCCTGCGCAGTTTAATGAATGCCAGAGTTGAAAATTACCTAGCAAAGTTTTCTTCTAGGCTGCTCTTCATGTATGCAGTTCAGCACTTCATTTGTGCTTAGAGAATACACAGATATGTTGCAATGGCCTTCTTCTTTTCTCTCTCTCTCCTGTTAAATAGAAATAGGTGTTAGGTTGCGACTTGGTACCAGGTCCCTAACATGAGGTCCAGCAAGGTCTGAGCAAGTTTTCAAGGGATGGCAGTGGGGTCCGTGCTGCTCTCCAGGAGGGGAGGGAAAGCGAGGCAGAAGAGAGCACTAAGCTCATTTCAACAGCCAGTGATGCGGAGGGGGTGACATTTCCCAGGGGAAATAGGCTGCAGAATAAATGACGTGACTTAGTAGAATTAATCACACACGTTAAGCTCACTGCTAGCTGAGAGTACATCGTTTACAGAAAGTAAAATATAAGATGCTCCTACCTGAGGTTGCATCTAGGGGAGTTTCAAATCTAAATATTCAGCTTCCAGTGGCAGTCACAGAAATGTCATATATAAGATCTCATTTTAGACCAAACAGTTCTGTTTTGTCTTTTTCCTTTTTGTAAAAAAAGACATTATCTAGTTTAGTTTGTTATTGTGGAATAACACCTCTTGTTCACCCATACCTGCCAGGGCTTGAACAGCTGCATGGTCTGATGTACAAAGCAGAGATTAAGCGAGGACATGATGCTTAAGATATTATTTTTAAAATTAATTTTCTAATTCTTCAGTAGAACTCATCTTAGTCTGCGGCATCTGTGTGCCAGGCAAGGGGCTTTTATAACCTGTACAAATGTTGCTAGAACACCAAACTAGAAGCATAACATATTGGGTAATGCTGGAAACCTGAGATGTTCAGCCTAGAAAATTTTTTATTGTGATTTGTATTAATATAGGCAATAAATATTTCTAAAGATTATACTTAAACCTACCTTTAACCAACAAATGTAGCCATGCTAATACTCTTTAAAATGTCCCCAGTTACATAAATACTAAGCTAATAGGATAAGAGATATAGTTTATGCAACCTGCAAAAAGTTTATTTTTCTTTGCGCTGTGGCATCTTCCATTTTTCAGACTTATTTTCATGCTTAATTAAGCAACCTAGAGAGTTACATAAAAATAGAAAGAGGAGTGGTTGAACTTAGGGACACTCAGATTTTTTTTTCTAGTGTCCTGATTTTTGCTTCACAATTGTATTCAGCTGAGAAAAAAAGTAAATAAGTAGAATAGTTTTTGAATTCTACACATACCGCACTGTCAACTGCAATTACATTACATCAAACTGCCTTCCTTTTCTTCTTTTAAATCTTCTATGGTCATGATTTTGTTGAAATGGTGTGATTTTACAATATTATGCCAATACAGCACTGGTAGAAATTTCAATCTTCTTACACAGAAATAAGTGATAAAATACATTAACAACAAGCATAAAGAAATTTAAACTCTCAATGCCTCTAGTTTATGCTACTTTTCTATGGTTTTTTCCTAACATCTTTCGTTTAACAGCTTGATGCTGCCTCTTTAATGCACAGCTTGCATTTTACAAGAAAATATCTGAATGTTTTGAGAGAAGGGAATACGAGAGCGAACAACCTGTCAGCGCTTCCCTCCCACTCCTCCTCCCACACCGTACGTGGCAAGTGCAGACCCAGATGTCCCAACACGGGAAATGTTGGGCAAGCATCCCCGCACTCTGCGGCAGCACAGCCACTGTGAAGGTGGTTGGATGGATCTGGGGCTGCTGCGTGGTGGAAAGCCTTTTGTCCTTGACTTCTCTCCCCTGCTGCACAGCTTGTGCACGTTGGTTTCCAGCTGGCTGGGAAAAGGTGGATGACATCTGCACCACGGGGAGAGCCAACCACTCACTGCAGCACCCGGAGCTTCACTCCCCGAGCCCAGCCTGAGAGCGCACGGCAACAACAAAGACCTGCAGCACACAGCATCACCATAACTCGACAGATTACCCAGCAGTGAATTCCACTTAACCACTTCTCCAAAGATAAGTTAGGAGAAAAAAAAATTCAATAGAACTTGCGTTAAGCTCATTCCATGTTGCAATACAAACAAAGTCTGGAACAACTTAATCCTCTTACACTGGGGAACAGGCTCCTAAAGTAGTTATTTAATAAGATTAAATACTGCAGGTCATAAAAATTAATTTAGACAACTGCCATGGTTTAATAAACTACTTATCTACAGAATGGGCAAAATTTCTTCTCTGTGGGAGAGGCGAAGCCAAGCGCAGACCCTGTCCCAGCACATGCTGTGCGGCACTCGCATAGCACAAGCCCTAATCTCAGCTCAGAAAAGACCCTCGTGTGAGTAACCGTTTAAATCAGATTAAAATTGCTTACATTGGATGATTTGCCAGACATTCAAACTTACAGATTTCAATGTGAACAGCAGCGTTCATTCCCCCAGTGCTTATAAATCCCCCCTTCGGTGAAGAAGGGGGAAACTCCATACAGCAATATCCCCAGGAAGTATCCCCTTGCCTAGAAAGCACAGGTCGGTTATTTTGCGAGCAAAAGGCAATCATCTTCCTAATTTTATGTGCAAAATAGTAGTCTAATAGCTCTGCATGCTTACAGAGTCACAGCAATAAAGACGGTGGTGTTTTAACTACCCTCACCGACATTCCTCCTCTAATGTATCCTTGAGGGACTTGCCATTGGCACCTGCAGTTAGAAATTCAGAACAGGTGCTATAAATACCTCTTCTCCTCCATGCCACAATAAAATAAACTAGAAGAAGAAATGTTTAATCTGGGGAAATACACAACACACGGGAAGGTCAAGGCCTGCTAGAAGCTTGAAAAAAGACAAATCACATTTTTGTTCACAGATCTATTAAGTATAAAACCATTTGTAACTAAAAAAAAATGTTCTGGGAAAGGGCAAAGGAGTGTGTTAAGGGTTGGAATACCATTGAGGAGAAAGCAACAGTAGAAAACTGAGAACGAAAATACAGCCAGTTTTGGAGAAAGCAAGAGAGAAATAAGATGTGTAGAGGTCAAGGTAGAGTATGTCGGATTTCCTATCCCATGGAATTAAGATTAAAAAGAAATTTAAAAATCTATCTGAAATCAGAGAGAAACTGAAATTTGCAAAGAGTTCCAGGAACAGAAAAGTCAGAAAAAAACCTGCATTGGGTAACAGATTTTAACAATTTAACAAACTTGTCTAGAATGGGGAAGTCCTACTTTTACATCACCGCTCTGAACCAAGAAGAGCCTTTTTTCTTTTAATCCCTTAGGCATTAATAACAAGGAAGTTCCAGGGAAACCGTTGCTGCCCCATCCCTGGAGGTGTTCAAGGCCAGATTGGATGGGTCTTGGGCAGCCTGATCTAGTGGGATGTCCCTGCCTGTGGCAGGCGGTGTCGGAACTAGATGATCTTTAAGGTCCCTTCCAGCCCTAACTATTCTATGATCCTATGATTCTAGGTTATTTGATCAGAAACTATATTCCAAAACTTAATCATTTTAATGCAATCAGTGTTGCGCAGCAACCAACGTGTTTTCATGATGAGCTGCACCATATATGCACAACTGGCTGGAAAACTGCCAGGAGGAGAGGGACCTGGGGGTGTTGGTCAACATCTGACTGAACATGAGCCAGCAGTGTGCCCAGGTGGCCAAGGCGGCCAATGGCATCCTGACTTGGATCAGAAATGGTGTGACCAGCAGGTGCAGAGAGGTGATTCTCCCTCTGTACTAAACATTGGTGAAGCCGCTCCTTGAATCCTGTGTTCAGTTGTGGGCCCCTCAGCACAAGAAGGATGTTGAGGCTCTGGAGAGAGTCTAGAGAAGAGCTACGAAGCTGGTGAAGGGGCTGGAGAACAGGCCCTATGAGGAGCGGCTGAGAGAGCTGGAGGTGTTTATCCTGGAGAAGAGGAGGCTGAGAGGACACCTCATTACTCTACAACTACCTGAAAGGAGGTTATAGAGAGGAAGGAGCTGGTCTCTTCTCCAGGAACGGCCTCAAGCTCCGCCAGGGGAGATTTAGGCTAGAGATTAGGAGGAAGTTTTTCACAGCAAGGGTCATTGGGCATTGGAATCAGCTGCCCAGGGAGGTGGTTGATTCACCTTCCCTGGAGGCGTTTAAGGCACAGGTGGATGAGGTCCTGAGGGACTTGGTTTAATGTTTGATAGGAATGGTTGGACTCGATGATCCAATGGGTCCCTTCCAAACTGTATCTTCTATGATTCTACAATTCTATGAACTATTTTCCGAGTACTTTTTGACCGTGCTCGCACACACCAGAAAACAACCTGTTCCCGGGAAAGCTCCAAACCAGATTGCATTCACAGACGGAAAAAAAAAAAAAAAAAAAAAAAAAAAAAAAAAAAAAAAAAAAAGCAGCAGAAATAATCTGTCTGTGCTTTCTGTCTGCTGGACAGATGAGCAGGGCAGTTGCTGAAACGTGTTCTGAAGATACCACAGCATGAAATCTTGAAAGTCACTAACTCTAAATTACCCCTATGTGTCTGGAACAGAAGTGAGTCCAGGAGGGAGAGGGAATAATTTGCAACATGGGGAAATTGTGATTACTGCAGTAAAGTGCCCGTGTTGCTGGAAGGGTTAGAGGCGTGATATCCTTCCAGTATGTCCCTGGCAGTGAGGAGGCAGCTATGTGGCTCTCCAGGATAGAGGTAAACAGGTTATCCATCTGTCTGTTGAGATCCCAGCAGCTCCCACGTTACATAGAAAGGCCCTTAGTAAGGTATTCTATCTACATGGGAGTGAGCATAGTGCTGAAACCTCTCCTGTTAATGTGAACATTCCCTTAAAATCATGTAAGACATTATTTTTTAAAAGTCATTTTCAGGCATACAGCTCCTGGACTCACTTCCATTATGCATTTGCCCCATCAAGAAGCAGGAAATGAAAACCTTAGACTTCATGAGGTTTTTTCTGTCCTTTTCACAACTCTGATTAAACTTGTTATTGACTTTCCCCAGCTTACCAAATTTTGCTCCTGAATGCTGAGGAGAGAAAGCATCTCCCAGGGGAGACAGGATGAAGGACACACTTCTCATTTGTGAGAACTTTGGGTACCTCATTGAACTCTTAGAATTAAGAGAGAACAAATCTACTTGTTGCATTTAAAACAAAAGAAACAAACATGAATATATATATATATATACATTAAAAAATTAAAAAAAAATCAAAACACCTGCCTATTATAATACTATTTGTGTTTGGAGACAGGATATTTCTGAATAGCATGAAAAGTTTTCGCCACCTACAGCTCCTGAGCAGCTGGGCTCTATTGATTGCCATTGGCTGGGGGAACCAGCAGCCACACAGCCGATAGTACCCTGGGTGCTGTTTTGTTCCATTTCTTGCCGCTGACATTTTTTGAAGCAATATTTCAACAAAAGCAAAAATACTTATATCACCTCAGGGAAAAGCAAGCCCGCAGTGAAATAAATATCTCTTTTGTATCAAAGTGATTCGCAATTCCTTTGATAAATCTTATCACGGCTGAGTTTTTCTGCATTGAAACAACCCCATGAAGGGCTAAAAGAATCATCTAAATGCATCTGAACAATTCTGTTTATTTTGTATTCAACAGCGCATCCCACAAGCCAGTGTAGCATTTCCATTAGTCTTTAAAAATAGTATTAAAGGATGTTTCAGCCTATTTAAGTTATGTCTGTTTTCATTTAAATTAGTTGCTAAATAGCAAGTTCTGTACCATCATTATGCTGTAGTATGTGACTGCTAGAAACACACTTCAAACAAAACAAATCAAGGAACCTGGAAATCGCTACAGCAGAGCAAAGACATGTTTCTAGGCAAAAATAAACAGAGTACAATGGCAACTCATCAAAAGTATGATAATAAACCAGCCTGTATTCCACGTGCAAAAAGAATGATACATATGGATTATCTAATTTTACCCTTATGAGGTTTTTCTTTATAAAACAATAACATTTGCAGTTTCCCTGCTTAACTGGAAAAGGACTAATTACCTTTTTGGTGGCCTATTTTGTCAAACCCAGCAGTTCTCTGAGTTTTGAGCTGTCTCGGAGTGAGACAGCTGGAGCAGATCCCGTAGCACTATCCATCACCCTGGCACAGCTGCCGTTCCCAGCAGAAACCAGGGTTTCACTGCTGGCTCTGGACACCCTCACTTGCAAAACCTGAACTCAAATTAAAACCAGAGGGGGTTTTATCCAGAGGTTCAGTGGCTGGTTCAAGAATGGAATGGACAGCTCTTCCACAGGGCGCAGTGTGGCTAGAGGCAGCCGAGAAGATGTAGGATTTGCAGCAGCCTCAGTGGAATAAAATGTCAATTTATTACTGAACTATGTTATTTCTCAAGTTGGTCATTGAAATGGCACAAATGTGCCAGGAGCCTGGAGGATGCAAAATTTGGGGCAATTAAAACAATGAAACTGTCTAACCTGTCACTAATTTAGTATTATTTTCCCTCGGAGGCCTTACGGATTGATTACAGGAGGTTTCCAAGGTCTCTTTCTCACTGCACAAGGAAGCAGGGCTAAGAAGCCCTGGATGCCCCATACCATGCTGGGACCCATCAGGCAGCACAGGGTGGGTAAGCAGACACACCTAGCAGGGAGACAGATCATCTCAGTTCCAGCTGGGAGAATTCAGAGCTACACTCTCCTGCCCTCTATGCCATCTCAGATGAGGAAGAGGGGGCTATAACAAACTCAAAAGAATCTTTGCACTGAGCCTGGCACTTAAGAGTTTACCTCCTTTACTGTCACCACATGCTTTTCCACAGCATACAGAAAAATATTAGTGTTGACCTCGACAGGAGTAAACTCAGAGGATCAAAATTTGATCCTATTGACTTATCAAAAAGTCTTCCTTACACCAAAAATAATCCCTATATTGTACATTCATAGAATCATAGAATCATCAGGTGGGAAGAGACCCACTGGATCACCGAGTCCAACCATTCCTATTAATCACTAAACCATGCCCCTCAATTATTATATGAAATAATATATTATGAAATAATATATTATCAAACTACAACAAAGCAGCATTAGGAAAGAAAAGCCTTGTGTAAGGCACAGTTAAGCAAATAACTGGACTCTAAGAATGCACATGCAAATTGATCTGGAAATATAAAAAGCCATAGAGCAAGTTCGGCACCTCCTTCTCCAAGTAATGCCTGAAGACTACTACTGTATTAGCTACTACTATCATTTTGATTTTTATCCCTGACAAAATAATTTAGCTTCCCATAGTTTGCAGCAAGTTCAAGTGAGAATCTTAGTTAGCCATTTGTTATGCATTGCTTGGATATGGACAATTATTTTCCAAACAGAATCAGGAATATTTTATTTTTGTACCTACTGGTCTCGATCATACACAACCATTTGCTTTCTCAAAAAGCCAAACCAGCTTTCTTTGAAACTCCTATAAACCCAGAAAAAGCACCCCCTGCTATACCGGTTTCGGTAACTGAATTTTCAGAGTATACTATCTACAAATTAACTTTTTTTTTTTCTGGGATTTTTTTTGAGGGAGGAGGTTGTTTTGGCATGTCAAGGCACATTAGTAAAGGCAAAGAAAAGTGACAAAGTAACATTGAATGTAAACACATATGCATGATGTCATAAGAAGTGTAAAATACGTTAAATGAGAACAGGAAATCAGAGCACATGTGCATATTTTTACTTCATAAAATTAAAAAAGAATCATTCACATGCTTTGTTCTAAACTGACCAAGCCACCCACTTTGCTGTGGCAGCTGTTTGTCCTTCCATCTGATGTCTGTTTAACCTCTGCCTAGAGAGTAAGGATACAATCTCACATCCAAGAGACGTGATCTCCCTGGAAGACTGAATACGAGGAAGACTACTCTGTCCTATGTCCCATAGAATCATAGAACAACCAGGTTGGAAGGGACCCATCGGATCTTTTAGTCCAACCATTCCTATCAAACACTAAACCATGTCCCTCAGGACCTCATCTACCCGTGCCTTAAACACCTCCAGGGAAGGTGAATCAACCACCTCCCTGGGCAGCCTATTCCAATGCCCAATGACCCTCTGTGCTACTGTATTTTTACAAATGATACTAAGAAATCCCTGGTCACTTGGCAACTCCTGATTAAACAGAAAGTGCAACCCTGAACTTCAAACGCTTTCTAAAACTGTAAAAATGATGATGTATTTCCAAAGGAGTAAATACATCTTCTGTAAAGAGAAAATCCAGGAAATTTTCTCAATGTACGCAATTTGCATATATATTTACCCTCTAGAAAATTTCTCGCTTCAAATAAATGTAGGGAAATAATTTAGTGTATAAATGTGATACTCAATCCATGCAACAAATCACATGCATTTAATTCAACAGTGCTGTAAGAAAAATCCTACACAAGTAATCAAGAATGTATTAAAAATTTCTCTAAGCAGTATAGAAAAAGAAAAAAACTTAAAATTAAATATGTGATAATCCCATAAAAATATAACTAAAGGGCAATTGGCAAGGTGTGCTGTAAAAACACAACTAGCACTAAGGAATCAAAAAACTAAAAACCAGAAGAAAAAATTGTTTTGGAGCCACACTCAGTAACAGCTGATGTATATTCACAATAAAATGAGATGTATAGTGCAAACCTCCCTGAAAATAAAAGTATAATTTCAACTGTTTACTGGCACGACAGGTCTTAGAGTTAAAAAATTCCTCTGGCTGAAGAAAAAAAAGCATAAAGTTATTTTAAACCTGAGATCATAAAAAAGTTAAAAATTAATAGTCAGATATCTTCCATCACATTTATGTAAACACAAGACAGAGAAAGGAAAAATAAGACAATTCATTTCTTTGGATTTGCTTTCATTTCCCATTACAAATCGACAGAAGTCTTGGAAAGAATACAATCATCCTGGGTTCAACATGGAGGGAAAAGGTACCTGGTGTTTTACTCGTGACTCAAACCAGCAGGTAAGTACCAATGCTTCTGAAGAGAAAGCAATTTATTTTCTTGTGTCTGGTTTCTTTAAAATATATATTAAAAAAAATCATGCCCATCTTCCTCTTTCTAAAAAGACAGCCCAGCTCTAAGCTTAAGGAAGAGAAAAGAATTAACTCCTCATCTCAAGACAATAGGAAAAAGTGAGAAAAACCCAAAATTTCTAACCAATTAATAGCAACAACCTGGTAGAAAACTGTTAAAATACACAGAGATAAGCCTTATGACCCAATGGTTTGGGGTGCTCTGAAAAGCTGCTCATGATTTAACACGTAATCAATACCCAGGCTGACTAAAGAATCAGACTAACTAGCCCAACCCTTCAGCCACAGCAGTCTTCAGTATGAGATCAGCTTGAACATGAAGGTGGTCTCTTCTCCTAAGTGACAGGGGACAGGACAAGAGGGAATGGCCTCAAGCTCTGCCAGGGGAGATTTAGGCTGGAGATTAGGAGGAAAGTTTTTCACAGAAAGGGACACTGGGCACTGGAACAGGCTGCCCAGGGTGGTGGTTGATTCACCTTCCATGGAGGTGTTTAAGAGATGGGTGAATAAGGCGCTCAGGAACATGGTTTAGTGTTTGATAGGAATGGTTGGACACGATGATCCGGTGGGTCTCTTCCAACCTAATGATTCTATGATTATCTGATGAAGACAAAGAGCCACCCAAGTGCCACAAACCAGCTAAAGGTGATGCCTGGGCTAGAGCCAGCAGAAGACCTGATAGAAGGGTGACCTCTTCCAGCCTTGTGCTGCTCAGAACATGGTCAGCAGGTTCACAGAATCACAGAACAACCAGGTTGGAAGGGACCCATTGGATCTTCTAGTCCAACCATTCCTACCTAACACTAAACCAGGGTTGCTTCCTTGTGTCTTCACTTCCACTCAGAGATGACTGTCAGCCTAAATCACTGGGTCCAGGCAAGCCACTGACTTATTGATACATGCAGATTTTGAGGGGGAGAATGACTGGAAACGGGGGCATTGCAGAATATGCCCTAAAGGTAGGTAATTGTGAGAAACAGTTGCCTCCCACAGAAGACACAAACCTCTTCAGCAGTTCAGCATGAACATACAGTCTGCAGCAAATCAGAATCATAGAACAAAGGCTGGAAGAGACCCATTGGATCATAGAGTCAAACCATTCCTATCAAACATTAAACCATGTCCCTCAGCACCTCATCTAACCATGCCTTAAACACCTCCAGGGAAGGTGAATCAACCACCTCCCTGGGCAGCCTATTCCAACGCCCAATGACCCTCTGTGTGAAAAACTTCCTCCTAATCTCCAGCCTAAATCTCCCCTGGTGGAGTTTGTGGCCATTCCCTCTTGTCCTGTCCCCTCTCACTTGGGAGAAGAGGCCAGCTCACTCCTCTCTACAACCTCCTTTGAGGTAGTTATAGAGAGCAATGAAGTCTCCTCTCAGCCTCCTCTTCTCAATGCTAAACAAGCCCAGCCGCTCCTCATAAGGTCTGTTCTCCAGCCCCTTCACCAGCTTTGTTGCTCTTCTCTGGACTCGCTCCAGAGCCTCAACATCCTTCTTGTGGTGAGGGGCCCACAACTGAACACGCTATTGAAGGAGGAGTATTCATTCAGAGCTCACAAGCTCATGCCACAGTGGCAAGGATGCTGTTGGAAAGGTAGCGATCCTCATTACCATGCACGGACATGGCTGAAGAATTTTTCTCTAAAAAAGGAGTCTCTACCATTTCCCAGATATCAGAGACTAAAAAGTTAATGTCATCTGATGGCTACATTCTTTACCTTAGTGAGAGGCCTTGGAATAAGCTATCCATACCAAAATGACACGCTTTATCAAGTTTAAGCAAGTATGGGCTATTGAATTATTTCCGTATTAGAATTTCATATCTCGCTCTATAAAGATGGATTGTTCTGCTATTAGCTAGGTTAAAAAACAAGCGATTTGCCCAATTGAGAATGGATAGAAAGGCTTGGGTGGCGTATTGTGTTGGTTCAACTCTTTTAGAGACACTTTCCCCTTAACATCAGAACTGGCATTTATTTCTTTACATTCCCAGTATGTAATAAAACACAAGTGTTAGCTTTAGTCTGGTCTTTTTCTGCAGATCTGAACTTAGTTTGACTAGTTACAGAAAGAAATTAGATAGATATTAAAATTCCTGCAGAAATCTCATAAGTTTTACTTGCTCTGAGATATCCTGGAGCCAAGCGCAGGTTTTCCCCACACAAAGTCCTAAAGGCTTCTACCAGCAGTTTGGTGCATGCAATTGTGAAATAAAGAAATAATATACTATTCAGGACTTAAACTCATGAAAACAGACTTTAAATCTATATTAAGAAAATTAATTTGCCCGATCTTTAAAAGTCAAATAACTTTAAAAGCTGAATACTTAGTCAACTTACATGTATCTTTTGCAAAAAGGAAGAACTAAAACGTTCATATGTATATTTGTAAAATTAAATATAGAATTCAAAAGAACCATGCTGAAGCATGTTTTGAGGTGAGCACTTTAAAGATAATTATTGCATTTGCTTCCACAATTTCACAGGAAGTCCAGGGACCTCACGTCTTTAAAGCCTGAGCCAATACATTTAATTTACGAAAACCATCCTGCCACTTGGATTATTCGGCTTCCGGGCACTTCTCCAGCAAATCTGAAAGATCAGGAGCAGAGTGTGGGTCTGAGCATTGCACAGCCCCGTCCAGCTGCTGGGGACCAGAGACCAGCACTGCAAAAGTGTGACCAGGCAGGAATGTAAAAAGCAGCGTTCAGGAATCATACAAACAGCATCTCTTCCTATGAGGTTTTGCCAGCAAGGTTCCCAAGTAATTAGTAGAAGGTCCTACAATGTCAAGACCTCTTAAAAAAAGACAGCAAAAACACTTAATTAAAAAAAGAGAGAGTGATAGAGAGATCTGTATTCGGTTCAGAAGCACAATTCTGCTTAGTTTTACATTAACAGCTTTGGATGTTCCAAGGGTGTTGTTTCTATTGGAAAGGTCACACATGTTACCAGTTTCCAGCATTGCAGGCACTCTCCAAGCATAAATATTGACCCTGCTAGGGCAAATAAATAAGTTAATAACACGTCTGGGTATCATTAACCAAATACTAACAGCACTGCTTCCTCCCTCCTCCACTATCACCATCTCAAAACACTATGTCACCAGGAGAACATACTGACAAAAAGTGTAGGTGCTTTATAAAATAACTTAGTAAACATGAAAACCCACATAGCAGTATCTTGTGAGAGGCAGAGCCCGCGCTGGGCTGCATCACTGGGAATGGATGACATCCCTGCGCTATTCTCACTGATGTTTGCAGAAGGGCTTTGCTAACACAGCAGGATGCTCCCAGGGTTCACTCTGTTTGTGCTTTTATATCAATCTAGTGTTACTTCTGCTGTTTTGGTTTTTTGCTGTTTGGATTTTTTTTTTTAACCTATAACATATATGAGACTTTATCTACAATAGATCCATTAGGAGCTTTGACAAATACAAGGCTTTGAGCATTTCAATGAGATCTACCATTTCAAAAAAAAAAAAAAAATAATTAAAAAAAATAAGTAAACTATACCAATTTTGGAAAATGGATTTGAAAGTTAAAATATAAGCATCAATTTTTGACATGACTGTAGAATAATCGTAACTACAGTAATACTGGAAATAGCTACTTATATTAGTATTGAAATCGTAACAATATAGAATCATAGAATCACCAGGTTGGAAGAGACCCACCGGATCATTGAGTCCAACCATTCCTATCAAACACTAAACCATGTCCCTCAGCACCTCGTCCACCACCTGTCCCTTAAACACCTCCAGGGAAGGTGAATCAACCACCTCCCTGGGCAGCCTCTGACACTGCCCAGTGACCCTTTGTGTGAAAACCTTCCTCCTGATGTTCAGCCTAAACCTCCCCTGGAGTATGGGCTCCAACTCAAAAGAAAAAACAAACGCAGTCAGAAATATAACCTCTCACGTGTGACATTCTGAGTCAAAAGGTATCAAAAATACCCTAAATGCAGTTCTGCAGCCCAAGGTTATATATTTTGTCCTCTATGATTCTATGAAACCCACATCCAGATCTGACTGGGGAGCGAATCTTCTCCTTTTTTAATTGTGTTCTGTTGGTTTATCTACCTGATCCAATTTCTCTTCCTGATTCCCCAGATGCTGATGATGTTCCTGATTACTCAAGTTCTTCCTTTTCACCAAAAACTACCTAAGCGACGTTTGCCATGTGCAGATATGCAATACAAATAACGGTGTTTTTTAAACATAAAGGACCTGACATTTGTCCTTTACTCCTAAGTTAATACATATGTAGACAGAAATGTCGGCACAGGGATCCAATATCCTTGTTTAGTTCTTTGCCTCTTCTTTACTTATGAAGTCTCATACTTGTAGCCCATTTTTAGATTAAAAAAAATATCAGACAATTCAACAAGTGTTTTAATAATTCCATGACATATTGCACTCTACTTTGCAATATTTAAGCAAACAATGAAAGATGTATGAAAAGTAATAAAATTCCATAGATGAAAACTGTCAGGAATTCTACTGCTTAAACAAAAAATATGATAATCCTACACCTAAGGCATAATTTCATTTACAATATAAAAAACTGAACAGAACAAAACCAAGACAAAGCAGCATTACTGCACTTCTTTGTGTATCACCTGTCATAAAATACGCTCCTTCCTTCCAATGCAGCTCTGGAATAGAGTTAACATTCAAACGCAAACCTACTAACTCTGTCACTAGGAAGAAATTTAATAAATTGAATCTCAAAATATTAACATTATGACACAAAAAGCATGAAATTTAAAATCAGTTAGCTTAGGATTTTATTAATTACTTCACAGAAAAGAAAGCTAATGTCTCATTTTACCTAAACGATGCTTTAAAGCCAGCAGCAATCAGTCACATCTTGATCAAGCCAAATACTTCATAGAATCATAGAATCATCAGGTTGGAAGAGACCCACTGGATCATAGAGTCCAATCATTCCTATCAAGCATTTAACCATGTCCCTCAGCACCTCATCCACCCATCCCTTGAACAACTCCAAGGGAGGTGACTCAACCCCCTCCCTGGGCAGCCTGTTCATATACTTGAGCATATGTACATTTACTCCAGGTAAAAAAAAAAAACCCCTTATTTTCTTTTTAAGTTATTTAGTGAATCAGAGTTGCTATATCTGCTTGGAACTGGCTTGATTTTCATAAGAATCTTCCTTACCTTCAGAGCAAATATATTTGCAAGGCTCTACAAGGTGTATCATAGGGACTAAGCTAAGATTGAATACTAAATCCTTGCAATAAAAGGTCATTTTTGACAGATTGTCTGTAAGCAAGAACACAGATATAAAGAACTTCGTAGTTTGATTCTTCGCATTGCTGTTTGCTTGATAAAATTTTCTAATTTTGTAGCTTTCTTTACATTCATGTAAAATGCAAGACATACATTTCATAGAATAGTTTGGGTTGGAAGGGACCTTAAAGATCATCCAGTTCCAACCCTCCTGCCATAGGCAGGGACACCTCCCACTGGATCAGGCTGCCCAAGGCCCATCCAACCTGGCCTTGAACACCTCCAGGGACGGGGCAGCCACAACTTCCCTGGGCAACCTGGGCCAGGGCCTCACCATTTGCATGGTGAAGTGTCTAGTCTAAATCTAGTCATCTTGTGTCTAGTCTAAATCTGCCCCTCTCCACTTTATACCCATTCCCCTTAGTCCTAGCACTACAAGCCTTTGTAAACAGTCCCTCCCCAGCTTTCTTGTAGGTCCCCCTTTAAATGCTTGAATGTAGATGTACTTATTTATGGTTGGAATCGATCCGATGGGTCTCTTCCAAGCTAGTTGTCTATGATTCTATGATTTCAAACCCTAATTCTAGCTATTCTTTATTATTTCTCTTAGAAGGCAGAAAATGGCTCCATTTTGGAGGTGGAGCAGCAGTTCCACCATGCTGTACCAACGCAGTACATAGAGTTTGTAGAACAATACAAATTCTTTCTAGCCATTTCCTTTGATATAAATTGACTTTTGTGTTGGAAGAACGTGATCCCCTTCCTCCACACCAAAGTCATGGCAGAGATGAGCAGAACTGAGCCGGTGATGGTAACTCTGGCAGACCCAAGCAATAAGTGAGCCTTAAAACCTTTATTTTTCCATTCACGTATAGCAGAAATCCCTTAAAAACATGCTAGCTTTGCATCAGCCACAGCTACACAAATAAACAGAGAGACAACAGCATCAGTGTGCCCACGTGCGTGCAACATCTACGTACTTCACTTAATCTTCTAATGACTCACTGAAACACCTCTGCAAAAGAAGGGGAAGTGCAGAAGCTGTAAGACTTTCTCTTAATGAGAAATGTGTTTAAAAGTAAGTTGACGTAGTGAGATAAATTGTTTGCAAGACAGAAAATAATTCTAAGTGTTACTTTAACACTCCACAGGGCAACCTCAGTATAACTCAGGATATGAGTATGTTATGCAGTAATAAAATATACACTGCCTATGCACTTCAGAGGCTTACAAAGACCCAAAAAGAAAAAGGAAAACTGTGAGCGGTTCTTTCCCTACACAGTTCGACCTATAAAAATGCTAAAAACTGAATGGCCTAGATAAAGAATGGAAATGCAAAGCAGAAATCGGGAAAATAAAACCAAAACCTCATTCATCTGTTGTTAATAATCACAGAAAACAGGCAAACTACTTTGGAAATTCAATTTTCCATTTAGCTTCTGTGTGTACACACCAGAATAGCAGGCAGAATGCCAATATTTTGGCATGTGTTAAGACAAGCAGAATTTCCTAGGACTGAAAGCATCCCAGAAGCATCCTGCCATTTGTCATAATTTTATTAAGTAGTGGAAGAGCCACTGCCACTGGTTAGGCTTATGCTGTGCTACTTCACAGCATCATGTGCCTGTCTGGAGAGGCAGCTCGGAATGAAGCCTCAGTCCACCTGAACAGTTAAAATTAACCCAGTCTTCACCTTTATTCCTTACAGCATTGCAACAGCATTACCTCCTAGGTAAAGCTAAACACCAAATTGCATCTCTCCAAAAATTTCTCTTTTCGAAATACCAAAAGGCTCTACACAGACAAACAAACAGAAGAGAAAAAAGATACTAAAATAGGCATCAAATCTCTGCCCATGCTGGATATGAGCGACTATTTTGATTTCACCTAATCCATGTGGCTTTGGGCCAGCTGAGGATCTGATTTTTCAAACATGAGCTGCCAACTGATTTCCTACATCAAGCAATATTTCATCATTAGTTCTCCAGAGACAGGAATTGGCACAGAGCTCCTGAAGCCCAGGCTTTCCCAGGGTCTGAAGGGGTTCGGTTTAAATTAGCTATGCAGGTAAGAGTAGAGAAGGAGTTTGGATTTAAGTTTTAGAAATCAGGAAAAGGATCTAGTTACATCAGTTTCACAAACCAGAGTAACATAAAACCACAGCAATGTTATACTGGATATAGTGGGAAGATTAAAAAAAGTTGATTGTTCAGAGCCTTAGTAGGCAGTTTAACCACTGAATATATTACATTTTCAGCCCAACTGTGCCCCAGCTATAGCCAACTTGATAGACATTTCATTAAATATATTTAAATTTAAATAATTTGAGTCAGTGCACACATGAGGCGTATGATAGCAAAAGCTGGAAATGTTTCTAAACAAAGTTTTAAAGAAACAAAGTTTTCTTAAATATAAGAACTTAAAAGCTAAGGAACTGAGAAATCAGAGCTGTGTATTAGGGTCAGAGGACAAAAATATGTCTTCAAATGTTAGACAGTGTGAAAATCCTATGATGTCAATATTAAAGTACTACATAGTAATTAAATAAAGCAAATTATTCTTGCTCTAAGCTAGTCCAGTTTATGTTGACACATGCTAAGACTAGAATGGTCTATGTAATGACAATAAGGTTTTTTTAACAAAACAAATAGTCCATTATTTGCATCTCCACTTTGAGGTGTTCCTCTTCTGTTAAGCTTTTTCTTATTTCCCCGCCTTTCAAATTATATCTCTACCAATTTCTCCTAAATCTTGAAAAGCAACAATTAAAATCCACTCATTAAATGAAACATTAACTATAAAAATAAACAGAAAATGTCAAGGACAAGGAATTTATGCAAACCTTCCAGAGAGCAGGTAAAGACAAATCTTGACAGGAGACTTCTTTTTAACTAAATGGTATATTCAGTTCTTGACTTTGGTATAAACAGAATTGCAGTGAACTCAAAAGTCTGGAGGTGGGTGTGTTTAGGGGCATTTTTATTAAGTAATTATCCTGTTATGCAATACATACTATTTCTTTGCTGTTAAAAGGCAGATTTAGGCTGTTTTGCTGCCATGCCAACCCTGTATCTGAGAAGCACCAAGCACAATTGAATAGAAAACCAAAAAGAACACCCCCCACACAAAAAAACCCATCACCATTAAAACCAGCACTTACTCACCTTCTATGTCAGTGGTCATTTTTGTCTACTAGGCCCAGGAATCACTTCACAATTAATTTCCTTCTGAGCAGAGAAGCTGAGACAGTTTCTCTTCAACCCCAAGTCCTGCACCATCACCTTCCTAACCACAAGTATCGGTGTCACAGCATTGCTGTCCAAGTGGCACTGACAGGGAGAAGAAGGTCTGGGGCAGGTAGGCGCATGTTCTCCCTTGAAAACACCAGAAATAACACCACAATAAGCCCACATTCATGGCTGGTTTGGATGAAAAAATAAACCTTAGCCTCCAGAAAAGGACAGAAGCCAGATTCAGCAGGTCTTTTGCCTAGGAAACATCATTCAATTAGCATTTCTAGATTAAGAAGAGGATCCAGGGGTACCTCTACTAAAAGCCATTCCTAGTCTATGCTCAAAGCTGCCTGGAGGAGAAGGACCTGGGGGTGTTGGTTGACAGACAAATGAACATGAGCCAGCAGTGTGCCCAGGTGGCCAAGAAGGCCAGTCGCATCCTGGCTTGTATCAGAAATGGTGTGACCATCAGGCCCAAGGAGGTTATTCTCCCTCTGTACTCAGCACTGGTGAGGCCACACCTGGAATCCTGTGTTCAGTTCTGGGCCTCTCACCACAAGAAGGATGTTGAGGCTCTGGAGTGAGTCCAGAGAAGAGCTACGAAGCTGGTGAAGGGGCTGGAGAACAGACCCTATGAGGAGCGGCTGAGAGAGCTGGGGTTGTTTACCCTGGAAAAGAGGAAGCTGAGGGGAGACCTCATTGCTCTCTGTAACTACCTGAAAGGGGGTTATAGAGAGGAGGTTAATGGCCTCTTTTCCCAAGTGACAGGGGACAGGACAAGAGGGAATGGCCTCAAGCTCTGCCAGGGGAGATTTAGGCTAGAGATTAGGAGAAAGATT
Organism: Coccyzus lansbergi; assembly: GCA_033558105.1. NCBI lineage: Eukaryota > Metazoa > Chordata > Aves > Cuculiformes > Coccyzidae > Coccyzus > Coccyzus lansbergi. The sequence goes on along the minus strand of JAUMJK010001466.1, from coordinate 1,244,788 downwards.
TTCCACAGAAAGGGTCATTGGGCATTGGAACAGGCTGCGCAGGGAGGTGGTTGATTGACCTTCCCTGGAGGTGTTTAAGGCACAGGTAAATGAGGTCCTGAGGCACATGGCTTAGTGTTTGATAGGAATGGTTGGACTTGATGATCCTATGGGTCTCTTCCAACCTGGTTGTTCTACGATTCTATTTTATTTGCACATGCCTACGTCCTGAGCAGGGCAGAATCTGAAGGAGATCGTTTCAGCAGGGCATTCAGCTCCAAGGCATGGAACTGGTCTTTAAGTAGACAAAGGTTAAGTGTCCTCTGCTCTTTCTGAAGCAGCATAAAATAAATGCACATGTAAGTGATGTTGTCCTCACCAGGAGAGATACAATATGTAACATTTTGCCACAGCTACTGTGACCCAGAAAACTAAACATAAATCACTGCATCAGAAATCAGCACAGGAAAACAGTGGCTCAGTGGACAGGTATTTGGCAAATCTACTTCTTAGAGCAAGGTTAAAATAAATCCAGCATTTTCCCCGTAATGCAATACATTATGCTGACAAGATAGCTGAAAATGCCATAAATAAAATGGAGTTTATCATCTTTTATCAGTCTCTTGTGGATAATATTGTATATTTCAAGAACATCTTCTCTGGCATCAAATATAATTCAGCAGAAAAATGGACTTTAGTTGCTCAAACCAAACAATGGAGGAGGGAGATCCTGCATTTCAGTTGTACTAATGAATTAATAGATCTATAGGATATTTGCGCTTAAAAGAATAGCAGCTAACAGCCCAGTCCCCATCCCGGTCCCAGGTATAATAAACAGTGACAGCAGGACAACAGATGTTACTGCTTTAAACTGTGTAGCCTTTCATTTTTGAAGATGAATAAAAAGAAATAAATAATTTTGTTTATCTTTTCGACAGAACTTGCTCATTTTCTAACTCCAGAAATCTGAATATTCATTACTATTGTTTGCATAGGGGGTTATCCTCAACTACATTACAATTTATAAAATTTAAACTTCTGCTAAATTGCAGACTCGAATGGATACTTTGCTTTTAATTTCTTTCAAGACTGTTAACTATCTGACAATAAAGGATGCATTCTTCAGCTGTGTGATACATTTATTTACTCGGCTGTGCTTTTGGAACTCTCCGAATGTTTATAATTAGGTTGTGTAACCATGCGAACCTTCAGCTGGTGTTTGCTGTTTTTAAAGCAGTTTTGTTCTGCATTTTGAAAGAAGGAAAAGCTACAATGCACCATGAAAATTATGCAGTAGTCCTTAATCTACACTTCCAGGAAAAAAAAAAAAAAGAAAAAAAAAAGCCCATTTAGAAATTATAATTGTGATATTTTAAATGCTGCTTAGGTGCAGAGAAGAGTGAGGCTTCCTGTCACAATGCAGATGCAGGCAGTGATGCTTAATCTTTTCCAAAGCCCTTGCCAGAGGTTTCCTGCCCCAGACCCATTCCTGCACCAACTCTCAACAGGTGGCACATTCAAGTGGGAAGTTCTGCTCCTGAAACATTAACTCCTGGAGCAAACCCTCAAGAACAGCAGGCTTTAGGGCACTGCTTATACATTTACAGGCAGTGCGTAAGTCCTCAAGTGGACGTGCATCTCCAAGCACTTTGGCAATAGCTAGGTTGTGTTTAATAATTATACTTGTGCATGCACCCTCCAAAAGCATCCAAGATGTGCAGTTGCCCAACAACCTTCAGGTCATAGAATCATAGAATCAACAGATTGGAAAAGACTCTTTGGATCAAGTCCAACTATTCCTATCAAACACTAAACCACATCCTTCAGCACCTCATCCACCTGTCCCTTAAACACCTCCAGGGAAGGTGAATCAACCCCCTTCCTGAGCAGCCTCTGCCAGTGCCCAATGACCCTTTCCATTAAAAGATTTTTCCTCAAAAAATAACACAAGGTGATAAACAATAAGAGGAACAAACGCAACCCCATCCCCATCATGTCATGAACAAACAAAGAAATGTGCTGTCTGCCTTGCAGGACATCAGTGTAGTTTTTATTGCAAAACCTGATGCTGGATTTTGCTGCTCTGGAGTCTCCCTGCTGTGTTCAAGCCAAGGGCTGCAGAGCAGCAAGAGAGGACCTAAATTTTTTAAGGCTGAAGAAACAGAAGCGCATTGCAGCAGTGCTGATACATACCTGCCTCTTGTTTTCTTGCATATTCTGCAAGCATTTTCATAGAAATGCTAGCACTAAAAATACCACAAATTAAGAGGGCCCCTTCAACGCCACGGAAGAGAGACCAGCTAAGTGTGAAGAGTCATAGAATCATAGAACAACCAGGTTGGAAGAGACTCATTGGATCATCGAGTCCAACCATTCCAAGAGTCATCTTGTCACATAGAGTTGTCCCCATTTAGGCCTCAAGAAATGGAGTGTTCCCTTTTTGCCTTTGGAAAACGAGGCATTTTGCAAATTTGGATATTCAGCTCAAAGTTCTCCTTGTTTTTATTTCCAGGTATCTCTAGCCATCTACTTTACTGCAATAAGGAAGATTACCCTTACCTAGCTGGATCAAGAGAATCTTTCCAAGAAGAAAATGTTCTTCTGATACAAGGCTCCAAGAGTACAGGAGCATTTATCTGCCAGATCACAGAATCATAGAATCGTAGGACAACCAGGTTGGAAGAGACCCACTGGATCATCAAGGTCCTCTGGAACTTTTACAACAGCCAGTGGCAGAAAAAAGTCTTCCCTTGAGGACACAAGGAGCATTGAAGTCATCCAAAGTGGAGTCTTTCAAGTCATCTTTCTATTGGGCTGAGCCTGGATAAGAGCAGTGGTGGCTGCAATAACAGAAGTGCCAGCCCTGTGCCCTGCATCACAGCACAGGGATGAGGATACCTCTTCTCCCACCTGTTGAGCACCAACCAGGTGAAGCACAAGCCACTTTGTAGATCTTCACTGCTTTCTGAGCCCTGAAGGATAAAGTGTTTTCTAACACAAAGATGGCTTTAGGCTGGTGTCTTACTTGGCATTAGCTTTAACGCTTGGTATGGAGACAGCCCCTGGGGATTAACCTAACCTTAGCTTCTGTCAAGCTCCCAAAGGAAAAGTATTTTAACAGACAACTTCATGTCATTTATAATCTGGAATTAAGAAAATTTTTTTCATTATTTCCAGAAAAGACATTTTTTAAATTAATCTGGGCAATTTCTGCAGTAAAATGGAAAAGAAATTACCGTTTTCTTCCAGGTTTAACCATCTGCTAACGCACATGTGACTTCAAAGTCCTCTTTCATGTCATCCATAAACAGTCTCCACCTCATACGCAAGTATCTCCACCTCACAAATATCCACTTATATATCTTTCCAACCCAGAACTCTCCATATAGATTTTCTGGCAAGAGATGAGAAAACATACAAGTTTTCCTTACAACAATAACAAAAACTTATCATAGGCCATACTGTGTGTAAAGGTTGAAGCTTTGCCATCTCCTCATTCTTCTGTCACAGTTATAGCGAAAAAGTTATGGAAACATGTGGGTTTTCTGTTCAAGAGCTCAGGAAATAATAATGGAATATCAGACTCACTATTTACCAGTTTTTCCTTTGCTTTTTTTAATTCCCCCAAATAACCTCACAAACTTCAATTTTTTTTTTCTCCTTCAGAAGTCTTCCTTAAAAACCAAAACAACATAAAATGTAGACTACGCACTGCATTAATTCACAAAAAAGGATCAGAGGTGTGCAATGATGTAGGTCCCTCTGATCCCACAAACACCAATCCTCTGTGATCAGGAAAAACCTTTATTTAGCCAGAGGGAATGGGTTTGCAGCTCGTGCCTGCTTCAATAATGTTATTGCATTCAACATCACTGTATAGACATCATGGCAGAAAAAATAACATAAAAATCTAATCTAAAATACCAGCTGTGGAAATCATCAGCATTTATATGTGACCCACCTGGCAGCAGACGGAGTAGAACCTGTACAGACACCAATTAACTTTGGGACCATCTCTGGGAAGAGAGATTTGGCTCTACAGGGCTCCCCGCAGCATTAAAAACAGCAGTTTTGACATGATGTGGAAAGTTTGCTACTGTGCGAGAGCCCAAGGTATCCTGATGCTGCAAAGACACCTGAAGTCAGAAGCAATTTTTTCAAGTCTGTGTGTCTCTCAGCATTGGGAGAGAACATATTATAGTGCAGATTTTCTTTATTTCCCTCTGAGATTTATATAGGTCAGGTCCCTTGCTCAGCATCAGGCAGAGAATTGTACATTTCCACAATTGTATTTCAGAATGTATAATCAGGCAATTTAAGTATTATCATTATGGAAATGACGGCAAAACGTAGATTGATCAGCTGCCAGCTTACTCACACACGCTTGTACTTCAATGCTTCTAAGTTATTCCAATATTCAGCTCTTTGCTTTATATCACTGCATTTTAAACATACACAGTAAAAATTGGACTAAATAATGTGCTGCAGAGAATTCAATGCTTTGCCACCACACGGTCTGTGCAGCATACAGGACGCACGTGTCTAGATGAATTACTAAGGCTTGGGACTTAAAGTATTCAGGCATGATGGGAGAAAATACAACACACTGATGGCTTTCTGATGCCTCTAATAAAAACAAAGCAATTCCAGCAAAGTGCAAAGTAGCAGTATGTTCCCGTAACAAAAATAATGAGTTTGAGAAGTGGAAGAAGTATATACTAGAAAGAGAAGCCAAAATATATCCACAAGTCGCTTGGTCTAGGACTATAACACACTTCTTAAATTTTGTATCTACACCATCCATCCAAATAAGTTGCTAATACACAAGTCTGTCACAGACTGTAAGTCTGGTAGAAAAGATTGAAAAATTATGTTAATGCAACTCGAGCTGAGAATACTAAACCGAACCAAAGAAACCCAAAGACAGAACTTTGTCACCACAGAGGCTGCCGTGTACAAAAATAGCAATATACTGCCAAATCAAAGGCAAGACACTTTCACTACTGAAGTGCGTGGGAAATAGCCCATAGACATGCGAAGGCAGGAAATCACCCTCTTGAGCCACTCAGGAGCATCCCCCAAGGAAACCTCACAATGCTTTCTGTCTCTAGAATGAAGGCGAGATTAGTAGGTGTCTCTATCTGCTTACATAAACTGCCACTGACAAAAGACATTAGAAATTAAAATGCCTGTTCAGGTGAAGTCATCTATCAGAATCAGGTTTCACAGTGTCATACAATATATCCCTTACAAAGTCAAACACCACTCACTCTTTAGACTCCAGTTAACACTCCCCTGATTCAGGACAACATATTGTACACACGTGGATATATGGAATAACGTTTGCTTTCTTTTGAGACTTTATAAACAAACAAAGCAAAAATACTAAAAGCCAACCAACAAAACCAAACCAAAACAAAAACCCTACAAACAGCCTCTATTCCCAGAAAATCATTGAGCAAGACACTGACCCAACCCAAGCACTGAAGAGCATCTCCATCAAACAGTGCTGAAAGAGCCGTTTCACTGCTTGGAGATTATAGGACAGTTCAGTTTTGCCCTTCAGAAAGCTGTGCTGTAATCCCCATTGCAGGGGTCAGGAGCAAGACCTTGCACCAATTTCCTTCCCCAGCCACCCATGCACAGTACAGGCTGTGAGCACCCACTGCCTCAGCACCCCTGCCAAGGACACAGGCTGTCCTGGAGCATCTTACTGAAAAATTACAGCAGTCAACCAAAACGTACATTATTTGACTTCAAAAGATCATCTTAAAGAATAAAATAAGCTGAAGAGGATAAGCAGGGTAACAAAACCAATCTGCATTGTGATCTGCTCTCGTAGACCTGAAAGGACCAAGGTCAGGATGAGATGTCCAGCCCCATGGTAAGCAGAGAAAACATCAGACCAGGAGAGAGCCGAGTTCAGAGCCTGCTGTGCCCTCTCCAGGCAGGAGGATGAAAACATGTCTTCTCTCATACTTTTGGGACCCAGGACGTGATGTTGCCATGTGAAAGCTTTGGTACAGAAGGCACATTGCAGAAGTATGAGTCAATATGAGGAATACTTCATGCTTTTCCTTCAGGCACTGCACCCAAATCCAGTGGGCTGCAGTCACTGCACTGCCAAACCTTCGCTCTTACCAATTGTAGTGGAAGCCAGACAAAGCCACTCGAAATTTGAGCCAATAAGGCTGATCAGGGTGGGCAATGCCTACACAGCCAGTTCCCATTCCGAGACCCTTAGCCACATTGGGCTGAATAACATCTACCATTAACACAGTGCAACTGAAGTATATTTTCTTTTCATAAGTATTTTTCTCCCGAGGTTCATTGTATGCTTACAGTTTATCCTGTACTCGGCAGAATCACAAGTGCTGTCCTCCTCTACCACTTTTGCCTTCTTAGTGCCTAACAGATGTACATAAAATTTCAGTAAACTGTGAAATGAACTGTCATTCAACAAAGCCAGGCTTTGAATATTGTGTGCCTGCTAATACAAATTGCCAACAGCTTCTAAAAAAACCAAAATTCTTGTCACGTCTCTCTGAAAATTTAATTGTAGAACAGATTTTTAAACCTACGTGTTTAATTTTGCCACTCCTTGCCAAAGAAGGGTATCCATTAGCGCAGAAGTCAAATCCTTTCCACTGATCCTAATGGCAAATGCTAAGGAGAAAATGAGAACATTAAACCCTACTAAAAGGATCCAGATGATTTACCATGCTACGGTTTTTATTATTAAATTCTATTTTTTGTGACTGAATAAAATTAGGATGCTTAAATGCTGCATACCAGTGATCCTGATTAGTTGTATGTCTTGAGGGATATCTGAAGGATTCAGATAACCAGCACTTGGGATTACATTTAATTTCTATATGAATTTTGGATTCGGGGAAAACACATGAATTTCAGATTATCCAAAACTTTGATAGTGAGGTTTCATGCATTCAAATCTTGACTGTATTAAGGAATCGCCTAAGAGCTATTCCAAATTTCATGTGTCATACATCAACAAATGAAAGAAAGATTTAGAAATACATTAATAATATTGGAAAGTAAGCAAAAGAGTACCTATAATGAATTACATTTTGCACATAATTCACAAATAAGAGAAGCACATTAACCTGCTGGGTGAAAATGCTTCATGATTCCTATCCAATCGGATCGAGACTGGAGACCCTCCAGGCTTTTTTTACATCAGCAGGGATTTTAATTCACAGGTAAACCAGCTCACTTGGAAAAAAGCGGCAGGGATGAGACTTTATGGGGAAGATACCGCAGCTGTATTTTATTTCTTGAACCTTCACATGAGTGGTGAGGCTTTCAGAAGGGTTCAAATGGCCTTAAACTCTCAGCAGTATTGAGTGTTTTGGGAACACTACCTTTGATAAACACGTATGGCTGGTGCAACCTAATAACAAGCTTTCATGGCAAAATGCCCTGAAATCTTTTACAAGGGCTACTACTCTATGGAGAACTTCAAGCAGCAGTTACTGAAAACAGATGTTTTCCGATTTCTAAAATACCACGTTGTATTTAAAATAACATTAGCTGGCAGATCACAGAGGAACTTAAAAATATAAAACAATTAATAATTAAGCCACAAGACAAGCGCTAGATCAGCAGCAGCTGATGAATTCACACCAACCTTACAGTTGTACCCCAAAGGCGAGACTGGTGCTGCCACCAGCAGTATGTATAGGGCAGGGGACAACATGTGAGCCAGACAGGATCTCTACCCTTTCAGCAGAGACAGAGCTACTCACGAGGGTTTCCAAAGCTCAGTGTGGTAGTCTTTGTAGCAGTTTGTTTGGTTGAGACAAAAACAGTCCACATCCAAACGAAGACAGCTGCCATTTGAGCTGGCCAAAGGCCCTGTGAACTGCTAGATTTTTCTTTTAAGAGCAGGAAACACACAACCCAAGAACACAAGCCAGCCCTGACTTCAGACCAATACTAGTAAGAAATGTTGGCTTTCAATTCACTTGGAAGATTTCCTCCCTCCCACCCAAAGTTTGTCGAACTTTAGGGGCAGTTTCCAAGGTATATTAAGCATATGAACCTTCATGCCTTTAAAATACATATTTAAAGGCTAATGATACTATTTTACCACATTTATTCACTCCAAGTGATCCCAGCTTTCAATATTTTCTCCCTATATTAGATAGCTTCTCCTTGAGCCATCGAGAAAATGCATCATCTTCAATACAGAATCATAGAATCATCAGGTTGGAAGAGACCCACCAGATCATTGAGTCCAACCATTCCTATCAAACACTAAACTGTGCCCTTAGCACCCTGTCCACCTGTGCCTTAAACACCTCTGGGGAAGGTGAATCAACCACCTCCCTGGGCAGCCTGTTCCAATGCCCAATGACCCTTTCTGTGAATTTTTTTTTCTAATGTCCAACCTAAACCACATAGTCATCTCTTCTCATTATCACAATAGCAAAGATCCCGCAAGCCAAATAAAATACCTCTTTACATTGTTAAACTGCCTTGGTCCCCAAGCAATGCTGAAACACATGCCTGATTTTCAATGGTCACCCCAGAGAGCCCGCACCGCCCACACTTCCTTAACCATCAAAAAAAGGAAAAGGTGATTTTAAACAGGATGAAATTAATCTGTCATTAAGAAAATAGATGGGGTGTTTAATACCTGGAGTAATTGCAGTTACACATCACCAAGGCTGAGCTCGACTGACTGAAAAATTGACCATCAGTAAGAAGTGAAGCCCCGAATACCCGTTTGCTCTGTTAACAGCTGTGCTGCTCAAGGATCAGCAAGCCAGATGGGAAGACACAGATGCCGAAAAGCCAATGTAACCTTTCAAGTAGGCAACAGGGAACGCACAAAGGGAAAAATGGTTGTCAATATTAATGGAACATCAAAACATCCAGGAACATCGACATCAGGTGATCAAAACAAAACAACCAAGTAAAATCCCCTGCCAGTGAAGAAGGCACAATAAATGTGAGATAGCAGCAGGAATTATTGACTTCAGCCCTGGCTGCCTTGGGAGGCAGACTGGAACAGCACAGGCTATAGCAGTATTTGAAGCTCTAGAAGTAGCTCACCACATGCTCTTCCGAGACCCAACCAACCACAGAGGTACCTATCCATGGTTGCTCTCCAACATCACGTCTCAATGATAATCTGCCCACTTCTTCATCAAAACAGTGACAGCTTGCTGCACGGACTTTGTGACTTCATTACTTTATTTTTAAATATTTCAAAACTTATTCTTATTTCCATTTTTTCCAATGTAAGTGTGACAGTACAAAAGAAGAATCAAACATGAAAATTACCCGAAATTATTATTAAACAAATAAACACACCAAATTCGCTTGCAAGTAGCCAAGAAAAAAATACGAAGTTATAGCAACAGGTTGAATTCAGTTAGGCGGATGGACAATACAAGGAGTCTGCACACATCAACCTTGGCTCCACAGCCCAAGAGTGTGGGATGGAGATGGGAGTGCCACATGAGCCCCAGTCCACCATCCTTTTCTGCAGCTTCAAACACAGTTCCTCTTGCTGTGAAGGTGCCCCAAAAAAAAAAAAAAAATAATTCTAGACTGGCTTAGAATCATAGAACAACCAGGTTGGAAGGGATCCATCGGATCATCGAGTCCAACCATTCCTATCAAACACTAAACCATGTCCCTCAGGGCCCCACCTCCCCGTTCCTTAAGCACCTCCAGGGAAGGTGAATCAACCACCTCCCTGGGCAGCCTATTCCAATGCCCAATGACCCTCTGTGTGAAAAACTTCCTCCTAATCTCCAGCCTATCTCCAGGCTTATCTGAGGCATGACTTATTTGGCAAGTCCAGTCTGAGATTTTATCAAACAAAAATACTATTTTTACCCCTCAGAAATCCAAGCTGCTGCTGTTGTGTGATACAGCGGCAACATCAACAGCATTTCACTGTTGACTCAAAGCCAAAGTGACAGGCCCAAAGACTTCAGTCTAGGTGGACAAAATTACCAGCAAGATTAGACCTAAGTAGAGGGACTGCATTTTTTGCCTCCCCTGCTCTACTTGGGGAGAATGTGGGGCAATGCTTCGTGGAATACGGGAGCCAGAGAAAGAAGAATACGAGAGTGGTCTGCAAGCCAATGCAAGCAGGTAAACATAATCTAGGGAAAAAAACAAGATGGGATTTTCTTCCACTGTGTTCTGGGGCTCTTGATTAAAAACTGAAGTGAGATAATTGCCTAAGCAAGAATAAATCATTGAAATACTTAAAAATGACCACAGTATTGCATTATCATGTAATCAGCTATATTGGGAAGGCACAGCCCAGGTGTCAGAAAGAGCTCTTACATTATTTGGTGTTGTATTTGAATTTTTAATTTTTAAATTCTCATTTTAATAGCTCAAACCTCTTTTTCATTTTTCATTCATTTAAGATAACATTAAGGTAGAAGTACACATAAACTATCAAATACAGGAGGTGAGAAAAGAAGTTATTTTTTATATATATATGTATATATTAGTGCTGCACTGCCCTGAAGTTATGGGTCTGACAAAATAAATAAAAGCAAATACCTACAAGAGGAAGTTAAAACCCTGTCTCATAGAACCATAAGACTACAAGCTGTTATTACCCACCAAGTTATTCAACCCTGAAAAAAAAATAAACTTAACCAAAATCTTTTAGTCAAGAAGCACAGTTCTGGAGAAGAGATATGTGGCTTCAGTTTCCCAAGTTGTACAATACCAAAACATGGACTTGAGCCAAGAAAGTCCTCTCGTATGCATCACAAGTTTCTATAGTCTCAGACAACGGAAGCCTCCACAATAAAAGGTAATTTACGTCAGTCAGATGAAAGTATTTTAAAACCATAAAGATGGGTTTCAGAAGTCTACATTCAAAAGCCACAGTATAAATGAAATGCTTGAGGAAGTATTATTTACACATTGTGTTTTCAGAGAGCAGCAAAAGATTGTTCTAAAATGATGTTTCTAACCCCTTTTGATAAACTGTGTACACAAAGAATAAATTTAAAGTTATATCCATGAAGGCTGTCAAAACTACAGCATTTATTTACAGGAAAGAAGAACAATATTTTGACTGTTTTTGAGCAACCTTTCAGGAAAGGGAGCTTTTTGTGACTTAAATGTACACAGAAATGCCACATTAGTCAAAGGTCTATTTCCCCACTACAACAGGAGCATTACTTCGCAATGACCTCCAAAAGGCCTCTATTTTTCACTGAGGGTTGGACAGAGAATAAAGTTAAAGCCACTGCCTGCCTCCACTGGTCACATCTAAGCAGCATTTCAAAAGGTGTTGGCTTTCTTTAGAAAAGTTGTACAAGCTACTTTCTGGCATCGGTAATTAAAGATTTACCTATTTTAGCATAGCACAAACAAACATCCTTTAAAATGGAGTGATTTTCTTTCATGAAAATCAATTAGGAAAATGACAAAGAAGAGCAAGATGCGTTCACTGTAATCACTGTAATTCACTGCACTATTACACAAACAATTTAAAGAACAAAGTCTTCAAAGACCACAAGGACCACTCCCTTTAAATAGGAGGACAAACCCACACATAAGGGAACACCTGCCATGCAACAGGTAAAGTTATTGGAGGTACTTTTACTACCTTCATGTTTCAGTCTTCCTTAAGCAGACTTTGTTTTAGAAATCATGTGCCAATAAGACAAATAAAATAAAGAAAGAACACTTACCTGGGAAGAGATACAGCATTCAGACACCTCCTGACCAGGTCTGCTTTTCCTGCTAAAAGGACTAAGCAGTTTTATTCTGATGATCCCTAGAAGCACCTCTATCAAAAGGCATTAACTTCCCACATAACCAAAGCAACCACAAAAATGAGAGGTAACAGCTCCATAAGAAGCTAGGCACCACCTGAAACCTTTCAAACCTGCCCCAGCTTGCAGCTCATTCCAGGAACACAACACAGCTGGAGAGACACCATTTTGAAAGATTATTTAAGCTACCATCGCCACTTTTCAGTTTCTTTACTTTTCAGGGATATTGATGTATTTGTTCATAATAAAGCTGATTTTTTTTTTCAGTAGTTCCTGAGAGATTCATTTGGTGGGATGTTGTTATCTTGTTTGTTATACTTTATTTTCTAGAAAAGACCTGAGATGCCTCAGTTTTATTTTGTGTCTGTTCTGTGTTGCCTAGGCTTCACCTGGGAGCACAGCAGGACTAAAACCAACACTTATTTCCATCCCCAGTCCATCACTGCCACATTCTTTCAAGCCCTTTTCTCCACCTCCTTCTAACAACTGTAATCATGTGATAACTATATGGTTTATTGTTGCTGTATTTCAGTAAGAGATTGCAGGCCTATTTCTTACTTGAAGCACACATCCACGCGTAAGCATAACTTGCTTGGTTTTCTCTTCCAGAAGAATAAATTGTATCTTACCTGAAAAGCATGAACCTTTTTTTTCTTTTTTTTTCTCATTTTTTTTACTCAATTATCTCAATCATCCAGCTGAACTTAATCTAGCTCAGATGGGGGTGACCATGCTGCAAAACCACTGTCCCAGAGTGATGCAATCAGCAGTACCGAATGGTTGAATTAGCATCTGATGAGATGTGTTAATGTGAATTACAGCATGTATCTGTATCCCAGTGCATCCTTATTTCAGACTCAGTTGGGCTCCGACTTCAGCCTCTGTCCCCTGCAGGGTAGGTTGACTCCAGTTTCAAGCATGGCTTAGCTCAAGTTTTTCATCTTTAGGCAGGAGTGCAGCAGCCCCAACACTAACGCCGTGTTTTGATTCAAAACTTCTATGAAAACGTGCTTCCCTTCTTCCTTCTTACCCCAAATTTAATGTTTATTTTGTAGCTTGGCAAAGTTTAACCACAATTACTTGGGCCCATTGGCCAAAAGTTGAATATGATTTTAAATACAGAGTTCCAGCACACAGAAATACAGTAACCAAGAAAGAGTGATGGTGAAGAGCTGATTTGGGGCCTGCTCCTGCTGTAAATTCTAAAAATGTAATTTAGGGAAAAAAAAAACCAAAGGATCTTTAGAGTTATATTCTTTATGATGTAAAAGTTATAAATTTGGTCAGGATTCAAAAGGACTTTAATTTTACCTTTCAAATCCTTACTGAGAAAATACCCTTGTGATTCAGAAGCCTTAGCATCTACCAGTGGTGCTTGATAATTTATCTTCAGTAATGGTCCACCCCACTGTTCTAGTTTCTGCTTGGGTAATATTTTTATTGCAGCTTGTGGAGTGATAGGATTTATTTATGTTATGACCCTAGTATTAATAGATATGAATGAACGGGAAGCAGATAACACTCTGGTGTAAGCTTCTAAGCAGCCCTGTCTACAGCCATCCCTCATGTTCAGATGCTGTAGAGAGCTCAAGTGGTGCGATGCCATTATTCTGCAAATAACGCTTCTCTGAGTTCTTCTGCCCTTCAGAATTTACTGTGAAGTGAATTTTTAATTCACTCCTGCAAGTTCAAACTTCCAACAACGCCTTCTTGGGTCCTGGTGCTGAAGACAAAACAGCCCTTAAGGGATACTGGCAGACACAGTGTGGTTGGAAGAAACAGGTGTGAAGGGAGCCCATACTAATTTCCTCTCCAATATTTGTTAGAATTTAGAAAATCTGTTTGGTGTGAAATTAATGCTATTAAACAAGACTGGCAGAGCTGCTCTTCTCACTATCCTCAGCAACAACAAGAAGAAAAGGTTTTGCCATCAAGTATTTATGAAAAGGAAAGATATAGAGGTCTGAACTCAGCAGCAGATGCTTTGGGATGTGAAAGCCTCTATAATGTTTTTAATGGAGAGGGTAACTTTTGCTGAGAGCATTCAGAAGAACAGCTATTTATGGCACTTGGATTATGGAGGAGGCAGGTATATGTCCTCATTGCACACGAACCCAACTTTCTGCGCTTTAGAAGTAGGACTCAGACCTAGACTGAAGACAGAGGAGCCGAGTGCCCAGTACCCAGTCTGCTATACAGTCTCAGTTTTCCAATTTTGCAAATGTATACATGAAATTTTATTTCCATTCCAAATGAGAAGCACCCTATAAATACCTCAAAAAAACTTTTTTGTTCTGCAGATAGGAACTGTGAGTGTATCAGAGATCCAAAAAATGAGTGTTACTGAGCATGGGGCCAGCACTTCATCAGTTTGCAGAAACACAATAAATCATAGAATCAGAGAACAACCAAGTTGGAAGAGACCCACCGGATCATTGAGTCCAACCGTTCCTATGAAAATGGTCTGCACTTTCTGGGGTGGAGTCTTACAGGATCATTCACAGTAATTTTGGGAAGCAACACACACAGTCAATGTCTTTCTCATTGTAGCAATCCCATTTCTACCTGTAAAAAACACCACAACACCAAAAAGCTGCCACGAGATGCCAGCAACCATCCTGGAGCTGGGGACAATTCAGTAAGAGAAAATGATAGTGCTACAGCTCTGCTTGTGAAACTCCATTTGATTCTTGGTTACAGAAGTACCGGCTAATTGACAGAGAAAGAAAACGTATATTTTTTTTAAGCTCAGTAGGACTTCATCAAGTGCTTGTACAAAACAGTTCAGGCTTTATTCCATTGTCTCTTGACATTTGATCTGTACTACATGGTATAGTCTGCTCTTTTTCCACTGTCTCTCAGCACTGTCAAAAGTAAAATATGACTGATGTAGATAATAAGTCAATATAAAATAATTCTAGACAAATGTTCAGAATAACAATATTTGCCATCGTTTTAGTTCATAATTTATAAGTTGTACTGCTGTTGATGCTCTGATTACACAATATGCTCAAGCTTAAAAACTACTAAGAGGGCTACATGCTCTCCAGTGCAAGGACAGTAAGAAATGAACTTGAAATTATCAATAGACTCACAATGTCTAAACTCATGGGGGTGATATAAGCTGCAAAACATTTGGCTCCACTTCAGTGAAGACTCATTTTATAGCCCGTAATAGTAAAACTCACGAGCAAGACATAAGCTCAATTCCCACTCCAGTTAAATATCCAGGAAATCTGAGAAATGGCTCAAGCTGGCAGCCCTGAGCTCATCCCAATGAAGTTTCATGGAAGAGCACTCTGCCACGTGCTCCAGCTCAGAACAAGACAGGACAAAAGGGTGTGCTGCTCCTGCAGGCATGTGAGTCTATGGGTTTTAGAGACTGCAAAGCTCACAGTTGAAGCTGAGACAAGTACAGGGAATAAGGTCATTCCTTGTACAGGGAGCATGTAGATTTTGCTTCTGTCTCCTCATACCACAGTCAGAATATTTCAGCAGAAAGTCAAAGGAGACCACTTTTAAGCAGGAAAGGGCAAACTAACCATTTGGGAACAGATTTCTGAAATATACGTAGATGTGAGAAAGTAGAATTTTCATCTATTAAGAGCCAGTATTAAATATATTCTGCAAGACTGAGTGAAGCAGTTAAACTTTCTTTCACAATATCATTTTATGTGTAAATGGTCCAGAACCTCCAAACTCCCTTTACTGTTACCCACTGCAGTAATATTCCCTCTTCTTGCTTCCCCTTAGCGCAAGGGACTCCAAATCCTTTACGCCAGCGGGACAGGTAGGGGACCCTTTCCCAGCAACCAACAGTTAGTAAATCAGGCATCCTCCAAGCAAACAAGAGGTGTCTAGTTCAAAATACTAAGCTAGAAAAGATATAAAGCCTGTTCTTCCATATTTCAGCTGAGTCATTTGCCACCAAACTATTTCACAATAAGCAGGATAAATTGAAGGAGAATAAGTAACACATCCTCCAGAGGAGTCATGTTTTCTGAGCTCAATCTTGGTGGAACATGTTTTATGAATAGATAATGGTCAAGCCTGTTGGGTAAGGGCCTCCTTGCTGGGTGCCTCTGTTCAAGAGCTTGGAGAAGTAAGCAAAAGCAAGAGAGACGTCTCTGCAGTTTAGCACAGCTGATTCTGTGTACCAGAATATAGATGTGTGTGTTTCTGTGTGTTCAGCCTTCAGTACCGAAGTTCCAGGTGACTGCCAGAGGCATAACGTTAACCTTAACATCTCTGCAGAAGTAACAATTCCCCTTGGAGTGTAAATGCAGTGATTTGTGATGTGGTACGTGCCTACTAAGCCCCATTTCCCAGGAACATGCATGAATCAGTTCAGCTTTACGGAAATTATGATCAGTGAAGACTGTATAGTTACTTGAAGGTTAGAAATTAATCTTTTCCTAGGCTGTGATTTCAGTCAGCAACAGAAAGGCATTTGCCAGTTACGAAGCCTTTAGGCAGCCAATTGGACCATCCCCACCTTCCCCCAGCAAGTCTCCACCATGGTCTGAAGTAGTTGTGAACAAGGAGCCTCAACATAACTTTGTATTGAAAGAGAAAAAAATAGAGAACACAGTGAAAGACCATATATCACCTGCAAAAGAAAAGATAGATTTCCTGTCACTGCTATCAGTAAAGATCTTAAGAAACAATGACCATCTCTTTTTTTTTAATCTCTACCTTCGCTCATCTATTCCCATCTCTTTTACAACTTCTTTCTGTTGGTGATTCTATACTTTCTGCACTTACTATTGACCTTTTCCCACTATCTGGTTGCAATGAAGGGGTGTTTGTCGGTAACAAGCATATTCAGCTGAGGAAACACTGCAGGAGCCATCATTATACAAATACTAGGTATTTGAAGCAGTGTGAAATGAAATGCAAGCTTTGAACTTCAAGAACAAGCAAGTGATCCACAGCTACCAGGGTTGCTGCAGCAGGGAGAGACACAACTGGGGACACCACAGATGATACAAGCCCCAGCCAACATCAAATATCACAAAATTAGAAGTTGTGTGTTGCTACTTCTTTCTTCTCTTGGTAATCAGGCCAATACTCAGTAAGGTAGCTCAGGTACTGAAGTAAAACAAGTTGCAACATTGGCTCCGTGGTGGAATAACGGCTGCAGGATGCAGCCCAGAGCAACCAATCCATCAGCATCTGGCACTGCCCTGCTACAGAAAGCTAGACACCAAGTCAAGAAATGAGAAGCTGGGAAGTGACTTACTTCTGAAACAAAAAAGGTGGAAAAGGTAACGCACGTCTTCCTCTTTGATAGATACTTTGAAAACACCTTTTGTCTCATCACCTAACGAGTTGCTGAATTTGTTGATCTTGATGGCATCTCATGAGGATTAGCTGTCCCTTTAGAAGAAGGCTGTGTTTTTAGTGGCAACACCTCTGTTCTCACTCCTTTGTAGACCTCTAATAATCACTTCCTTGCCTTTTGTATTGCAATGAAATTCAAAGGCAAGCTTCTGTTTTCCACATTGACTGTCTTTGTTCTAACGTCATTACAGGTACACTAGACTTCTTCATGTGCATCATTAGATACCCAGAGGTCTACCAAAGCTGGGAAAAGTTTAATAACTCACCACATCCCCTTCTGCTTCTTTCAGTTCAGAATTTGGTGGAGGGTTTTTTGTTGGTTATTTTGTTTGACTTATATGTATAATTTCATACCTTTATTTTTCCCACTGTCACAGTGGCTTAGCAATTTACTCACTGTCAGGGCCCTGAGGGCACTGATAAGTCCTAATATCCCTGATATGCCTTCCTGGGTTCTCCCTCACACTCTGTCCATGGCCAAGAACCCTGTTTCGGTCCAGCCTGGAGCCAAAGGATGTAGCTCCCCAGGCCCACCACTGCCCTGGTTCTCTTCATTCCCTTCACCAAGCAGTAACAAACTTCGAAAATACAGGAAAGAGCTGCACGTGTTCTGGCAAACATGATTCAAAGTTTGAAGAAACATGGAGAAGTGTAGTGGACAGATGTAGCAAGAAGTGGTTACCAGCAGCATGCACAGCTGGACAAAGTATTCAACAATCTCATCAATTGGAGTAAGAAAAGAAAAGAAAAAAATCATAGAATCTTTTGGCTGGGAAAAAATTCTTGAGATAGGGCCCAACTGTACCTGTCCACTACTAAACTATCCTCCTGAGTGCCTCATCTACCTGTCTTTTAAACACCTCCAGGGATGGTGACTCAATCACCTCCTTGAGCAGAAGAAATTTTTCCTGATATCTTATCTAAGCCCCTCCTGGTGCAACTTGAGGCCATTTCCTCACATCCTATCACTTGTTATTTGGGAGAAGAGATCAATACCCACCTTGCTACAACCTCCTTTCAGGGAATTATAGACAGTGATAAGGTCTCCCCCTCAGCCTCCTTTTCTCTAGGCTAACCAAATATTACTATAAGAATACACACAGAGAAGGGATATGAATTTAACAAAGGTTTTGTGTCATTAAAGAGTTAGTTAAAGAAGAATAGTAACAGTAGAAGCTCATGTCCCAGCTGCCTGTGGACAAGCATGGAGAGATTTCTGGTATGCTCTTTCTGGAGCAGCCACAATGGAGAGCAATGTTTTATGCATCAAGTTCATTAACAAATGGATGGAGATTTTTGGATGGATGGAGATGGAGATTTTTGTCTAGGCTATAGCTATAAAAAGATCCCATATTTCAATGTCTTTCCAGCTACCATTAGTCCATCACAAGGCATTTCAGATAACTGATGGGAAAAGTCTTAAAAACCTCCCATAAGGTTTGTCTCTCCATTTGCAGACAGAGGGGCTACTTTTCCAGCTTCTGACACAAACTCATCACCAGTGTGGGGAGATCCACAGCTGCTACAACATCTGATAAATCATATATGCTTGGGAACTGTGTGCATTTTATATGGAGAGAGTCCAGAGAAGAGCAACGAAGCTGGTGAAGGGGCTGGAGAACAGGCCCTATGAGGAGCAGCTGAGAGAGCTGGGGGTGTTTAGCCTGGAGAGGAGGAGGCTGAAGGGAGACCTCATTGCTCTCTACAATTACCTGAAAGGAGGTTGTGGAGAGGAGGGAACTGACCTCCTGAGTGACAGGTGACAGGACAAGAGGGAATGACCTCAAGCTCCACCAGAGGAGGTTCAGGCTAGACATAAAGAAAAATTTCTTCACAGAAAGGGTTGTTAGGCACTGGCACAGGCTGCCCAGAGAGACTGTTGACTCGCCTTCCCTGGAGGTGTTTAAGGTATGGGTAAATGAGGTGCTGAGGGACATGGTTTAGAGATTGTTGGGAATGGTTGGACTCAATGATCTGGTGGGTCTCTTCCAACCTGGTGATTCTATGATTCTATGAAATCTGAAATAATCCTAACAGCAGATACCAGAATTTCTCTCCTAAACCTACAGCTGTGAACCCACCCCTCAATGCAGGCTCCCTCATCCTTCTCCATCTCTGCAGAACAGGTCCTCCAGGCCCAGCAGAAAATTGTGCTGGAGTCCCAGAGGACAGAGGAGCTTTTTAATCTGGATTATAAGGGGGTTTATTGGAAATTTAAGATCTGGGCTCATGCACAAGAATCTGTTCACTCAAGCAGAAAGTATAACAAGCACATAGGGAATTTTCTGTCTAAAAACCATGATTAGCATGTTTTAAGTACTACCAGTGTTAGGCAAGGACTAGGAACCATGGATTTGAGTTTGCAAAACAATTGTGTGCTAACATCTTCACCCGATCAGCTCCGGAATCACTCTCCAAGAACGAGCATCACAAATCTGAAGCAGAGTAATAATTGGGCAAAGTATATAATTTGCACATATTTGCTTTATTTATTTAAATTAATTAGTGCTTTACCTTTGTGACTATTACAAATTTTCCCACCATCGCTAGGTACTTTCACAGGAAAATTAGTCTCCTCGTACAACAGTTAATGCCAAAACAAGGTGCTTGCAAATCTATGCTTGTTGCCTCTTGAAAGCAGTAACAGATGTCCTTTCTGATCATTATTTTTGCACATATGAACCGGCTACTGAGAGGTTCTAACTCATAGATGTGTGTGTTTGATGCTTTCATTTCATTTGGAAATATTTCTCTTGGCCAAATGCAGTAAGAATTGATTCTGCAAAACAGATGGAGATTATTCTGCTGATCGCTGGTTCTTAGTCATAGTTCAGAATATTTTCTGTACTGTTCCTCTGAAGTATATTCAAGCAAAAAAGAAAAAAAACCCCACATTAAAAACCCTCCTACATTAAAATATACCAAAAGTTTGATGTTAAGCCTCAAGAGCTCCCAAAGAATTCGTAGAGGAAAGTTGATTTTAACTCTTACTACTCCAGTTTCATGTTGTAGTTGAAGAGATAAGGAGAGGCATACACCTACTCCAAGATAAAGGTTTATGTGGAGAGAAAGCACAGCTCATGCAGAGTGTTCAGCAGCCAGGAGTTTGCCCATGCTCCCTTATTAGCTGTGAGCACAGAAGGAAGCAGGAGAGGTTTTGGTGGTAGGAAAGTACATGCTCAACACTGCCAACAGATTTAAGTGCTTGCCTGTGTCCCTGCTTCCCAGGAGGTGCTAAGGGGCATGGTTTAGTGTTTGATAGGAATGGTTTGACTCGATGATCCAGTGGGTCTCTTCCAACCTGGTTGTTCTATGATTCTATGATTCGCTTTAGTATCAAAAGACCTCATGAGAGCTACAGCTGCTTGAACACACATAGAAAGGAATGGAAAAAAAAATTAAAAAGAAAAAAAAAATGTTGTCCTGAAAAAACCAAAACAAAATAGAACAATCAACACAGGAAACAGAAGCGAAGAAAATACTAAGATTAATAGACAAGAATCATGAGACTACAATGTTATGTCTGCAAAAGGCAGTTCTAGTGAATGCACATTATGTTGGGTTTTTTTTTTTAAAAAAAACATTTGTATGCAAAATGATGGTGCCCCAGGAACAAGTTGCCAACTAGTGGGAGACAATAAATGACTACTAGTAGGAAAAATGTGCTCTTGATAATTGTACCTTTTCATTTTACTACAGAGTCTGAGGCACAAAAAACATAACTGTTGCCTCGACAAATATAATATGCATAAATAAGTATCAGCAGGAGACTCTCGGCACTCAGGGACAGCGGCTAGAGAAGACGCTTCCTGTGTATGGCAATGTTTTTTGGAGGAGTAGCTGGAACACGTTTTATGTTGATTCATAAATGTGTCATTTTTGGATGGAGGCTGGAAATATGAGTGAAGATGGCACTAGAATGAATACCGGGAGCGTGGGAGACAGAAGCAGGGAGAGAGCAAAGATTAATAATGGAGATAAGTTCAGAGGAAGAGGAGACAGCCCTGAGGAATGATAGAGTGAGACAGGGAGGGGAAAGGAAGACTTTACACCTTGCGGAGAGAGACTAGAGCTGGAATAAAACCAGAGGAAGAGAAGAAGCTATGTAGTACTGCCATGGGGCAGAAGGGAATGATTGGAAAAGCAAACACTAAATAAACCTTCAACAGCTGCTTGTAAAGATTTTTTTAACAAGAAGTGTGCATGCAAAATTCTCCCTCAGCCTACAATTGTAATTTTTTTTTTTTTAAATATGGAGGGAGAAGGAGGCAGGACAAACAAGAACAAAACCAGCTCTAGCTCAACTGCCTCTACTCCAACCTTATGCAATCCACACTGCACAAAGTTCACCTCATCCTATCTTGTCCTGTGCTCTGCAAACTGCTTGAAATTCCACTTAAAATTCTGCTCTGAAATCTGTTTGTATTGGCCTTGCAGTCTTTTGGAACTTGACTACAATTTAAAACATCCGCACAGAGAAAACAAATTCTACTCTATTCCAGTAAAAGCTCCCACACATAACAGCAAACTTGATATCCAGCCCTGTAAAATAGTGGTTGCTCAAGTAATTAAATTTCTTGTTGGCTCAGGATGGAATACATAGCTAAAACTATGTGTTAAGATCTTAGAAAGGCACAAAGGTTTTGGAAATACAGCAAGACATCTCCTGGGCAGGGACTCCAGATACTGGACTCAGCTTCAGACTGGAACTTTGGCTTGGCCGCTCCTTGAATCCTGTGTTCAGTTCTGGGCCCCTCACCACAAGAAGGATGTTGAGGCTCTGGAGCAAGTCCAGAGAAGAGCAACAAAGCTGGTGAAGGGGCTGGAGAATAGGCCCTATAAGGAACAGCTGAGAGAGCTGGGGTTGTTTAGCCTGGAGAAGAGGAGGCTGAGGGGAGACCTTATTGCTCTCTACAAGTACCTGAAAGGAGGTTGTGGAGAGGAGGGAGCTGGGCTCTTCTCTCAAGTGACAGGGGACAGGATGAGAGGGAATGGCCTTAAGCTCTGCCAGGGGAGATTTAGGCTAGACAGTAGGAGGAAGTTTTTCACAGAAAGGGTCACTGAGCACTGGAACAGGCTACCCAGGGAGGTAGTTGATTCACCTTCCCTGGAGGTGTTTAAGGCATGGGTGGACGAGGTCCTGAGGGGCATGGTTTAGAGACCGATAGGAACGGTTGAACTTAATGATCCAGTGGGTCTCTTCCAACCTGGTTGTTCTATGGCATTGCACGGATCCCTGCCCAGGTACCTTCCCATGAGGCAACGGAATTTCATGCTTAGGGGAGAGATGGGTGCTAAAACAAGGTCTGCAAGTTCCCCTGCTCTACATCTGGTTAATTTCTGACAAATTAATTCAAAATAAGAACAATAAATCAGACCAGGAACAACTGTTAAAGTTAAGCCAATTTGAAAGACAAAGTGCAACAAAGTTTGGTTGTGCAGGAGATCCCTAATTTACTTCAACGCTCCACAGGAAATTCCAGCTGTTGTTTTGTAACCAGCTTTCTAACAGAATAGAGACTACCATAAAGCCTACAGAACACAGCCTGGTAGTATTAGACTTCAGATAACTTCAGGCATTTCAGAAGATGTCTTTTTACACCAGCATATTGTCTGTTTCCCTAGAAACAGAAATCGGCACCCACTAGTGTAGTAGTTGAAACTTGTGCTAATTTTAGCTGCTGCTGTTTGTTCCAACTTCACTTCCATTTTCAAAGAAACAGACACAAAAGTCCTGCGGAATTTCAGACTGCCATTTTGCAGGCCACGTGAAAACCCTGAATTTCCTCTTCATGCAAGCTCTTGTTTTACATCAAGCCACGGCAATCGGGAGACAGTCCAGATTTGCTCGTAGCTGAGCCCAAGCTCATACGAGCCTCAAATGGTCCTGGCTGGATTTCCCAGACATCAATGAAATCCAGGAGGGGAACATAGGCTGACTTTTCATCAGTACAAAGTTCTGCAGGGCTTTGCATTAGATGAGTTTCGGGCAACACACACATTTCAGACGCATCCAATTTTAAACCATTGTGCACCGTCTCCTTTGTAGCTTGATCATCTTGGCAGATTTCAACAGTTGGTTTTCAAAACTAGAAAGGGAATCAGAGCCTGAGCAACACCAGGCTGGTTTTTCATGTTTTATATAATTTTAAGTAAATTATGGGTATATTCCTTCAGGAATAGACCTGGAGATAACTCCTAACTTTTAATCAAGAATTTTGAACGGTACTAATGAGCTGCCTCTTAAAGCTTTGTATGCAACACCTCAAAGTCATTCCACCTGAAATTATATCTGTGCAGTACCTTTACAACTGTTCCCCTGGTGGAGAACTAGCATTCTCAGAGAATGCTGTAAAACTAAATGTGCAGAATTCCATCTTGTCTATAACCAGCTCTCATTCAGATTGTGGTTTTGTACTAATTACAAGCCACCTGAAACAGCACATTCCAGTTGACGTTGCTTTAAACCTGTCCTTGTTTATTTTGCCTTTATTCCTGTTTCACATCAGTTTTAAGCCTATTGTCATCATGATGTTACTAGGCAGCCATAGCTTGAACCTTCAAAGCACAGTACCAACTACTTCCTCCAATACGCTCCATGTCCTTATTGTCCTTATCACTGCATATTTAGGGCTGTGCTAAATGTATGATTCATTTTGATTTCTGCAGATCCACCCCTTTTGTTTTGCTTCATGGCTACAATCCATGCTGCCTCATGCTTCCTATTTCTTCTCTTTTGTGAGCTGGAAGCAAAATGAGATCGTAGGTCAGAGAAACACAATCTCACCAGAGACTCCTGCCTTTCCAGAGATCTTGAACCAGTGGTACATAGATTTGATTTGACTCAGCTGATGAAGAGCACTTAATTCCCTAAAACAGTATCTTCTAATCAGCTTTAATTACCTACAATCTCATCTTAGGTAAGGTGTTTGTTCCACAGGGGACAAGTGGTTTACACTGCTATTAACAGAAAGCAAGGACAATCATAGAATCATAGAATCACCAGGTTGGAAGAGAGACCCACTGGTTTGTTGAGTCCAACCATTCCTATCAAACACTAAACCATGTCCCTCAGGACCACATCCACCCGTCCCTTAAACACCTCCAGGGAAGGTGAATCAACCACCTCCCTGCGCAGCCTGTTCCAGTGCCCAATGACCCTTTCTGTGAAAAACTTCCTCCTAATGTCCAGCCTAAACCTCCCCTGCTGCAGCTTGAGGCCATTTCTTCTTGTCCTGTCCCCTGGCACTTGGGAGAAGAGCCCAGCTCCCTCCTCTCTGTAACATCCTTTCAGGTATTTATAAAAAGCAATGAGGTCTCCTCTCAGCCTCCTCTTCTCCAGGCTAAACAACCCCAGCTCTCTCAGCCATTCCTCATAGGGCCTGTTCTCCAGCCCCTTCACCAGCTTCGTTGCTCTTCTCTGGACTCACTCCAGAGCCTCAACATCCTTCTTGTGAGGGGCCCAGAACTGAACACAGGATTCAAGGAGCAACAATCCCACTATTAGGACAATGCAGGAAACCTCAGATACAAGAAATAGCCACCTCTAATACTCAGAAGCTGGGGACCTGACTCAGCTCCAAACAGACATTTACTTTGCACTAATCACCATGGTAGTCTGCTATGTAAGCAAAAGTTTGGGGGCTTCAGAAATCATATTCTGGGTTGAACTCTCCAGATTACAAACAGGTCTGTATTCAAACTGTTGGGAGTCTGTCCCTGATGATTTAACTGAAGTACTTAAAGCTATCAAAATAATATTTTTTTTAAACTTTGTTTCCTCTCATAGTTTTCTAGGTCCCTCTAGTCAATGGTTTAAAATCTAATATACATGTTGCTATATGTTCCGGATTAAAGAAAAATTTTGACCAAAATTTTATACTTATCATAGGCTCACAGGTGAGGTTGGGAGGGACTTGGCAAGATCTCTAATCCAACCTCTCACTCAAAGTGATATCAAAGATGAATTCAGACCAGGTTGGTCATGCCTCTCTCCACATGCGTCATGAAAACATCCAAAAATTTCTCAATGTATTAAAAAGTGTTTCTTTGTGTTCTTAAGTGCTTACCTTAAATTGAAGGGGAGGAAAGTGCTTTCAATAATAGAAGCATGGCTATTTGTTCCTGACTTTTCTGCAAAAAGGTCTTTATCTTGTGAAGAACAGTTTCTAATTGCTGAGTCTTTTATGTGTTCCTGCGCCTATAAAAGATTCAGCCAATAGTCTCCTGCAGTGTGGACAGAACACTGTGAAGAACAATATATTGAAAAGAACACAAGAGAGGGGTAAGTATTACAACAGGAGGTAGACTTAATATGTAGACTTAACTTCTGGGAAATGAGGTTTTTTAAATAGCTGAGCTAGTTGGAAGTACTCTGGGTTGGGATACAGGAGATCTTCTGGAAATAAGTGCATTATATTACGAGGTACACTATGTACTTCAGGTATGTTCTCTTGTGTGAAATTTCAATAACTTGAAATCTACTCACATTATTAGCATTTCATTGTGCTCCATCTTTTCTACCTCACCATATATTGTATTTCCAGTTGTTCTCAAAATGCTTTCATATCTATTTTTGGGTTTGCTATGTCAAATTTTGACTATGGGGGGGGAAATCTAGAAAGCAAATACTACATGAATGCCACTTCTTCCCCCACTTCCACCAAAACCCCTGCCTGTGGTAGCCTTGCTACTTTTCTCATACAGATCAGAAAGAATGAGCATGTGGATTGGAAACACTGTTTCATGACAGACACACACAGAATCACACAGAATCATCAGGTTGGAAGAGACCCACCGGATCATTGAGTCCAAACATTTCTATCAAACACTAAACCATGTCCCTCAGCACCTCGTTTACCCATGCCTTAAACACCTCCAGGGAAGGTGAGTCAACCACCACCCTGGGCAGCCTCTGCCCAGTGACCAATCACGCTTGCCGTGAAAATTTTTTTCCTAATGTTCAGCCTAAACCTCCCCTGGCGGAGCTTGAGGCCATTCCCTCTTGTCCTGTCCCCTGTCACTTGGGAGAAGAGCCCAGCTCCCTCCTCTCCACAACCTCCTTTCAGGTAGTTGGAGAGAGCAAGAAGGTCTCCCCTCAGCCTCCTCTTCTCCAAATGTTATTTAGTTATCAGCTGAATAAGAATACCCTGACTTAGGCTAAAGGGAAAGAAAAACTGAACAGAACAAAACAGAACATAACAGAAAAAAAAAAAAAAAAACCAAACCAGGAAAAGGCAACTTACATGAGCTTGATACGATTGGCAAGAAAAGGGGACATAGCTCAGTAACATGAAAACTGTAAACCTTGTCTGCAAGGCAACAGTGTGATCTTGGACAAGGTTGCATTGCAGTCAGCAGCACATGTTAAAATCCCTAAAAATATTCATTTATATTAATAGTTAGGTAAACTGAGAAGGCAAAGCAGAGTTGAAGTACCTGATGGGTTTTTTTATGTAGTATTAATGCATTGGATTTTTACAGGGAATTGCAGTGCCGAGTATGAACTTAGAAAAATCAAGCTTCAGCTATACAAGATTGTTACACGGTCTGTTTTTGTGTGCCTGGGAGACCAAGCCACTTTGTAAGAAGAGGAAAATTGAGTTGACTTTCCTTTAAACAGAAATGGATTGTTGGCCCTATCGAGTCATTTTAAATTTACAGAAATGTAAGCAAGAAAAACACGGACCCAAGAAGTTTGCCTGACAGAAATGAACTGCATAATAAGTGCAATGCTCTTAACTATAAAGGTTGCACTGACCTACTTGGTTGGTCGAGAAGGGAGGAAAGAGATTTTTGCCAAGCCAGAGCACTGAGTGTTTGCTAAAACACTTTCAGGGAGAACAGAAAGGGTGGGTGACAATATAAACATTATTATAAGCTAATAAATGGAGATGCAAACAATAGGAACAGTCAGTGCCCTTGTTCTTGAGCAATATGATGAAGACAAGCAATATGATCATTGGCTAGAATAAGTTATAAAAAGCAACTATAGGTGGAGGGGGAACGCTGAAGCTTTCCCCAGCACAGTTTTTCCCAGAATCAGTTTGCTGATGTGAAGCCACATTAATGTAAATAGGGAAGACTCTTTTGATTTTTAAATTTACAAAATTAATTACCTTAATTGTGGAGTCTTCTTTTATAATACAGCTTTTCAGCATAATTTTGCAGTATCTGGTCAAATGCCAGTTAAGAGTAAAATAAAGAGCTGTTAACTTGGCCATTATCTAATTTTAGTTTAGGCAGATAATTAGCAGGAAAATTACTCCATTCTGGTAAAAGAAGGTCTGATAATAAACTGTAGGAGTGGGAAGAGCTACAAAGAAAAATAAATGCAGACTAACAGCAACAACTTCAGTGGTCAGGGCATGTGCTCAGGATGGTAGGAGATGGACAACACGAGCAGCCCACAGTAGGCCACTCTCCAGTAAACTGAATAAGACGAGTTAACAATCCAAACTCCATTCATATAGTTAAAAACCCCATGTGGTCTGGCTAGGATAGATAATAACACAGCTACGGGCAAATGGCATTAATAGGTAGGATACCAACCATGAGTGCAATACAGAAATACTTGAAATGAAATATCTTCTTACGAGCAGAATGTGGTGGCCATCACCTCAAGTTGAACACCTGTACATGCTCCTTCAGCCCTGCACAGGATGCCTTTGACAGCACTCAATATGCTTCCCATTGACTTATACCTCTGCATCACCAGCTCCTTCTACAGCAGTGGCAGCCTCAGCTGTAGTAACAATTTCTCTTCCAGTTACAAAACCAGTATCTGCATCTGTACAAGTCGTAGCCTTTCCGGTTATGAAACCTGTCCTTGTCAGTGTTTCAGTGACATCTCAGCAGACCATGAAGCCTGTTCCGTCCTCTGCAGTGGCAACAGCATCTCTTCGGCCTGCAGCTTCAGTCCCCACCACAACAACAGCAACATCAGGACTGACAGCTATTCAGACTGTCAAGCCAGTTTTCACCTCTGCAGTAGCAATGTCCTCTCCCCAGTCTGCAAAGCCACTGCTGGTCTCTAAAGTGGAGTCTTTGGCAACAACCCCTCTCCAGCCTGTGAAACCAGGCATTAGAACCCCAGTCAGTATTAAAATCTCCCAGCTGAACTCCATTGTTGGGCAGTCAATGAGTGCTCAGCACGTGGTTAAAGTGAAACCGTTGCTAAGATGAATTCCTGTGCAATTTTTCATGGAAAGGGTCATTGGGCACTGGAACAGGCTGCCCAAGGAGGTGGTTGATTCACCTCCCCTGGAGGTGTTAAAAGGATGGGTGGATGATGTGCTGAGGGGCATGGTTTATTATTTGATAGGAATGGTTGGACTCGATGATCCTGTGGGTCTTTTCCAGCCTGATGATTCTGTGATTCTGTGATCTCCTGCCATTCTGGGTGTTTCTGGAAGATACTGCCTCTCTTTAAAGCACAGACCGAGTTTAATACTGTCTCACTCACTTTACAGATCTCCAATCAAACAATCTCAATGTTTTGGTTTTTTCCTTTATTCAGCCCAGTTCTCCACATCACGTGCCTTTCTCCCAAGCCTTAGAAGTGCTGTAAACAACTCCCAGTGCATGTGAAGTACAGCTCTAGCTTCTCAGATCAAGCCGATGCTCACAGGCACTCTCACAGAGAGGTCATTTTCCCTCAGCTATAGTCTCTTTTCTGTCCTACTCATCTGAGTCATGGAATTCGCATAGCATTTGTTTGAAAGATTTTCAAGGGGTTTGTACACAAAAAAAAAGACCCCAAGAAACAAAGGACTGACTTATCCACTTTTCAAACTATATTTTTTTAAATTATCAGGCAGGTTTGGGGGGTTGTAGGATTTTTTTTAATGCATAGAAACCTATTCATCCCTCCAAGCTGCACCTTGGACCATCCAGCACACCAGCTAATGAACCAAGTTTTCTCATTCAGTGAAACCCCTCATTCTGCAGAGCTGTGCACAGCATAACAAACTCCAGAGAAAGAAAAATACACCTGTTAATGACAATAATCCATAAAGCAGAGCAGGGAAACCTGGGCAGGATAAAGGCTCACCTAAGGTAGCATCCCTGCAGAGATTATGCTCCAGTTGCAAGAGGATAGAACTTGCTCTTGTTTTAAATAATGACTTTAATCCTGCCTTTACTCCAGCTGATTCCTCCCAGATCCATTTAACATTCCCAGCTGTGATTAACAATCGAGAGCAGGCAAAACTTCACAAAAGAAATCGTGAAGTCAGAACTTAGTTACAAAAGCAGGGGCTTTTCCATCAAATAAAAGCAGAAGGAAAAAAAAGAGAAAGGATTTTGCCTCTTAGATTAGATGTGTAAATAAAAAGCTCCGCTGCTATATACGTCTATCATTTGTAGAACAAAAAGGAAATTAAGAAATACTTAAAATAAATACATCCTGCTGTCTGAAGCAGGCATAAGGAGATTTTTTTAAGAAACTACATTTTGGGATGGAATCTCTATGTTTTACCTGCAACACAAGAAGCATTCACATGCCAATTCAAACTAAGTTAGAATGATATTTTGAAGCCAAAATCTATTTAAACTAGTCCTCATAAATTTTGCTTAATACTTTTATTTTCTTTTTACAGTGTTGACACATAATGATGTATGGATGAAAAAATGTTTTCAGAGTAAAATAGAAAATTAAGATAGTTTAGAAATAATTTTCACTCATTTTCCTCTAACTTCTAAGCTGCACAATCTAACTTCAAAATCTCTGTAGGCATAGGAAATTTGAACCACTAAGACTATAGGCACAGAAAAATCTATTCATAACCTTTTAGCAACTTCAAGAAGTAAAAAAAAAGATATATTATATAACTTTAAAACTTTAATGCAAATACTTTTTTTTTCTATAAATTTTCCAAGTTTTCTAAAGCGTATGACATATTTTGTTCTTAGGAAATTGATAAATTACTTCCTAGAATTTTGTATGGTTGACTTTAGTAAAAATAAAAACAGATTGAAAAAAATGTTTTCTGTTTACTGCATCTACATCTTTTGGGTTTTATCCCCTTTAAATCCAGAGAAACTGTAACTTCATGGTGGCTTTGAAAGAACGTGGATAAACAAGACAAGAATTAGAGATTCGTGCAAACTTTATGGCCTCTTCTGGCTTAATAAACGAACTCACCACAGTTCTCAAGCATTTGAAGTCTGCTGCAAGTGCTGATGATTTTTTTAAGCAAAAGGAAAATATAGTCCTATTTTACTTTCTTTGAGCTTGGTTATGAAAACATTATGCTTCTATTAAGAAAGCAAACCATTGGTGTTTATCTTCCATCACTTATCACAAATGTGATTTGAGCAACAAAGCCATTACGCAGCTGTTTTCTGGTTTTTATATTCTACCCTTGATGCCTTACTATTTGATCTACTACATGAAAAGCAAGGCATGTCACACACACCAGTCGATCCCCAGGGACTGTGGGAGCATTTCTCCCTCCCAGTCCTGATGCAGGCAGTGACCCATTGACATGGAAAGGGTGTTCAAGAAATTAGCACTGCCAGAGCCTCTTACCCTCTTCGCAGAGATCACTGTATTCTGCTGAAACTTTAAGAGCTACATTAGGGCAGGTCAGGTTCCTGGTGTGGATTTGTTTTCAGAGAGGGCGTTAACAAGAAAAAAAAGCTTCATCACTATTATTCAGACAGTGCAAAGCTTCCAAGTGAAGAAATGTTCCTCCCTACAGATCTTGGAATTTTTTTTAATTGAGGAGTGGTAATTCGATAACTACAGTCTTCAAAATCCTTTAAGGGTACATTTGCTCCCTCTCTTCTCCAAGGCACCTCCCCAGGCAGTTACCATAAAAGCTTTGATAAGAATATTAAAATGCAAAGGAAGTCAAGAAAATGCAAAATTATCCAAAGAGGAGATTTTTTCTTAAAAAAAATTTAAGTCGTATTTTCATAGAATCATAGAACAACCAGGTTGGAAGGGATCCATCGGATCTTCTAGTCCAACCATTCCTATCAAACACTAAACCATGTCCCTCAAGACCTCATCCACCCGTGCCTTAAACACCTCCAGGGAAGGGGAATCAACCATCTCCCTGGGCAGCCTATTCCAATGCCCAATGACCCTTTCCATGAAAAACCTCCTCCTAATCTCCAGCCTAAATCTCCCACGGCAGAGCTTGAGGCCATTCCCTCTTGTCCCGTCCCCTGTCACTTGGGAGAAGAGCCCAGCTCCCTCCTTTCCACAACCTCCTTTCAGGTAGTTGTAGAGAGTAATGAGGTCTCCTCTCAGCCTCCTCTTCTCCAGGATAAACAACCCCAGCTCTCTCAGCCGCTCCTCATAGGTTCTGTTCTCCAGCCCCTTCACCAGCTTTGTTGCTCTTCTCTGGACTTGCTCCAGAGCCTCAACATCCTTCTTGTGGTGAGGGGCCCAGAACTGAACACAGGATTCAAGGAGTGGCCTCACCAGTGCTGAGTACAGAGGGAGAATCACCTCCCTGGACCTGCTGGTCACACCATTTCTGATCCAAGCCAGGAAGCCATTGGCCTTCTTGGCCACCTGGGCACACTGCTGGCTCATGTTCAGTCGGCTGTCGACCAACACCCCCAGGTCCCTCTCCTCCTGGCAGTTTTCCAGCCAGGCTTCTCCCAGTCTGTAGCTCTGCATAGGGTTGTTGTGCCCCAAGTGCAGGACCCGGCATTTGGCCTTGTTAAACCTCATGCGGTTGGACACTGCCCAGCGGTCCAGCCTGTTTAGGTCCCTTTGCAGAGCCTCCCTACCCTCCAGCAGATCGACACTTGCACACAGCTTTGTGTCATCTGCAAACTTGCTAAGGGTACCCTCAATGCCTTCATCCAGATCATTGATGAAGACATTGAACAGGGCTGGACCTAGCACTGAGCCCTGGGGAACCCCACTTGTCAAGCCCTGGGGAACAAAAGCATGCAGGTTTTGCACAGAAGAACCACAAAGAATGCAGCAAAGACAAACCCTCCCTTTCAGACAGTGGTATCTCAGCACTGAGTAGTCCCCCTGAGGGCAAGGCGCACCTCTGGTTTCTGCAGATGCATAACGTAGCTGCTTCCACCATCTAGCAAACACAGGGGCAGGCTGAGTGGGTCAGGTTTTGACCCCAGCTGGTGCTCAGTTCTCAGTGATAGATGCAGATATGCCCATCCCAGGTACTGATCCAGAAAGACACAAGTCTGCAAAAAAATTATGTTTTAGGAGAAACTGAGGCAGAAAAAGAGCATTGGAGTAGTGCAAATATCGGAATATTTTTAAAAGAACTTGTAGATGTTATAGATTATTCTTTCTTTGCAAAATTGTTAACTTGGTATTATTTCATCACAGCTAATATTTGCATTCTGATTTCATTGCTGCCTCCAGACAGTTACTAAAACTGAGAGTTTGGCTATTTTGGATGCTTGGGGCCAGCTCTTGAGTTGGTTCATGCCTTGAGGTTAACAAGCAAGACAGGGCAAGCCACAGCATTATCATAGAATCATAGAACAACCAGATTGGAAGAGACCCACTGGATCATCAAGTCCAACTGTTCCTATCAAACACTAAACCATGCCCCTCAGCACCTCATCCACCCATGCATTAAACACCTCCAGGGAAGGTGAATCAACCACCTCCCTGGGCAGTCTGTTCCAGTGTCCTGTGACCATTTCTGTGAAAAACTTCTTCCTAATGTTCAGCTTAAATCTCCCCTGGTGGAGTTTGAGGCCATTCCCTCTTGTCCTGTCCCCTGTCACTTGGGAGAAGAGCCCAGCTCCCTCCACTCTGTAACATCTTTTCAGGTATTTATAGAGAGCAATGAGGTCTCCCCTCAGCCTCCTCTTCTCCAGGATAAACACCCCCAGGTCTCTCAGCCGCTCCTCAAAAGACTTGTTCTCCAGCCCCTTCACCAGCTTCCTTGCTCTTCCCTGGACTCTCTCCAGAGCTTCAACATCCTTCTTGCGGTGAGGGTCCCAGCACTGAACACAGGATTCAAGGAGTGGTCTCACCAGTGCCAAGTACAGAGGGAGAAGGACCTCCCTGGCCCTACTGGTCACACAGTTTCTGATACAATGTCCATGACAGACAGGACACAGTATTTTCCCTGCACCAGCCTCTCTCTGTGGGAGGCCATGGTGTATAGAGAGACATGGGCAATAGGAATGGGACCCACCAAAAACTAGGGCTATCAGGTAAATCAGCTTCCCCAGAGCCAGGAAGACATGTGGAGGTGACCTACCAATGGAAGAGGAGTGTGAGTAACTTCAGGCGATTTCCAAAGCAGAAATTTTCCCAGTTTCTGCGCTATAGCTTGTCACTTCCCAGCTTTTATGATCTGGTCCACGTTCAGCATCGTTAGGATGAGAAGTAATAACCTATTAGTTGAGTTCAGCACGCAGTCTTTGATACACATTCATGACATCGACTCAATTTGTGCCTTGGGATTTTTAAGGCATGTTACAGTAAGGAAATCTTAAAAAATCCTCTCTGCTAGTGTTAATTTAGAGTATACCTTTTATTTTGTCTGAACACAGCTCTTTTCTATCAGTTTGAATTTACTTTTTAATTATGTATATTGCTTTTTTTTTCCATGGGAAGCTCCAGACTAGAAATATGTATCTCATTATATTTTACGTTATTCAATTGACCTAAACACAAAGGCATTTTTCTTGAATACTGAGTGCTCATGTACCTTTTTAATTAAAGCTTAAAAAGCTTTTAATTAAAACAATAAATCACAGACAGCAGGGTCTATCCGAATTGTCTTATGGCCTGGGCATATTTTTCCTTCTGTGATCAGATTGACCCAAAAGGCAACAAAACAGGTGAAAATGGCTTTCACAGTTAATTGATGCAGTAGAAATTATCCTACTGTTCCACATGACAAACCATGAGGCAGATATGAAATAACACTGCAGCGACCTGCTTGGGATCACTTCAGACCATCTCTGATGTTTCTCCCGTGCTCTCCCCTAAATACACACCCGTAGCAGCAATTAAGCCTTGACTAGCTGGTAAATCTTGCCGGGCTTTATCTGCCATTCTAGCCCAAACCTTGCTCTGCTCCGGTTTAGAGATTAAATTTAACTTTCTGCTGTAATTTTGTTCTCATTTCTCTGCAGTGCCAAGGTTTTCTGAAACCAAGTGGTCTATAAGCCACAGTGCAGGGATGTAGCTGTTGCCTGCTAGGCTGTATCCCTCTGCCCAGCCTGTGCTTACCTATGGGCTGCAGGGGGATAGAGGCATGAGATGGATACAGAGCTTCTCGGCAGTATCAAAACAGCGTACGTGCCCAAGCACAGAAACCTGAGATCCTCCAGGACATATTATGCTGAATTTACGCAGATCTTCTGTGAATCTGTGCCACTTTGGCTAACTGCACTTCTTTGTGAATCTTGTTTTAGTTCAGAAAATCAATAGAAATACATCTAGTCCATCGGGAAAAAAAGATGCATCATGCATTATAGTTGGGTAAGATA
The DNA here is from genome assembly GCA_033558105.1 of Coccyzus lansbergi. Lineage (NCBI taxonomy): Eukaryota > Metazoa > Chordata > Aves > Cuculiformes > Coccyzidae > Coccyzus > Coccyzus lansbergi. The sequence goes on along the minus strand of JAUMJK010001466.1, from coordinate 1,210,229 downwards.
TTTTGGGCTAAAAGACTGTAATTACTTCTGAAATTTTGTAAATTCAGTATTAAACAGTCAAGATTTGCACTAACCATAGAGTGTCAGAATACTTTGAGTTGGAAGGGACCTTAAAGATCATCCAGTTCTAACACCCCAGCTATGGGCAGGGACACCTCCCACTAGATCAGGCTGCCCAAGGCCCCATCCAACCCATCCTTATAAAACAAAAACCTTTTCATTTACTATTTCTTAAGTAACAAGATGATCCAATGAATTATTCCCGTGACTGAGGATTAAAGTTCAGTTGATCTTCATGTCCTCTCAAGTGTTACAAAACCATTTTCCATTTTTAGACATGTTTTTTTGCAAACACTGTTAAAACCTCTGAAACTCCCAACTGCATCTTTAGTATTGGACTAGAAAATATTACCCTTGTTGTACTCCTATAGATAAGTTGTGCTGCATTTGTATTTTTAGAGAAATATTTTCAGAAGTGTCCAATGAACCTGTAAATGGACTATCGTGTTGCAGAGGAAAATACATTTGCACGAGGCAATTTGTTAATCAAACATGCATTCTTCAGCTTGTGTGTAGCATTATTTGTACTACAAACTGAGACAGATAGAAAGGAATCTGCTTCAGAAAACTGTGAACTAGAGAGGAGAGAAAAAAGTTAGTAGGAGATGATGCTCACTTTCATCTTCCCAGTCTTAGCGGTAATAGGTAATAGTAACATGCAAGTACATAGCCCGTTCAGCTCTGATTATCCTGTCCTGCCCTGCAAGCCTTCGAGTTCTGGAAATCTTGTTCAATTCAAGAACAACTGAAAAGCGCAAAATAAAAGAAAAAAATAGAAAAAAGCAAGCTGGGTGACTTCAAGGAGAAACAAAATCTCCCAATAAATGCAGCAATAAACTCAAAGTACTTGCCTAAAACTATCAAGCAGTAAAGCACGAAACACTTGGCTTGTGCTGTCATGCAATTCTGCTCCCCAGAGCTCAAGTGGATGAAAACCTAGACACGAGGCACTGCTGGTGAAACCTTTCCTACAGGCTCCTTAACTCCTGCAGCACAGACAGGCACCTGCAGCTGCCAGCAGCCCTTTCTTTCCCATAACATCAATATTTGGCCCATAAAGGTGTTCAGAGAGAACCTGTCCAAGACCACAAGCACAGATAGAGTGGGTTCTGCATGAAACTCCCCACTGGAGCTGTGCTGTGCCAAGGCGGGTGTAGCAAACAGCATCCCAGAAGGCTGGCCAACAGCAAGCCTCTGGCTGGGACACACCTGCCTCTCCAACCAGACATAGGTAGATCAAAAAAAGCCTATGTGCCTCTGCCAGTGCCTTCACTTTCTGCAGAGTGCAAGAGGGGGTTTTTTCCCTTTCCCAAATTAGAAAAGATCCCTTCCCTGTCCATTGCAGGGGGGTTGGAACTAGATGATCTTTAGGATGATCTTTAAGATGATCTTTAAGGTCCCTTCCAACCCAAACCTCTCCATAATTCTATGAAATTCTAGGAATGGTTGGACTAGAAGATCCGACGGGTCCCTTCCAACCTGGTTGTTCTATGATTCTATGATTATACTCAGAGCCTTATTATCTCTGTCTTTTTTGGATCTCAGTCTTTAGCTCATCTCCTTTGGGTTTCTTTACCTATCTCTGTTTATTTTTCTGTTATCTAGTTTGGAGGAGGGAAAGCCTCATATTTTTCTTCTCATAGCTCCACATTAAACCTCTCACTAGTGGCAAATGAAGGTGCTTGAGAGACATCAATGCAGGCAAGGAGGTGGGAGGCTGAAGGAGCACGGCGCTCCTAAGGAGGGAGCTACATTAAATTATTATTAACACAGTTATCTAGTGCAGATGTGCTTCCCATCCCATCTTTTTTCTGTGGTGTGGAGGAGCTGGCAGAATATGCTGCATGCAATGAGACATTCCCAGAGAGATCACCAGGTCATACCTGTAAAAGAGGCAGAAACTCTCAAGAACATGATACGGCGTTGTTGAAAAAGAAAACTAAGCCAAACACAATTTCAATTTCTATAGCTGAGGGGACTTTGGGCCTCTATAGTCTTTCTGAACAAAAGAACAAAGACAATACTTATAAGTGTTTTCGGTTTGGGGAGAGCTGTTTCATCTGAGACCTGAGGGATAGAGAGACATTGTCAGACCACAGGCTTTAATTAAGTTTGCCACGCTCAGCTCGTGAGCGCTCAAACCTTTCCCAAGAAGAAAGAGAAAAGGAGACTGAGAGCAGTTGTCAAGAGCAATCTCCAAGTTTCCGCAGCTGTGATGGATGTATGGTACAAAGGTGGTGTATGAAACACTGTGATTCCTCACATCCTGGGTATGAATGTTAAACAGTTCCAGTCACAGATGGATTATGGAAGAGAAGCGCAGTGGCATGTGCCACCACAAACTCTGAATCAATGGTAAACGCATAATGTGGGCATAACATAGTGTTTTCCAGGTCAGCCGCTGGGCTGCCCTTCGGAGTGGTGCTCTCCTGCTGATGTCTGCAAGACCCTCTGCCAGTTGATCTGCTGCCAAGACACGATTGGAGTCTCGCACTGGAGCGCGAAGCAAAAGCTTCTCTTGTCACCAAGCCACTCAGCTGTGAACTAGTATGGGGTGAAGATGATAGGTATTTATGGCAGAAGGTTAATCTGCCCTCAGTAGTCTACTCAGTGGTTTGCCATGCATGCCATGGGAGAATTCAAAGACTTTTGTTTATAACTAAAATATGTATTTGTCTCAAAATAGGAACATCCTCATTGACTTTTAGGACATAGCATTGCTCTAGAAATAGTGCAATCTCTTCCCAGTTGTGGTCCTCCATCCTACTCCTGTCCACACAAGAAGCTGCTGACATTTCCCAACAGCTCAAGCTGGTGCAGCTGCACGTGATGAAGCCTGAGATACTCTTCACTTACCCTGGCAGCCCAGCCCCTTACAGTGAGGAGACAAGCTAAGCACTAAAATAAAGACAGGTCTCCACTGATGTCCCAGAACAACCAGCCTTGCCTCCCTCAATTAACTGCTGAGCAATAACAGCATTCCTGCTGGCAGCACAGCACATCAGACTGGAAGATATGAAGCCAGGCAGCTCAAAAATGCTCAGAGGTGGGGGACAGTAACTTCCAGAGATGATCCATCAAATGTCCTAATTTCTTCCATTTTTTCTCTTGTGTTTCCTACCTGAGCTAGGTGAACTGTGAATGCCATCTTATAACCAGCCGCAGAGGCAATCACCTGAATGATGTGCACCAGTGACATTTTTCATGAGAATAAGTAGTAAATGCTGATGATCATTTCTCCTAATTACATATTCACAAGCTATTTGCTCTCATTGCTAGCTTTCACGTTAGTGACTAGATGAAGCAACATTGCATATAAAAGATGAGATAATTCCTACAGGCTGCCAATATTTTCTACTTCATGTCACCAAAGCAAAACTTATCAGACTGGGACTTGGGATATACAAAAAAAAAAAAATAGTGTTTAATGAGCTAAAAGTAGCTGAATTGGTGAAATGACCTGACTAGGGGCAGGGTAGACACTCCTCTCCCATCTACCCACAGAAACACTCATTGCTAATGGTGCTACAAATCTAGTCAACCCAATCTCTGTAGATTCATACTGCTGAACTGGTGACAAGTCAGCTGTAAATGGACAATTAGGATGAGGAATAGATGTTGGCTTTCCCCTGAGAGATGCTGGCTGTAGCTGTTGATAGGTATAAACCCGGAAAGTCCAAGAAGTTGTCTGGGCTCAGGACAGACCTTCATCTAGAGGGTAGATAAAAGCTCTGAGCTTTGAAAGTTAAAAACAGAGAAGTTAATATAAATATATATTTAAGTGATGGTCTGAAACGCTTTTAGAATTTGTTGCAGTTAGTTACAGGACAGGGAGAGAGCTGACTGGGAAGGGTAGTGCCAAGACCGTAGATCCCTACAGGTAGGATTTGTTAGTTGGTAGAAACTTGCTTGGCAGGACCATTTTAAGCAATCATTGGTGTTTTGCAGTAAAAAAAAAAAAAAAAAAAAAAAAAAAAAAAAAAAAAAACTGTGTTCACATAGTTTTCCTGGCAGTTTGTCCTAGCTGCCTTTTTTAAACACAAAGGATGAGCCTAAGGTCTGAGTTCAAACTGTCTGCTTCTGTGTAAGCTTTTATTTTCATCTTCTGCTGAAGAGACACATCATCTCACAGAAGGTTAATGCACGATTTTTCAGACTGTGCTGCCAGATACAATTCATTCTGTGAAAATTCTGTGGGAGTTTGAGGGTGCTAGGGAAGATGCTCACGGCCACTGCTCAGTGAGTGCACTTGACCACAAGGTCAAAGAGAGCACAGGGTGGCCCTGGGCAGACGTTTGAGATTTGTCTGTCCCTCTTCCCTATTTTATTAAAGTTCAGGCAGCTGTACAGAAGTGCATCTGCTTATTGTCTAGTCAGACAGTATCCAGGACAATTTAGGGGACTTAACAATTTGAATTTTCTGGCTGAAATAAACAGGATTCCTCAGCCTGATTCAAAACTCATTGATGCTAATTGGATTATTTCCTTTGACTTCAGTGCTCTGCAAGATGAAACCTCACCTCTGGGGAGTAGTGGTCTCTGTAGGAGCCTTTTGCAAGAAATTTCTAGTGATCTTACAGTGTTTCTCATGCAGAAACCAGTCTCCATGGAGCAAACCCTCCACTTCAATACAAAATATGTCTGTGTTATTTTCCTAGAACCTGTTTTCATCTTTAGTTAGAATAAAACCCACAATACTATAATCGCACATGTATTTAAAAAAAATCAGTGCACAATTGTTATGAGTAGCACCGGAATATTTACCAAACTAATGAAACACACTTTGTATCCACTATGATATAAAAGGTAGCTATTCAATCTCTGTAAAGAAAAGAAAAAACATATACCTCTGAACTAAGAAGAGAGATGAATACCTCAATCAGAGTGCAGTGATAAATAAATTGGAGGTTATTTATGAAATAGTCCTCATCGGTCTTTATTTACTATGGAGGAAGCTGCAAAGTTTCCTCTTGCAGAAACAGTGATAAATGTTTTAGTGACTGAGCACCAGGAGAGGAGAGAGAGGACAAGCCACTTCGTTGGAAGGAGGTTTGTGCATGGAACCAGCTTGCTTTTCCACCTTTTCCAGCTCGCTGCCAGTGCTGGTTCCCAAATAGGGCAGTGCTGGGGTTGGGGCAATGCCTGCAGGCACCGGGCAGAGCCTCTCCCTGCAATTTCCACTGTCCCAGGACACTCCCCAGGTGACTTACCCAAGAGCTTCATGTTGCTTTGCTGTCACTGAGAGGGTGCCCACTGATATGCCACCCTCAGGTGCAGGTATGAACCACAGCCAATTTTTATATTGTGGCAGGACTGCAAAGAGAGAGGGGGTAGAAATTAGAATATCAACCTAGAGCAGCCAGAGGATAGGGAAAAGGTAAAACCAATGTGGTTTACAATATGTTTTGCAATTTAGTCTGCTTTTGAATACTTCTCACAGTTCCAATTTATACTATATAAGTCTACATAACACAGAGATGAAAGTGAAGCCTGCAGATTCTTTCAGAAGCTGAGTCATTTGTCAGTTATTGGCATTCTCTGTATTGCCGTCAGCTCCTCTGCTCAGAAGGATCTATCAGGAATCTTGGTCTTAAACCAGCTATTTATTTGCTCTCTTTTTAATGTTTACAGATGGCTCTTTCCCTTTCGCATACATTCACTGCAAAGTAACAGTTCTTCCTCAGAATAATCAGTGAGAAACAAAATCAATGTTTAGTTGTTTGGTAAAGAATTAGGTACACAGTACTTTTTTTTTTCAACAAAAGCTAAGTCACTTAAAGCACAAAAAAAAATGACAAAAGAATGAAACTACTAGAACGTATCTAAAAACGTAAATGGCAAGCAAAAGAGGATTTGTATTGGAAATAAAAAAAAATATTGGTGCATAACTAATTTTTATTCAGTGTCTTGGATCGAGAAGACGTAAAAGCTTTTAAAGAATTGAGGGACAATTTCTTCACAGACATCTGAGATAAATAAGAAGTACAGCCATCTCATGTTGAGACACAAACTTCCATTACCCTAATGCAATCCCAAGAATTTAGCTCCTGAAGTTAATCTCACGACACTGTATTCATCATGCCCATGGAAAGCTGTCTATTATTTTTGCTTTTGCTGTTCAGTACTCTTTTTAATGTACCAAACATATGGAAAATCTGTTTCTTCAAGAGCACGGGAGGTAAATAATATTTCTGCAGCAAATAAATGTCATTCAACTGCTGCAAACTATCTCTGGTTGGAGATGGTAGGAGGTAGACACAGACAACATACATACATTTTGCCCATTTCCTTAAAAAGGATAATGAAAGAAAATCTGTGAAGTGCCAACAGCATGACTAAATGTATTTTTAACTATGCAATTGTCTTTTACAGGGATTTAAATTTCATTTCCACCTGTTACTGAGCAGCTAATAGCTTTCCTCTGAATGCTAAGAATTTGTTTCTTACTAAGTTGCTGTGGCAGTAACACATCTTATCACATTGCTGTTTCTGAAAAGGCATTATTAGATCTGCTCCATTACATCAATAGGGTTTTTGTTGTTCACTTACATGGGAGGAAGGTGGGATTCATGCCTCAACCACAGTTCATCGTTCAAAGGGGGAACCGATTCAGGCTACCAAAGCAACTTGCCTTTATATGAACTTTCCCATCTCGCTAAATCTCTGGTGCTGGGAGTCCTGGGAGTCCCGGTGCCTGAAACGATCCCCTCACGTGCCTGAATGACTATGAAAATGTGCTTCTAACATATGCAGGCTGAGGGACCACGTAACTGCATGGGAAATTTTAATCTCTTTCATGGTATGAAATGCAACCTCCAGCCACAATGAGTCCTTGCTTTCTGTGACATATTGCTCTGTGGTTATGGCGATGATTCTAGGTAAAGGCTTGATTCTAGGTCTCAATATAAAGCCTATTGAACTTTCTACTTTGCTAATTCTGGCAGAAAGTTTAGCTACAGGGTGGCTGACTGCGTCATTGACTTGTGCAGTTTTTACTCAACATGCTTTTGACAAATTGTAATCGGAGAATATAATGTGCAACTGCTATGGATGAGTCGAGCTTGACAAATAAAGCCCCTCCACGCTGCCACGCATAAGAACTGCTAATGAACCTTTAAAGGGTTGTTGTGTAACTCACTGTGCTGCAAGATGCGGTTAAGCAGCAATTTTAGATGCCTTCCTCTTTTAATCTTCCATTGCTTCCTTGTATTTCTGTTTCTGAGAATAATGAAATGTGAACAAGATACATTTATGGAAAAACTAGGTAGCTCTATGTATTCAATGAATAAACAAGTATTTTAAACTACCATTTTCCTGCTAAATTATAAAAGCTGTGCTATCTGCTTCGTGTTTGTCTGTTTTCTACTTGAGTGAATTCTTCATTCTGTTCCTAGAAACAGCAGGTTCAGTACAGGAAGCGAGTTATAAATATTGCAACTCTACACATGCATATAGATTTTTCTAATTGCTTTTCCAGCATGTTGAATATCTGCAAAATGCAGGATAATACCGGGTGTTTGTCTCAGCCTCTTTATTCACAAAGGGTCCATTGACCTAGATGTAGACTATAACCCTAAAGTAGCATTTGCTGCTCTTCCTATGGGACACACGCATGAAAACTGGCATTTAAACATCCTTGACCAGCATCTCCTTTGGAAAATGTCAGTAAAAATGGTTCAGCTGTTTATATAACACTTGAATCATTTAAACACATGCTCACACAGAAATCTTATCTTTGCCATGGAAGTAAAAATCTTATCTTCCTGTGTCATTATCTCTGAAAATACTATCAATGCAATGAAAATTTGGTTGTAAGTAAAGGCAAAGTATTCTTAACCTTTAGAAGAAAGGTTATAACTTTCTATCGCCATAATGACAGGCACTAAAACTACATTGTAAAATCTTTCACTAGCTTCATACCACCTCTTTTACGGCATTAAAAATGTATTAAAACAGAGTTGTTACTGTCTTGTAAAACTTGCTCACATTGTCAATCCTGTTCTTTGTGATCACAGGATCAAAGACAATTGTCAGGAAACAGAGAATTTAGTATCAGATTTCCAATATGCTTCTTAAACCAGCCTTCCCATCCCAGGGCAGGCAGAAGCTGATGTAGCAAAAAACTGCTTTCCGTGATTGCTACTTTCACTATGAAAATGTTTTTTTATATTAGCGTAACTAGATTTGAATGAAAATTGATAATTTTTTTTTTAAATCGATGTTTTCCATTTAACAATATTCTTGGCTTAATTGTGCAACAATGGCATTTTTCTTCCCAATGTCTGATTGGATTCCACAGAAATCCTTCAGTAACTTTTTGTCGCTTTCCATTTTGCAATTGTTTTGCTTTATTGATGGCTAGATTAATTTGTCTGACTCATTTAAAATGGTCTTTTTGTAAGGAAGTCCCTGCTGACCCGTGCTTTCCCAAAAGTTTGCTATCCAGATTGAACTCTCATTGTTTTTCTGCCTTGAACATTATTATAGATGTCTTTGAGCTAAAGAGCAGACTCCTGATTATTTCAACTTTGTCTTTGGATTCAGCAAGTAACCTTGGTGGTGTTGTTTTGGTGTTATTTTGTGCAAAGAGTTCTTTAGTAGAATGAACAACACATCACTAATAACAATGGAAAGAATTTAAAAGGTAAATGCAGCACTGGAAACTACTAGACTGAAGATGGACAAAACTTTTGCCACTTTCTCTCAATCTTCCGCAATTATTTTACCTGTTCAGGAGCAGGAAATTTGTTATGATTCATTTGAGTCAGATGCGTATGTTCAGTACCTCCATGACTTGATCAGAAACTAGAGCCCAGTATTACATCTTTCCTATCTTAACACAAAAAGGGAACCAAGGAAGACAGATCATGTTTGTTTGGAGATAATATAAAGGGAGTTTTATCTGAACAGTATGAGTGTTCATCAAATCGAAACTGAAATCAAAAATCCACAGAAATCTGCAGTTTTAACCTGGACTTGCTCCTTGAATCCTGTGTTCAGTGCTGGGACCCTCACCACAAGAAGGATGTTGAAGGTCTGGAGCGAGTCCAGAGAAGAGCAACAAAGCTGGTGAAGAGGCTGGAGAACAGGCCCTATGAGAAGAGGCTGAGAGAGCTGGGGGTGTTTATCCTGGAGAAGAGGAGGCTGAGAGGAGACCTCATTACTCTCTACAACTACCTGAAAGAGGTTGTAGAGAGGAGGGAGCTGGGCTCTTCTCCCAAGTGCCAGGGGTCAGGACAAGAGGGAATGGCCTCAAGCTCTGCCAGGGGAGATTTAGGCTAGAGATTAGGAGGAAGTTTTTCACACAGAGGGTCCTTGGGCATTGGAATAGGCTGCCCAGGGAGGTGGTTGATTCACCTTCCCTGGAGGTGTTTAAGGCATGGGTAGATGAGGTCCTGAGGGACATGGTTTAGTGTTTGATAGGAATGGTTGGACTCGATGATCCAGTGTGTCTCTTCCAACCTGGTTATTCTATGATTCTATGAATGGTTTCTCAAGTAACTAGGTGAGACAGTAAAAAATGCCTCAGTGCCCAATTACATAGCTATTCCCTAGAGTGATGATAGTGAACAGTAACTCTAATATTTGGTTCCTTTCTCTTTCAAAGAATGTACTTACTGCCACAGACGCATCTCCTCGCCCTGATTTGCAGAACACCTTTGACACACCTTCAGCATCACAGCTCTGAAAACCCATCCCCAGCAGCAGCAGCTCTACCTGGCACAAAGGCCTTTCCTGAACTCAGAAGGGCCTCAGTGAATATCTATATCCATAAATGCTTGCAGTATCTAGTGCTTCTTAACGACCTATCTGATCAGGGATAGATGTTCTAGGTATTTTAATTCACTCTGGTTAGTAATAAAGCTGATAAAAAAAACTGATTGTTTATACAGGTGCTCCAAACTGCTAACATATTAAACCCAAACCCATAAACAAACCATCCTGATGCTTATCTTGTGCTACAGTGTCATAAAGCAAAGATTGGGCACTTGTTATTCTATGTTTATATGTATTTGCATTTAGATCATTTAAGAGTGTGGGAAGAAATAAAAGAAGAGTGGAAGGTTTCTTCATCTCTTTTCATTCATTTACATCAGAAAATCTGCATATAAATGGTAAATCAGATCTGAACATGTGTTTTCTGGAGAGATATTATTAAAGCTTACTTT
>JAUMJK010001465.1:0-72086 GCA_033558105.1 Coccyzus lansbergi | reverse complement strand
GGGGATTTGCCAGCTCGTGGGGCTCTAAGGGGCTGTGGCCGCTCCGTTCCGCCCCCGGGGCCGCCCCCCCTTCCCCCGCCGGTGCCCGTTGGCAGCGCCGGGACCGGGCGGGAGGCGCTTCCTGCCCCTCTCGGCGCGGAGGAAGCGGCGGGGGCCGGGACGCGGCGGGGCCGGGCGGCTCCGGGCCGGCGGCCGAAAAGGGGCTTTTCCCCGGCCGAAAAGAGACCGAGAGAGGAAGCCCGAGCCTCCTCCTCGCCGAGCATCCGCTCCCTCCGGCATCCTCCCTTCCCCGCCCCGGTCCTCCTCGCCGGGGGAAGGGCCGGAGCATCCCGAGCCCTCGGCTGCGCCCTCCCAGCCACCGGCACCACCGGCCCTGCCGCCTCCGGAGACGCCTTCCCGCTGGGAGTGCGGACGCCGAGCCCCGCTGGGGCCTTCAGCCTGGGGGAGCTGACCCCCACTCCACCCCCCCCCCCCCCCCCCCCCTCCCACCACCCCCCACCGGAGCCGGGCACTCGGCTGCCGGGATCGGGATGCTGCGCTCCCTCCGGTGATGCTCGGTGAGCGTTCGCCGCGTTCGTAGAATCATAGAACAACCAGGTTGGAAGAAACCCACCGGATCATCGAGTCCAACCATTCCTATCAAACACTAACCCATGTCCCTCAGCACCTCGTCCACCCGTCCCTTAAACACCTCCAGGGAAGGGGAATCAACCCCCTCCCTGGGCAGCCTATTCCACACCCTCTGTGTGAAAAACTTCCTCCGAATCTCCAGCCTGACCCTCCCCTGGTGGAGCTTGAGGCCATTCCCTCTCGTCCTGTCCCCTGTCACTTGGGAGAAGAGGCCACCCCTCACTGCCCCTTCTCTCTGTGTCTCCGGCGAGTGTGGTTCCCAAGCCACCAGCACCTGGAATGATGACCGAACGTGCAGCAAACTTTTGGTTTGTTGTTTTTTTTTTTTTTTTTTTTTTTTCTTTTTAAACCGAGGGTGGATATTCTGGGGTTTCTTCCCAATTCCTCCCGTGTCCGTAATTCCTCGGGCCGTCGCTGTGTCTTTAAATCAGCTTAAGCAAATGCGTGGAGGCAAAGAGAGCTGGGGGTGTTTATCCCGGAGAAGAGGAGGCTGAGGGGAGACCTCATTGCTCTCTGCAACTCCCTGAAAGGAGGTTGTGGAGAGGAGGGAGCTGGGCTCTTCTCCCAAGGGACAGGATGAGAGGGAATGGTTTAAGGGACGGGTGGACGAGGTGCTGAGGGACATGGGTTAGTGTTTGATAGGAATGGTTGGACTCGATGATCCCGTGGGTCTCTTCCAACCTGGTTGTTCTATGATTCTATGAAAGCCTGGCTCAGCGGCCAGGCCGCTGCGAGGGGCTGCGAGACCCCAGCCCCTTGCCGGACCCTTGGCCGCGCTCAGGGGACCCGGCCTGGCCCTCACTCAGCTCTTGTCCCACTCGGGCTGCTCCTTCTTATGGTTGAACCCGATGATCCGATGGGTCTCTTCCAACCTGGTTGTTCTATGATTCTCAGCTCTGCTACAGTTTCTGACCTTGCCCGGGTGGCAACATAAGGAAAGATAAACTGTTTCCTTTTTTTTTTTTTTTTTTAAGTTTTCTTGCTCAATTTTCCCCTATCCTGCCCCTCAAAAGCCCTGTGAGAGGACCAGCGTGGGGGTTTTAATTTAATTTTTAATTGAGTTATTGTTTTATTTTTTTTTTTTTTTTTTTTGCAAGCGGTTTGCTTTAAGGGGTTTTTTTTTTTTCAGCAGCGCTGCTCAGAGCCGAATCCCGGCTAAGGCGTCCCAAGCACCTCTTGGGATCGCTCTGCACCTAACCGGGTGCCTGACAATCGCCTATAAAAACAACTATATTTCTTGCCTGTGTTACTAATGGCAACGAAGATTGTCAAAGTGAACAAACTAAGTGAGGGAGCCCATTCCTGTCAGTGCAGACCGTTCCCTTCCGGTCCATCCAAGCCCTGCTTGACGAGCCAGGGGGGCTCATGTTGCTTTAATTGTAGAATCGTGGAATGGGTTGGAAGGGACCTCAGAGCCCGTCCAGATCCACCTCCCTGCAGCGAGCAGGGGGATCAGGATCTGGAGAGCAAGTGTTCCGAGGAGCGGCTGAGGGACCTGGGGGTGTTTATCCTGGAGAAGAGGAGGCTGAGGGGAGACCTCATCGCTCTCTGCAACTCCCTGAAAGGAGGTTGTGGAGAGGAGGGAGCTGGGCTCTTCTGCCAAGGGACAGGACAAGAGGGAATGGCCTCAAGCTCCACCAGGGGAGGTTCAGGCTGGACATTAGGAAAAAGTTTTTCCCAGAAAGGGTCATTGGGCATTGGAATAGGCTGCCCAGGGAGGGGGTTGATTCCCCTTCCCTGGAGGTGTTTAAGGAAAAAGGGGTAGGACGAGAGGGAATGGCCTCAAGTTGCGCCAGGGACACCTCCCACTGGATCAGGGGCTCCAAGGCCCATCCATCCTGCCCATGGACACCTCCAGGGTTGGGGCAGCCACAGTTTCCGCCCTATCCCACTGCTTTCGCTCCCGTTGAAGTAGCTGGAATGCAGATGACATGCTCTGAGCAGCGAGTCCTGCTTTGGTTTCCAGCCACCGACATAGTTTTGTGTTTTGGAGTCGTCTGGGGTAAAAAGCTGCCTTCGAGGTTTTGCTGCTCTCTGGGAATGAGTGTTAAGAGAGGTATCTCCAGCGGGTGTGTTTCCAGGGTCAAAGTGCGTCCCTCCCGGCCTCCCGCAGTGCCCCCTGGCCAAAGGAGCCGAACAGCACCTTGGAAAAGCGAGCGACGGAGTCCTCCCCATCTCTCGCTCCTGACGGACGCGTTGGGCTTTCTCCTTCTCCATCCCTTAAGGTTGGGAAGTCTCCCTTTCCTCCCTCTGTGTTGCTGGTGTGGAAGGAGGCTCCGCCGTGTTGCCGCGTCCGTGAAGGGGCCTGGAGCCCGGCCGACTGCATCGCTTTGTCTGCCAAGCCGCGCGACGTTCCTACCGACACGACCCACAGCGGGATCTCCGGAGCTGGCCCTCGGCTTCGTGAGACTCGTGCCGTGGCTGCCGTTTGTGCAGCAGGAAAAGGCGAAGCTCCTGTTTGCCCCGAGGGAGCTTGCGCTGTTGCGTGAACGCTGGCTGCCAGCGACGGTGCCCGCTGGTGCTCATCGGGCCTTTGCCTGTTCGACACCATCGCGCAGCCCTCTCCTCCCTGCGTCGGGGGGAACGTGCTTGGCTGGAGCCCAGGTGGAGGGGAGCCTTGCGCCCTGGGATTTTAGGAGCCTTGGCTGTTGGCGTTTGGGCTCCTGTCGTCACCACGTGCTGCCTGCTCAGGCAAGGTGCAGCTCAGCCCGTGGCGATCTCGTAGCTCACGTGCCGGGGATGGGGGAGAGGAAAGGCAAAGCGTCTCGGAATTCAAGTTGGTTTAATACTTGGAGGTGTACAGAGCAGGAAAACACATGACAAGCTTCTTTGGGGGGGTGGGGGGGGGTGAAAGGGGGAGGAGCCAAGATCCTAAAACTGAAGGCGTTTGTACTGTGAAGAAGTGGCTGCCACGGGTTGTCTCTGTGAGGAAACCCCATTCTGGACCTGTGGGTCTGGAGGTGTGTGTGGACCTGTGGCTGGAGGAGATTGTGACTCCAGTTGAACTGGTCACAGTGGTAAAATTGGCAACGCAGACCTGTCATTCCTTAGGGCAAATGCTCTGGGACAACAGAAACTCTTTGCTACTTGTGGCTAGATGATTTTATGACCGCTCCTTGAATCCTGTGTTCAGTTGTGGGCCCCTCAGCACAAGAAGGATGTTGAGGCTCTGGTGCAAGTCCAGAGAAGAGCAAGGAATCTGGTGAAGGGGCTGGAGAACAGGCCTGATGAGGAGCATCTGAGAGAGCTGGGGGTGTTTCTCCTGGAGAAGAGGAGGCTGAGGGGAGACCTCATTACTCTCTACAACTCCCTGAAAGGAGGTTGTGGGGAGGAGGGAGCTGGTCTCTTCTCCCAAGGGACAGGGGACAGGACAAGAGGGAATGACCTCAAGCTCCACCAGGGGAGATTTAAGCTAGAGATCAGGAGGAAGTTTTTCACACAGAGGGTCATTGGGCAGTGTCAGAGGCTACCCAGGGAGGTGGTTGCTTCACCTTCCCTGGAGGTGTTTAAGGGATGAGTGGATGAGGTCCTGAGGGACATGGTTTAGTGTTAGATAGGAATGGTTGGACTCGATGATCCGATGGGTCTCTTCCAACCTGGTTGTGCTATGATTCTAAGATTCTAGTTCGAAGGCAGCAGCCAGAGAAGCTCCTTGATGCACTCACCGAAAGGAGCATTCGGGAGCCGGGTGCTGAGTTGGATCAGGGAGTTGGTCCGGCTGAGGAGGGGCTGTGATTTGGCTGGGGGAGGAGAATACGTTGCGAATCTACTGTGGGACTCCTGTGCCGCATTAACGCTGGGGTGGGAGAGGCAGCGTCACAGCAGAAAACTTAATTAGGAAGCCACAGTTCCAACAACTCAAGTTAGGATCCCCGAGAGCTCAGGAGAAGGCAGGTTTTCAACAGGGGTCAGCACAGAGATTACATGGACTTAATTCTCTTCAGCCGTGAGGGAGCTGGTAGGAGAAGGCGACAGCCGCCTGTCCAGCCATCCTCAGCTCTGCTGGTGTTGAAACTCTGGTTGGTCTTGGTGCTGATGGGAATTCGGTACAAGGAGGATTTGTCTAGAGATAATTATTAGAAAATATCCATTCCCGAAGGATTTCGCCTCAGGAAACTTATTTCCGTAGGCTGTACAGCAGCACTTCAGAAGAGAGACTGATTTCTTGACTTAATCCAAAGGAACTTCCACGTGTAGTGAAGTCCCACGAACCCGAGTCAACGCACACTTTTACCACAAGACAAACATCATCTGCTTTGCGTTTTCTGGAGCCTGGAAGGGACCAGTTTGCAGAGTAGCATCTTCTCTTGTTGTAAAATGATGAGAGGTTTTGTCCTAATGAACAAAAAAAAAAAAAAAAAAAAAAAAACCCACACCTTGTTTTTAATTCACTGTGTTGAAAACCTCTCCGAGGGCTTGTTGTTGGAGGCGGATGCTTTCGGCACCTTTCTCGTTCGCGATTCTTTGAGCATGTTTTGCTTCGAGAGGTGAAGGAGCTTTAATATCACACAATGAGCTTCTCCACACAAAACCGCTGCCTTGACGTTCTTGTTTTGTTCTAAACTAGTTTTCCTTGGAGTTAATGAGAATTGGCCGGGCACCTATTTAGCTAAATCAAAATAAGGCTGTGCTTTCATATACACCTCCTTTTGGCAGACGTAGCGGATTAAGCGGATTCTGTGCCAGGCTGTGCCCTCTCTCCCTCTTGGTGAACCTGATCTAGGAGCTAGTATAGGTTAAAACCAGTCCAGCCAGGAGAGGGGAAAAAAAAAAATGGGAGGATTTAAAACGGAGATCAACTCCCTGGTGAAGTTTACCTGGACACGGCAGTGTTTCAATGATGTGATTGAAGGAGTGAGGGGAGAGAAGGGCTTCAACAGCTTCTTCTGCTCAAGGGCAGGAATGCGAATCCATGCCCTAGTTGTGTTCTCCAAGGGGTTCCTACTAGTTTAATTACATCCCTTTAAAGTTGCTTCAAGCTGCACCAGCGTAGAAGAGAGATTTGCTCGCTTTGCTCTCGTGTTGGCTCGACCGAAAGTCGAGTATTTTGACCCACGGAGGCTGCAGCTGCTCTCTCCGGGTCGGCGTTGCATGGGAGGCTTCTCATCCCTGCCTTTCTCGCTGAACTTCCTGGTCCGCCTCCTTAAGGATGCTGTTCTTTCGCTGTTCATGCCACTTTGTGCTTGAGACCACGTCTGTTGTTTTCCCCTTCTCTTAGTTTAAATCTTGATTCTTTTTCTCTTCTGTTCTCCGTCCCCTGTGAGACGTCTGTCTTTGGCGCGTGTCCCACGTCGTCCGTAGAGGACAGAGGCCAAGAATTCATGACACGGTGTCTCTCTCTGTTGCTGTGTCCTCCTGGCTCTCTTCTTGTGGCCGTTGCGCCTCCTTTCTTGACCGGCTCTTACTCGACTACTCCAAACGTGCCGTTTCTCCCAGCTCTTCACATCACCCTGTTATCACTTCTCCCTTGCCAGACCTATTTTTGAGTCGTGCCTGATCTTGGCTTGTTTGAGAGTTCAGCTCATCTCCAACTCCTCTTCCAAGTCACGTGGCCGCGCGCGTCCCCTTCCCCATGGCACGGAAGGTCCCTTTTGAATTCTCCCAAAGCATCTCTCCTGCCGCTGGTGCTCAGGGGCAGAACCTTTCTCCTCCCCTTCTTTCAGTTTAGCCTAAGATGGTGAAATCCCCGCAGATTGTTTGTTCCCCTATTTCCTTTATGTTGCATTTCTCTCCAAGCATCGAAAGACTCCTCCCCTTCCTGCTCCAAGCCACCTCTCATTCTCTTTGGGTATGACCCTGCTCTCTGGTTTAGCGGCTGCCCGGCTTCCCCTTCATCCTATAGGATCTGTTCCACCTCACACCGCGTGTCTTTTAGCAGGTTTCCCCCTCTTCTCCTGACGGCCGATTTCCGTAGTCTCTTTGCTCACTTGTGCCCTCATACGTGCAGATGGGTCTGTCGTTTCTTTTTTTTGCGAACCAGCCGTCTTGCCCCTATTTCTTTGATGTGCCTGGCCCTTCTTTTCCATCTGGAGGATCCCCGCTGGCACATTTGGGCTGAGGTGAGGATACTTGGCAGCGGCTGCGTTCGGAGGAGTCATTCAATTCCGTGGCTCGATCCCTCCAGCTTGTGGCCGCTATCTATTCTCACGTGGCTCAGCGTAAACGGATGGTGCAAGCTGTTTCTTGTCCCGTTCAGAGGGGACACCTTGTCTTGTGTCTTGTGTCACCAGGAGTTTGCCAGGGAAAAGACAACCGACGGAGATTTGGGATCACGTGTGTCTTTCGGCTTCTTCCCACTCTCACCTACTGCACCGAGAGCGTTGCAGTGGCTTTGTGCCTGCCTCACCTTGGGGTGTTTCATATTTCTCTGAACCCAGAACCTCTTTGACAGCATCTCTCTACCTTCTGCGGTCAGTCCTGCTCGGTTCCACCTAGTCCACTTGTTAGCGCACGGCAGAGCCTATTTTCCTTCATGGCTTTTTTTCCCTGATACGACTTGAGCAGCAAAGCTGCCTTAATGCTTGAACACCCAGCGCTGCACGATTGGCTGCAGCCTTCTCCCTCGAAAGCTCCACCCAGCCGATGGTGCGTCTTGGATGCTCGGGAATTGCTCGATTTCCTCATGTTTTCCACCCGTAACTCTGCCGAATACCAGCACCTTCCTGACGGAGGGGAGAGGATAAGCACCTGAGGAAACCTCTGCCAGCACTGTTGGCAAAGCTCTGCTCCCCTCCGGGGTCCCCCAGCTGCCTCCTTGTTTAAGGCTGCTCGCTTTGAACCTGCCGTGGGCTGGTTTATGAAAGTCCTGTGGAGCCTTGAAGACGATGGTCTGTTAAAATGCCAGTATCTTGGGTAAAGCTCTGTCTCGCCGAGGTGCTCGAGGTTCCTCTGGAGAGAGAATCCTTTGAGGGCTCTGTGTGTGTGTGTGTGTGTGTGTGTGTGAAGACTGTGTGAAACTCCAAGGGTAGCGAGAGGCTTTTCAGCAATAAAGGTGTTGAATATGAGGACAAGTGGACTGTGACTCCTGTTCCGAGATGCTGCTGGTTTCTTCTATCCCTCTTCCAGGTGGATGTGTAGCATCTCGAGTGCATTACCCTGTCTGCCTGACATCAAAGCTGCCGATGGCTCTGTCTGAAGTGCGATTAAATACGAGCATCTTGGGGAGAGTTACCGATCCTCCGTTTTTTTTTTTTTCTTTTGCAGGCAGAGTGGCCCCTCGAGCCCCAGCAGGTCCCGGTCGGTGAGGAGCAGCTGTCATGATCTCTACGGCACCTCTCTACAGCGGGGTGCACAACTGGACCAGCACAGAGCGCATTCGCATGTGTGGCCTCAACGAGGAGAGGTGAGGTGCGTGGGTGGCACGGCAGGGGAAGGAGGAAGAGAGCGGAGAAAGTGACTTAAGGGTCTGGAGGGGTTACGGGAAGGGAGCTGGTGCTGGCTCGACTCCTTCTTGCTAGGGCGTAAAACAGCCCGAGACGCGAAAGAGTCGCCGGGAGGGCCTGGCCGTGTGGTCAATTAGTGGCATGTCGTGATGGTCCCAACATCCCGTGCTCCAGCACGAGTGTGTTGGAGGTCTCTGCAAGGGAACCGTTGGTTGTGTGTGGCTTCTCCGCCTTCGTGGTGTTGGTGGGCGATGAGGCCGAGTCGTCTGCATGTGCTCCTGTCTTCACCAGACTTGTGCTCTTAACTGCCAGGGGAGGGAAAGAACTCGACCCACGGCAATTCGAGCTGCTAAGAAGAGCTTTTGGTGACCGGGAGGGTTAGTGCAGACCAAACGATTAGATGGGAGAGTTGTGACATGCCACCAAACAGGAGATTAGGGAGGATTAGTGGCTGGGAGGCAGAATTGATGAAGACGAGTTCCTGGCCTGCCCCTTGGCTTCTTGCATCGCCTTTTTATTCCCTCAGCAGCGGGGTCTTGTTCTCAAAACCAATCAGTTCGTGGCTTCTCTGAGGTAACTACATCCGCTCAGCACATTTGCTGTAGTAGTCAGAAAAGTTTTTACGGGCTCAAAGGCATCGTGTGCCTGTCACCCCTTGGAGGACTCACCACTAAAAGCCTCAACACCCACAGCAGTGGGTGTTGAGGCTTTTAGTGGTGAGTCCTCCAAGGGCCAGTTGAAAGAGCAGGACAGGGCAGAGGCCGGTACTCTGAGGACAACTGGGGAGAGCAGTGGGACAGGGCAGAGCCTGGTCCCCTGCGGATGAGTGGCAGGAATGGTGGGATGGGGCAGAGCCTGTTCCTCTGAGGATGACTGGAAAGAGTGTGGGACAGGGCAGAGCCTGTTCCTTTTAGGACGAGTAGGAAGAGTGGAGGGATGGGGCAGAGCCTCATACTCTGAGACCTTATGAGGAAGGGCTGAGAGAGCTGGGGGTGTTTATCCTGGAGAAGAGGAGGCTGAGAGGAGACCTCATTGCTCTCTATGACTACCTGAAAGGAGGTTAAAGAGAGGAGGGTAATGGCTTCTTCTCCCAAGGGATAGGGGACAGGATGAGACGGAATGGCCTCGAGCTCCTCCAGGGGAGGTTCAGGCTGGACATTAGGAAAAAATATTTCACAGAAAAGGTGATTGGGCAGTGTCAGAGGCTGCCCAGGGAGGGAGTTGATTTACCTTCCCTGGAGGTGTTTAAGGGACGGGTGGACGAGATGCTGAGGGACATGGTTTAGTGTTTGATAGGAATGGTTGGACTCGATGATCCGGTGGGTCTCTTCCAACCTGGTTGTTCTGTGATTCTATGACTGGGAAGAGCGGTGGGGTAGGGTCCCTCTGGTCCTGTGCAGAGGAGTGGTTGGACGAGGCAGACCCCGTTCCCCTCAGCACGAGTGGCAAGAGCTGTGGGACAGGTCAGAGTCTGGTCCTCTGAGGACATTTGGAAGAGTTGATCCGCCTTCCCTGGAGGTGTTTAAGGGGCGGGTGGGTGAGGTCTTGAGGGACTTGGTTTAGCGTTTGATAGGAATGGTTGGACTCGATGATCCGGTGGGTCCCTTCCAACCTGGTTGTTCTGTGATTCTGATTCTGTGAGTGGAGGGACTGGGGCAGAGCCTGCTCCTCAGGGCGAGTGGGAAGAGCAGCGGGACAGGGTCCCCTGCGGGTGAGTGGCAGGAGCGGCTGGTCGGGGCAGAGCCCGTTCCCCCGAGGGCGATGGGGGCGAGCGGTGAGAGGGCAGAGGCTGCCCCCCCCCCCCGAGGCCCGTGGCCGGTGAGAGGGCAGAGCCCGCCCCTCCCCGAGGCCCGTGGCCGGTGCGAGGCCCGCGGGTGGCGGGGCCGCCGCTCCCCGCTCGCCGCCGCCTCGCTCGCCCCCTGGCGGCCGCCGCTCGCTCGGCCCCGCCCGGCCCGGCCCGTGTGGCCCTCGGCGGGGGCCGCGGCGCTGGCAGGGGAAGGGGAGGGCCGGAGCCTCATCCCTGGGGATTAGGGACACACCGCGGGATCCCGGAAGGGTTTAAGGTGGAACGGGCCTCAAAGCCCATCCAGTCCCACCCGTGCGGGATCAGGGGCTCCGCGGATGGGGCAGACACCACTGCTCTGGGCAACCTGGCCCACGGCCTCCCACCCTCACAGAGAGACCTCAGTCTCCCCGCTTTCAGCTGAAAAATGTTGTTTCTCTTCCTTTCCCTGCGCTCCGTGCTCAGGAGCCCCTCCCCAGCTTTCCTGGTGCCCCGTTCAGCGCTGGAAGCTGCTCTAAGGTCTCCTCACAGCCTTCTCTCAGCCTTAGAATTATAGAATCATAGAACAACCAGGTTGGAAGAGACCCATCAGATCATCGAGTCCAACCATTCCTATCAAACACTAACCCATGTCCCTCAGCACCTCATCCACCCATCCCTTAAACACCTCCAGGGAAGGGGAATCAACCACCTCCCTGGGCAGCCTATTCCAATGCCCAATCACCCTTTCTGGGAAAAACTTCCTCCTAATCTCTAGCCTAAATCTCCCCTGTTGGAGCTTGAGGCCATTCCCTCTTGTCCTGTCCCCTGTCCCTTGGGAGAAGAGCCCAGCTCCCTCCTCTCCACAACCTCCTTTCAGGTAGTTGTAGAGAGTAATGAGGTCTCCCCTCAGCCTCCTCTTCTCCAGGCTAAACACCCCCAGCTCTCTCAGCCGCTCCTCATAAGGCCTGTTCTCCAGCCCCTTCACCAGCTTCATGGCTCTTCTCTGGACTCGCTCCAGAGCCTCAACATCCTTCTTGTGGTGAGGGGCCTAAGCCTTTCTTATCCTGGTATCAGCACCTTATCCAAGTGCCCCTTAAAGACCTGAGAATCGTCACTAGATAAACACTGCTGAGGCACAAGCATCCCGCAGCCGGGCACAGAGCACACAAGTGCTGTCTCCTGTCCAGGTTTCATAGATTCATACAATAACCAGATTGTAAGAGACCCACCGGATCATTGAGTCCAACCATTCCTATCAAACACTAAACCATGTCCATCAGCACCTCGTCCACCTGTCCCTTAAACACCTCCAGGGAAGGTGACTCAACCCCCTCCCTGGGCAGCCTCTGCCACTGCCCAATGAACCTTTCTGTGAAAAAAAATTTTCCAAATGTCCAACCTGAACCTCCCCTGGTGGAGCTTGAGGCCATTCCCTCTCGTCCTGTCCCCTGTCCCTTGTTGTTTCTCACACATTATAAGCAGAGCTGTCTCCTCTGTGCACCCAGTTTCTATAGAGGTCCCAATCCTTATGCTGAATTCTTGTCTTCCTTATCCCGTCTTCCAAAGAGAACGGGTCAAACATGCAGGACACAGCACGCGAGGGTGCTACAGACACCCACTGCTCCTGTCACAGACAGTTCGGCCCTGGAGACCTTTGGTGTTGGAGGGAGATCTCCGTCTGTGGCTGGAGGAGAGCAAGGCTGGGCTGGAAGTCCCAGAGCGAGGAGTGAGCACCACTGGGAGAGGGAAAATCGGGAAAGAGGAGGTGCTTGTGGAAGAAGAGACAAGGGGGATAGGAAGTGTCTGAAAAAGCTGGGGTTGTTTAGCCTAGAGAAGAGGAGGCTGAGAGAAGACCTCATTGCTCTCTACAACTACCTAAAAGGAGTTTGTAGAGAGGAGGGAGCTGGCCTCTTCTCCCAAGTGACAGGGGACAGGACAAGAGGGAATGCCCTCAAGCTCTGCCAGGGGAGATTTAGGCTGGACATTAGGAGGAAGTTTTTCACACAGAGGGTCATTGGGCATTGGAATAGGCTGCCCAGGGAGGGGATTGATTCACCTTCCCTGGAGGTGTTTAAGGGACGGGTGGACGAGGTGCTGAGGGACATGGTTTAGTGTTTGATAGGAATGGTTGGACTCGATGATCCAATGGGTCTCTTCCAACCTGGTTGTTCTATGATTCTATGAAGGGAAATGTGTGGTAAGGGCAGTGATAGGGGCAGGAGAGAGTGTGTGGAGCTGGGCTGTGACTCATGGGCTGGCCTGTAGGGAGACCTGAGAGTGGGGGATCAAAGTTCCCAGGGGTAAGGACACTGCATGGAGCTGCTGGGCCACGGAGAAGGTCTTGTCAGGCCCACAGGGTAAGCACTGATGTGTGAGGAGGTGCTGTTGGGCAGGCAGAGCTCTAGGACAGGGAGGACTGCAGTGGGCAGCAGCCCTGGTACCCTCTGTGTAACGTGTGGTGATGAGGAGCTTACTACCTGGAGTAGACACGCTGTTCTGCCACCCCACGTCGGGACAGGGAGTGGTGGGGTGGTAACTGGAGCAGGCACACTGTTCTGCCACCCCACATGGGGACAGGGATGCGTGGGATGGTACCTGGAGCAGGCACACTGCTCTGCCACCCCACATGGGGACAGGGATGCGTGGGATGGTACCTGGAGCAGGCACACTGCTCTGCCACCCCACATGGGGACAGGGATGTGTGGGGTGGTACCCGGAACCGGCACACTGCTCTGCCACCCCACATGGGGACAGGGATGTTTGGGATGGTACCTGGAGCCAGCACACTGCTCTGCCACCCCACATGGGGACAGGGATGTGTGGGGTGGTACCCGGAGCCGGCACACTGCTCTGCCACCCCACATGGGGACAGGGATGTGTGGGATGGTACCTGGAGCCAGCACACTGCTCTACCACCCCACATGGGGACAGGGATGTGTGGGATGGTACCCGGAGCCGGCACACTGCTCTACCACCCCACATGGGGACAGGGATGTATGGGATGGTACTTGGAGCAGACACACTGCTCTGCCACCCCACATGGGGACAGGGATGTTTGGGATGGTACCTGGAGCAGGCACACTGCTCTGCCACCCCACATGGGGACAGGGATGTATGGGATGGTACCTGGAGCAGACACACTGCTCTGCCACCCTACATGGGGACAGGGATGTATGGGATGGTACCTGGAGCAGACACACTGCTCTGCTGTCCCATGTGGAGACAGGGATGGATGTGATGCTGGGAGGGTATCTTGGGGTTTCATAATGCTGTGTCTTGTTCCTCGACTAGGAGAGCCCCCCTTTCTGATGAGGAGTCTAAAACAAGCAGCTCCCAGCACTTGGGGTCTCAAGAGTTTTGCGTCAGCAGCAGCCTTTCCAAGGTGAGCTTCCTCGCGTTTCTGGGTCCGTGAAGGCCTTTCCCTGACGGAACGGGAACGGCAAAGCAACGCTCTAGTTCCACAAGAGCCGTTTGCCACCTCTGTGTCCTGAGGGAGGTGGAGAGAAGGCCCTGTCTGCTTCGCTAGGTCCACTTGCGCTGCTTTCAGGAACACCTTCTCCCTTCTTGTTGCAGGTGGAGCTCACAGCAGTCAGCGGTGGTGGCAGCAGTGCCCAGGGGGTGGAAACCGATGGCAAGGTGGAGGAAAAACTTGGGCCCAGACTGGAAGAGCAGCCACCCGATCCCAACTCAAACCCAGAGTGCGCAAGAAAGACTGTGAAAGATGATGCCCTGGGCGCTCTGGCGAGCCAAGCAGATAGCAGAGGGCAGGAACCTGCAGTCCCCAGAGCTGCCGAGCAGGAGAGCAGTGGTGCTGATGCTGCCTGGACACCTGCGGATCCTCACAGCAACAAGGAGGCCGATCCTCCTCCAGCCTGCTCCGTGGCTCTGGAGAGCGAACCTGCTGGGAAGGAGAAAACTGCCCCAAGTGCTGGAGCGCCGGGGCCGGGCGTGCTGGCAGAAGGGACCTTGTCTGTGGTGGTCTCCAGCTGCAACACTCCTGCCTCCGCTCCTGCTACTTTTACTTTGAACAGAGTGTGCTTTCCCTCCTCTCAGGCCCCTGCTATGCAAAAAATGCCCCTGTCCTTTCAACCTGGGGCGGTTCTGAGCCCGAGCCAGTCACTGGTGTACATCCCACCCCCCAGCTGCGGGCAGCCGCTCAGCGTGGCCACCCTTCCAGCCACCTTAGGGGTCTCCTCCACGCTCACCCTCCCCGTCCTGCCTTCCTACCTACACGAGCGTTGCTTGCCAGGTATTATCGCTTCCCCAGAGTTGCGCTCCTACCCCTACACCTTCTCCGTCACCAGGCCCTTGGCTTCAGACACCAAGGTGGTGTCTGTGGAGGTGAATCAGCTCGGCTGCCCTTCTCCTTCGGGTGCAAGCAGCGCCCAGGCTGCTGCCGAGGGCGCTCCCCCATCCACTGCCGGCCCTTCCCTGTCCTCCAGCCAGGCTCCCTTGGCAGCACCGGCTGGGAACGCCGCCCCCTCCTCCGGCACCACCGGCACACACGCCAGAGCCCCAGCAGCTCCTGAGCTGCACACACCGGGAGCTGCCACTTCGCTGTCTCCCCTGAAGTCCCCTCCACAGCTAGAGCGTGAGATGATCTCCTCTCCAGAGTGCAGCGAGATGCCTCTCGATCTCTCCTCCAAGTCGAATCGTCAGAAACTGCCTCCGCCCAGCCAGCGCAAAACGCCTCCTATGCCCATCCTCACGCCCGTGCACACCAGCGGCAAAGCCCTTCTCACCACGGTCCTGTCCAAGTCCCAGCGTGCGGCCCAGACCACGGGCAGTAGCGTCACCTCGTGTCTTGGCGCCACCCCTCCCTTGGTCATCTTCCCGGAGTTCCTCCGCAATGGCGAGCAGGGTTCCTGGGTGAAGAACACCACCCTCATCAGCACCATTCCAGGCACCTATGTCGGTGTTGCCAACCCAGTGCCGGCCTCGCTGCTGCTCAGCAAGGACCCCGGCGTGAGCTTCAGCAGGGACCCGCGTCACCTTCCCAAGCAGGAGCCTATTTCCATCATCGATCAGGGAGAGCCTCGCAGCGCTGAGGTTCCCTGTGGGAAGAAAGCCAACCAGGTCAGCGCAGAAGGACAGCAGGATCCTGCCAGGAGACCGCTCCACGGCAGAGCTGCTACGGGAGCTCCTTTGTGCCAGTCCAAGGATATCTCCACTTGGAATCCCGGCCAGGGAAGCGTGTACCCGCGATGCCCTGTGAATGAGAAACCTTCCAACCCTCAGCTTCTGCCCCTCGGCTGGTCTCCTTATCATCAAACCCCTCTGCTTTCGATTGGCATCTCCACGACGGGGCAGCTGCCCCCAAATCAGAACAGCTCCTGCAAGCCTGCTGGTGCAGATGAGCTCCCGACGTTCCTGAGCGTGCAGCCCACCGAGTCCAGCACAGCCACCCAGAGCCTGCCGGAGGGGCTGCCCAGGCTCCCGCCTCAGGAACGGGAAGCGGCAGCCAAGAGCAAGAGCTGCCGGGCCTTGCCCAAGCTCTGCGAGGAGCCAGCCAACCCGGCCTCGTTGGATGGAGGTCCGACTCTTCAGACCAGCGCTTTGGATGGGAAAGGGGGGAAGGGGAAGCTGGACAACCCTCAGAAGAGTCAAGAGTGTGATCAGCCAGAGGCTGGTCCCAGTAAGGAGGGCAACGTACAGACTGAGGCTCCCCAGGGGAGCTGTAGCCTCAAGCAGTTGGATGCGAAGCCGAAAAGCCAAGTGTTAGCGGCATACTTGTCACACGAGCCGCCCGTGGCTGGGCAGCAGAGCCTGCACGTGGTTTCAGAGGCGCCCACTGTGCCTGCCGAGCGCCAACGCAAGGAGCCGGGCTGCGAAGGCTCCCAGGAGCCCCCGGGGTCAGAGCCCCTCCAGTGCGTGCGGCAGGTGGACCTGTGCAGGGTCAAGAAGGAGCGAGTGGAGTGCGACATGTCCTTTGCGTCTGTGACTTGCCTGCGAGCTGGCGCCGCTCCGCAGGGATACGCCGAGGCCAAACTCAAAGGAGCAGGGCAAATCAAGCAAGAGGGCGGCGTGCGCTGCAAGTCCAAGCGGCAGCATGATGGGGAGGCCAGGCAGGCCCCCAAGAGACTCAAGTGCCAAGCCCAGGACGGCGAGGAGTCCCCAAGCAAATCGGGGAGCCAGAATGTGCATGGCCGGAAGGTGGGTGGGACGGGCTGTGGCTGCTGGGTTATGGCAGAGGTGAGGTTGGGGGTGAGCAGGGAGCCCTCACAGGGGACGGCAGGAGTGTGCACAGGGCTTTCTGCCTGTACTTTTTGGCATTTTGGGGGTGCTGGTCAACAGCAGCTGAACACGAGCCAGCAGTGGCCCAAGTAGCCAAGAAGGCCAACAGCATCTCGGCTTGGATCAGCCATGGGGCGGCCAGCAGGAGCAGGGAAGGGATCGTCCCCCTGCACTCGGCACTGGTGCAGCCACACCTCAAATCCTGGGTTCAGTTTAGATCCCTTCAGTGCAGGAAAGACATTGAGGGACTAGAGCGATTCCGGAGAAGGAAGCAGAGCTGGGGAATGGGCTGGAGAACAAGTCTTATGAGGAGCGGCTGAGGGCCCTGGGGCTGTTCAGCCTGGAGAAGAGGAGGTTGAGAGGAGACCTTATCAGTGTCTCCAGCTGCCTGAAAGGAGGTTTCGGAGACGTGGGTGTGGGTTTCTTTGCCCAAGTGATAGGTGATAGGACAAGAGGAAATGGCCTCAAGCTGCACCAGGGGAGGTTTAGATTGGACATTAGGAAAAAATTCTTCACTGAAAGAGTTCTCAGGCACTGGAACAACCGCCCAGAGAGATTACTGAGTCACTATACCTGGAGGTGTTTAAAAGACAGGGAGATGAATTGCTTAGGGATATGATTTAGTAGTAGACAGGTATGGTTGGACTCGATGATCTCAAAGGTGTTTTCCAACCTAGCAATTCTATGATTACTTGGCAATTGATTAATGTACCTGTGTCTGCAGGTTACCTAGAGCAAAAAATGGATCTGGGGCGTCAAAAACGCTGTAAGACACCAGCTTGTTGAGTGGGGACAGCGTTTTGGTTTGTCCCTTCTCCTTTGCGACTCCGGCTCAGTCAGTCAGCAGCTCAAACTTCAGTCTGTCTTCCCTTCACAGTGGCGAAAACACCATGACAATCCACACGAACTCAGCAAGCGAGAAGGCCGGAGCAGCCTGGGCTCAGTGAAGGATCACAACAGCCTCAGGGTAAAGCGGAAGCGCAGGAGGCCAGGGAAGACGGAATTCCCATCTCCAGCACATCGTGGAGACAGCCACGAGGAAGGTATTCATGATGTGTTCTCACCGGGTTGGGCTGCAACCATTCCTGTCACCCTGCTGGGGCCAAACCGCTCCTCTCCTGAGGCCGAAGGGCCTGTGGAGCTGGTGGCTTCCAAACCAGAGCTGCAGTGATGCTGGGCTGCCCTTGCCAGGCCAGCAGACGTGTGTGCACAGATCTGTGGCGTGTTTTCTCCAGGCTCCGTTTTCCCCGCAGGTTACCTTGAGAAGAAGCCCAAGAACAACTTTCGGGATTTCATTCCGGTGGTGCTGAGCAGCCGGACACGCAGTCAGTCAGGTGAGTTGGTGCCCAGGTGGGAGTCCTAGGTGGACTGTGACTGTTTCTCTTTTGATGTGGACTTGCCCCTGTCTTCTGTCCTGCCTTGCAGGGTTTTTCTCGTAGATACAATATTTTTTTGTCTGTTAGAAATCCCTTTTTCTTGCAGGAAGCGTCGCTGGCTCTTCTGCTGGTGTGACAGGAGAGTGTGATGTGACTGGTCAGGAGATATTACCATTATTGGAGGAGGATCAGGATGAAGAGGAGGAGGAGGAGGAGGAGGAAGAGGAAGAAGAGACATCGTTGAAACGTCGCAAGCTGCGCAAATCCCACAGGACATCACGTTATCACAGTCGCAGGGCCAGGGACAAGTCTGTGTCCGAGAGGAGCAGCTGTTACACGCGGAGGACCCGGGAGCTGCCCTGGAGAGTGGAATCGCCCAGGCAGCTGTGGGAGCCCAACGAGGAGGAGGAGGATGACAGTCACATCAAAAGGAAGAAAAGGAGACGACAGAAAAGTCGGAAATACCAGACAGGGGAATATCTGACCGAGCGAGAGGAGGAGCAAGTCGGCTACTCACACAGGAGGAGAAAATCCAAAGCAGGTACAACCTGGGAAGGGCTTTCTGTTACCAGGCTGGAGACCAGGATAGGGCAATTGCTTTGTTGGGGTTTTTTTGTTTGGGAGGGGGGGATTTTTTTGGAGAGGGAGCTTGGGGTTTTGGGGTTTTTTTGTTATGATGAAACTCCATCGTTATTAATAGTTTGATGTCCGCAGCTTGGGCAGCTTCAATTGATCAGCTCTTCTTTCAAAAATAGTTGCAACGAATTTGGGAGTAGAAAGCAGCAGCTGATGTGGCTAATTAGATACTGATCTCACCCTCAGATTAAGACAGAGGGCGTGGGAAAACAAGAATCAGACGAGGTAGCACAGTGAAATATTTCTGGACAAGCACGGACCCCTGGGAGTCGTGTTCAGCATTCCTGGCTGAAGCAGAGGGAGATGAGAGCCATCACAGTTCAACTTGGGCTTCTTCATGCTTTGTCTTGCTTTATTAAGGCAACTTGCAAGCTTGTACCCGGAAGCACAAGGGCGAGAAGATTAACAAGCAGGGGAGAAGTCCTTCTCTGTGGCTCCTGTTTGCAGTTTTGCTCAGAGGAGGAGGCTGTGCTACCTGCCTGTGTCCTGCTCACTGCTCCACCTCTGCTCTCATGCTTCCTCCCCTCACTGCCCCAGGCCCTGTGGTCTGAACTAGATTTGTGTTTTCTTGAGGTTCTGCAGTCTCTGTGGTCCTTCCTCTCTGTGCTGTTTGAGGCTGTTGGAAGTCAGGCTGGGATCTCGGTGTTTGTGCCGTGGTGGCTCCTAGCTGGGTCCGAGTGTCCTGCAGGTGACTTCTCTCAGGGCAGTACTCTGTTCGCCTGAACCTTTCTCTTGGAGGTGACACAGCGGATATGGACCTGCTGCCACCTCGGTGCCGAGATGAACAGGAAAGGCTGAGATGCCGCTGAGGCACTATGAGAAGTAGGGGTGGCCACTCTCCTCCCACCAGCTGATCTCCCAAGATACATTTCTGCTCTGGTGCAGGGTCTGGGTACCGCTGTGAGACCAGGAACCATGGGTTTCCTGGCATCTTTGCAGTTCAAGGGTGCTCTCAGGCTGCCTTCCACTGTTTGAAACAGCCTGAGAAGGTGGGTTGAATGCAGCAGCAGTCATAGAATCATAGAAGAGACCCACTGGATCATCGAGTCCAACTGTTCCTATCAAACACTGAAGCATGTTCCTCAGCACCTTGTCCACCTGTCCCTTGGGACACCTCCAGGGAAGGTGAATCAACCACCTCCCTGGGCAGCCTATCCCAATGCCCAATGACCCTTTCTGGGAAAAATTTTTCCCTAATCTCCAGCCTGAACCTCCTCTGGTGGAGCTTGAGGCCATTCCCTCTTGTCCTGTCCCCTGTCCCTTGGGAGAAGAGCCCAGCTCCATCCTCTCCACAACCTCCTTTCAGGGAGTTGCAGAGAGCAATGAGGTCTCCCCTCAGCCTCCTCTTCTCCAGGAGAAACACCCCCACCTCTCTCAGCCGCTCCTCACAGGGCCTGTTCTCCAGCCCCTTCACCAGCTTCGTTGCTCTTCTCTGGTCTCACTCCACAGCCTCAACATCCTTCTTGTGCTGAGGGGCCCACAACTGAACACAGGATTCGAGGAGCAGTCTCACCAGTGCTGAGTCCAGAGGGAGAAGAACCTCCCTGGACCTGCTGGTCACACCGTTTCTGATCCAAGCCAAGATGCCATTGGCCTTCTTGGCCACCTGGGCCACTGCTGCCTCATGGTCAGTGGCTGTCAACCAACACTCCTAGGTTCTTCTCCTCCAGGCACTTTCCACCCAGACCTCTCCTAGTCTGTAGCTGCTCAGGGTTGTTGTGCCCCAAGCGCAGGAGGGTTTTCTGTTGTTTTCTTAACTGGACTCTTACTCTTTCACCAAGTTCCCCTAAGTCTTGTGCTGCAGAACTGGTTGAGGAAGCTTCCTGAACTCAGTTGATCCACCCTTTTGTGATCTTTTGGTCACGTCTCCTTTCTCTTCTCCCCTCTGGACTGCGAAGTCTCAGCCTCTTTTGTACAGTGGCTTCTCCATCCTCAGTTGTGTTGGTTGCCTTTCTCTGCTTCCACTTCATTCTTCCTGAGATGTGGACAGCAGAGCAGCACCACAGTAATTGAGACGTGTTTGGTTTGAGATTTGATTTGTGGTTCTGCTGTGGTATCTTGGCTAAACATTTTATTCTGTGCGAGATCTGTGGCCCTTACTTCCTAGCAATAGCAAGACATGATTGAAAGTTGTTTGTGGTTCTTGATGTGGTGAGTGTAAAGTCTTGGCATGATTCGGGTGCTGAAGATGCTGCTCCTGGAGATCTACAAAATCTGACTTAGCACTGGAGGCAGCAGAGTCGTAGAATCGTAGAATCTCTAGATTGGAAAAGACCTCAGAGATCATCAAGTCCAACTGTACCTGTCCACTACTAAATCATATCCCTAAGCATTTCATCTGCTCATCTTTTAAACAGCTCCAGGGATAAGGACTCAATCACCTCCCTGGGCAGCTGCTCCAATGCCCGAGAACCCTTTCTGTGAAGAATTTTTGTCTAATGTCCAGTCTAAACCTCCCCTGGTGCAACTTAAGGCCATTTCCTCTTATCCCATCACCTATCACATGGGCGAAGAGAGCGACACCCACCTCTCCACAACGTCCTTTCAGGCAGCTGTAGACACCGATAAGGTCTCCCCTCAGCCTCCTCTTCTCCGGGATAAACAAGTCGTAGAATCATAGAATAGTTTGAGTTGGAAGGGACCTTAAAACCCATCCAGTTCCAACCCCCTGAGACAATCAGGAACACCTCCCGCTGGATCAGGGTGCTCAGAGCCTCATCCCAAACAATCCCTAACAGACATGAGGTTTTATATGGCCTCAAGCTCCGCCAGGGGAGATTTAGGAAGTTTTTCACAGAGAGGGTCATTGGGCATTGGAATAGGCTGCCCAGGGAGGTGGTTGATTCACCTTCCCTGGAGGGGTTTAAGGGACGGGTGGATGAGGTCCTGAGGGACATGGTTTAGTGTTTGATGGGAATGGTTGGACTCGATGATCCGGTGGGTCCCTTCCAACCTGGTTGTTCTATGATTCTATGATTCTATTCCTGGAGTTTATCCTTGTGATCCCTTGGACTGACCCACTGGGGCATCTCCTAACTCTCCACCTAGAAATGAAACGGAAGTCTTTGTTCCCAAATAAATTGTCCAGAGCCATGGAGACAGCCAGGCTTGAGAGACTCGGACTCTGCAGAGCCATGTACGGATGCTCCCTCTGACCTTTGGTCTGCACAGACCTCTTCCTTTGTAATCTATTTCATTCCATCACCTGCAGCAGGAGGAGTACATCACTGTGCAAGTCCAGGTGATTATTTGTTCACAGAGCTTTACTTTCTCCTTCCAGACTCTGTTTTCCCGTTGCTGTCGTGCCCTTGCTACGGGATGTTGCTATTTCAGGGAAGCAGAGCGCCTGTCCTTGCCGTGGTACAGGGCTCTGTAATGAGCAACCCTGCAGTTTGGTATAATGCAAGGAAGAAAAGACTGGATTTCCCTTGAGGCATCCTGGTGCTTCCTACCTGCCTGCATTTTAATTGAAACGTTAATGTGCTGTGTAAGTTAAGGGGAACATGTGAGGCCAGGGCAGGGTCTGGTTTTGTAGACAGCAAAACAGTGACTGTTCACGAGCAGCTTAAAGGGGAGACCACCTGCATTTTCTGGGGAGACCACCTGCATTTTCTGTCACTCTCGGAGGGGCATCCCACGTGATTCCTGCTCAGCCGTGCAGGTAGGAGCTACTGGGAAGCGCGTGGACAAGCCGGATTGTTTTGCACTGGGTTCCCTGTCAGCACAGGAAGGACATGGAGCTGTTGGAATGAGGCCAGAGGAGGCCACAGAGATGATGTGAGGGCTGCAGCACCTCCTGTACAGGGACAGGCTGAGAGAGTTGGGGTTCAGCCTGGAGAAGAGAAGGCTGTGTGGAGAATTTAGAGCAGCTTCCAGCGCTGAAAGGGGCTCCAGGAAAGCTGGGGAGGGGCTCTGGATGAGGCAGAGCAGGGACAGGATGGCAGGAAACAGTTCTGAGCTGCAAGAGGGGAGATTGTGATGAGATCTTAGGGAGAAATGTTTTGGTGTGAGGGTGGGGAGGCCCTGGCCCAGGTTGCCCAGAGCAGTGGTGGCTGCTCCATCCCTGGAGGGGTTCAAGGGCAGATTGGATGGGGCTTGGAGCCTCTGATGCAGTGGGAGGTGTCCCTGCCCATGGTAGGGGTGGAACTGGATGGGCTTTGAGGTCCCTCCCGACCCAAACCATTTGGTGATTCTCTGACCTAAGGAAAAGCCTTTAGTGAACTGAGTGCAAGCCCCAACTCTCAGGCTTAGCCTTTTCTCGCCAGGAGGCTTGTCTGTCCTTTGGCGTCTTCTGTCTGTGCTGAGTCTGTCCCTGACAGGGAGAACCTGCAGAGTCACTTAGTTCTGCTTTCTGCAGTGCTCCCACTGTGGGTCTGGGCTCCTGGATGTGCAGCCCTCTAAGATGAGCAGTTTGTTTTGCCTTGTGACAGAGATCCGGGTTGCTCCCCTTCAGTGCTGAACCTCCAGGAGCTCTTCATTCCCATTTCTCCTTTAGATTTTCGGTACCGGAAGCAGAAGGAGTCCACCCAGGACAAAGGCACAGAGCTACGGTTGAGGAGCAAGCTTTCTCCATCCCCCAGGAAATCTCAAGGTCGATCAGACTTTCGGAATGGCTTCTTCCTGGAGCACTCAGACAGCTCTCCCACCCAAGAAGAGCTAGAGAAACCATCAGGAAAACGCAAATGTAAAACCAAACACCTGGCAGGGATCTGTGACGAGAGGAAGGTACGGCTTGGGCTGATGAAGAGAACGTGCGTGGGGAAAAGAGACAGAAGGGAATTCCTGTTATTAAGCCATGGCCACGTGTGCCAAGGAGTTGTATTCCTTTCTTTTCCAGGGGAAAGGCTGCTGTAATCAGCCCAAAACGCACCCTCTGAAGAAGTCCCAGGATTTGTGGACGCTTTGTAAGTCCCGTCGGGTTAGCCCAGGGAGTTCCCCCGAATTGCCTGTGGCCCAGGATGTTCCTCCTGGAGCTCGGCGGCTGATTGTGAACAAAAACGCAGGGGAGACCCTTCTGCAGCGAGCAGCTCGCCTGGGCTACAAGGTGAGGTTTGGTTCCCTTTTCTGCTTCGTGTCCTGTGCTGCTTTTTCTGGATTGGTGGGTAACCAGGCCTGTGATGATCTCGTTCCTGTAGGACGTGGTGCTCTACTGCCTGCAGAAAAAGAGCAGTGACGTGAACCACCGTGACAACGCTGGCTACACAGCTCTGCACGAAGCCTGCGCGCGAGGCTGGATCGACATCCTCCACATTCTGCTGGAGCACGGAGCCAACGTCAACTGCAGCGCGCAGGATGGCACGAGGCAAGCCAAGGGAGCAGGGCTCAGTGCTGGGTGCAGCCCTCTTCAATGTCTTCATCAATGACCTGGATGAAGGCATCGAGTGCTCCCTTAGCAAGTTTGCAGATGACACTGACCTGGGTGGAAGTGTGGATCTGCTGGAGGGTAGGGAGGCTCCAAAGGGATCTGAACAGGCTGGATCCATGGGCTGAGACCAATGGCAGGAGGTTTAACAAGGCCAAATGGTGAATCCTGCACTTGGGGCACAACAACCCTGAGCAGCTCCAGACTAGGAGAAGTCTGGCTGGAAAGTGCCTGGAGGAGAAGGACCTGGGGGTGTTGGTTGACAGCAACTGACCATGAGCCAGTAGTGGCCCAGGTGGCCAAGAAGGCCAATGGCATCTTGGCTTGGATCAGAAATGGTGTGACCAGCAGGGCCAGGGAGGTTCTCCTCCCTCTGTACTTGGCACTGGTGAGACTGCTCCTTGAATCCTGTGTTCAGTTGTGGGCCCCTCAGCACAAGAAGGATGTTGAGGCTCTGGAGCGAGTCCAGAGAAGAGCAACGAGGCTGGTGAAGGGGCTGGAGAACAAGAGGAACGTCTGAGAGAGCTGGGGGTGTTTATGCTGGAGAAGAGGAGGCTGAGAGGAGACCTCATTACTCTCTCCAACTCCCTGAAAGGAGGTTGTGGAGAGGATGGAGCTGGGCTCTTCTCCCAAGGGACAGGGGACAGGACGAGAGGGAATGGCCTCAAGCTCCACCAGGGGAGATTTAGGCTAGAGATTAGGAGGAAATTTTTCACAGAAAGGGTCACTGGGCACTGGGAGAGGCTGCCCAGGGAGGTGGTTGATTCCCCTTCCCTGGAGGGGTTTAAGGGACGGGTGGACGAGGTGCTGAGGGACATGGTTTAGTGTTTGATAGGAATGGTTGGACTCAATGATCCTGTGGGTCTCTTCCAACCTGGTTGTTCTATGATTCTATGATTCTAACTAGGGAAGCACCGAGAAGTGTTGGGAACAGGGCGTGTTATTCAGGACGAGCTGTTGATCATCCCCAAATTTGTCTTAACCCAAGACAAAATATTTGCTTTGCGAACTCTTCCGATTTTTCTGTCCTTGCAGGCCTGTCCACGATGCAGTAGCAAATGATAACCTGGAAACCATGTGGATTCTACTCTCCTATGGTGCTGATCCCACTCTGGCCACTTACTCTGGGCAGACAGCTGTGAAACTCGCCACCAGTGACGTGATGAAGCGCTTCCTCTGCGGTAAGTGCCAAGCCTGGGGCTGGCAGTGCTTCCAGCCTTCCCATCTGGCAGCATAAGAGACTAAATATTGATGTCACAGGGTTTAGAAATGCTTGGGCAGCAGGTGACCTGCTCTCTCCTGTCACGCGTGTGTGTTTTTACCACCCCATCTTTAATCAGTTTGGAAAATAGTATATAATTCTATACGACAAAAGTCACTTTTCAGTCCTTGGGGTCCAAGGCAACAGCAAAGCTGTGGTTGTACAACTAAAGACTGTGAGGGTGGAAGGCACAAGTCCACAGCTCCTGGTTCTACTTCGTAACCTAAGTGAATGTATTTTTGCTGCCAAGGAATGATGCCTTCTACTCTAAACCAACTCTGCCTGAGTGCTCCCTGCCTGGCGTTAGAAAGGACGGCTTGGGATCCTGTGGCTGGGAGTGAAGCACACCCGCTTTCAACGCTCTTTCTGTAGGATCCAGATGAATGTTGTGGCTTGGACACAGCAGCAAGGAAGAAACAGCTGAAGTAGCAGTGGTTCCCAAAGAGATACAAGGCAGAAAATCTCCAACGCTGAAAAAAATCTTATTTGCCACTGTCTGTCCATGCTCCTCCAGGCTCATCTGTGCATGCAGGTGTTGAAGATGTTATTTTAAACTCAAGACAACCTAAGAACATTTCTTTCCAACACACCTAATATGGTTTTCCCTTCCCAGCATCTATCTCACATTCTCAGGCCCAGGGTCATGTTGTGCTCTCCTCTGTGAGGTGCCCTTGGTGCAAGTTATGCTTCACTACTACCTGCCAAGTGGGGAGAGGCAGCTGAGGTGAAGTGGCTCCCCAGGGGCGATGGATGGCCATGCCAGGATCATGCTTTGACCAGCAGACAAGCATTAACCCTCTCCATTTCATCTCTTTAGATTACCTTCTGGATCTCCAAGGGCGCACCGATGGAGACCCTCGAACAGCGTGGGACTTCTACAGCAGCTCCGTGCTAGGTGAGCTCAGCCTGTTCCCTTTCACTGACAGCAGCAGAGCACAGAGAAGTAATGCTGGGTAACAACACATAGAATCATAGAATCACCAGGTTGGAAGAGACCCATCGGATCATTGAGTCCAACCATTCCTATCAAACACTAAACCAAGTCCCTCAGCACCTCGTCCACCCATGCCTTAAGCACTTCCAGGGAAGGTGAATCAACCACCTCCCTGGGCAGCCTATCCCAATGCCCAATGACCCTTTCCGTGAAAAACCTCCTCCTAATCTCCAGCCTAAATCTCCCCTGGTGGAGCTTGAGGCCATTCCCTCTTGTCCTGTCCCCTGTCCCTTGGGAGAAGAGCGCAGCTCCCTCCTCTCCTCAACCTCCTTTCAGGTAGTTGTAGAGAGTAATGAGGTCTCCTCTCAGCCTCCTCTTCTCCAGGATAAACACCCCCAGCTCTCTCAGACGTTCCTCATAAGGCCTGTTCTCCAGCCCCTTCCCCAGCTTTGTTGCTCTTCTCTGGACTCACTCCAGAGCCTCAACATCCTTCTTGTGCTGAGGGGCCCACAACTGAACACAGGATTCGAGGAGCAGTCTCACCAGTGCTGAGTCCAGAGGGAGAAGAACCTCCTTGGACCTGCTGGTCACACCATTTCTGATCCAAGCCAAGATGCCATTGGCCTTCTTGGCCACCTGGGCACACTGTTGGCTCATGTTCAGTCGGCTGTTGACCAACACCCCCAGGTCCCTCTCCTCCTGGCAGTTTTCCAACCAGGCTTCTCCCAGTCTGTAGCTCTGCATAGGGTTGTTGTGCCCCAAGTGCAGGACCCGGCATTTTGGCTCCCTCGCTTGGGTCTCTTTGTCTCCCTCCCGGTTCACATCATAGCTGGACATCTTGAAGTAAGGTTTCATGCTGGGAGTTTTTCCTGAAAGCAACTTTTTCCTTGGGAAACTGCTTGTGTGGATCCCTCCAAACGGGCTGAACACGACGTGTACACAGAGTGCAGGGATAGGACCTCAACTGGCAACCTGCATCCAGTTCTAGAGTCCTCAGCACAGGGAGGACATGGAGCTGTTGGAGCATGTCCAGAGGAGGCCACGGAGATGATCCAAGGGCTGGAGAACCTCCTGTATGAGGACAGGCTGAGAGTTGGGGTTGTTCAGCCTGGAGACAAGCAGGTTCTGAGGAGGCCTTAGAGCAACCTTGCAGTAATTGAAATGGGCTCCCAGAAAGCTGGGGAGGGGCTCTGGATCAGGGAGAGCAGGGAGAGGATGAGGAAAATGCTTTTCAACTGAAAAAGGGGAGATGAGACGAGATCTTACACAGAATGTTTTGGTGTGAGGGTGAGGAGGCCCTGGCCCAGGTTGCCGAGAGCAAGGGTGGCTGCTCCATCCCTGAAGGGATTCAAGGATGGTTCGGATGAGGTTTGGAGCCCCTGATCCAGTGGGAGGTGTCCCTGCCCGTGGCAGGAGTGGGACTGGATGGGCTTTGAGGTCCCTTCCAACCCAAAAACCATTCCATGATTCTCCAAGTGCTGCGGGTGATTCCTGAGGGCCTTTGCCTGTGGATTGCAGAATATGGTTATTCTGTTGCAGTTCTTGGCCCCAGCTAACCATCCACCGATCGTAGAACCATAGAATCATAGAACAACCAGGTTGGAAGGGATCCATCGGATCTTCTAGTCCAACCATTCCTATCAAACACTAAACCAAGTCCCTCAAGACCTCATCCACCCGTCCGGGGAAGGTGACTCAACCAAGGAAGGCAAAGGAAATGCTTACTTCTTCAAGATCTTTTCCTCGGTAGAAGTCCTGAACTTCTGCGTTCCCAGAGCTGCCCTTCCCTTTTCTCTCCTTTGGAGGGGAGGCATTTCTCCAGGAGAGGTCCTCTTCCAACTGTGCCAGATGTTTCCTAGGGAAAGCACGACTTGCACCTTTTTTCTGTCAGTTCCTGAAAATTGTGGTTGTCAGCTTAGCCATTTTCTTGAAACGGTGCAGTCACAAGGTCCATGAATTGTTCAGTGTGTTGCTCCGGTTTCCTCAAGGTCCATGGATGAAGACGTGGGCCTGTAGCCGACTGCAAAGTCCCTCCCAACCACTTTTGAGACAGATCCACACTCTCGAATGCTCCATAAAGACTTGGATTTTTTATGAGGCCAGGCTAAAAGGTTGTTGATTTTAGTTATTCACCTCTGCCAGGTGGCCAAGAAGGCCAATGGCATCTTGGCTTGGATCAGAAACGGTGTGACCAGCAGGTCCAGGGAGGTGATTCTCCCTCTGTATTCAGCACTGGTGAGGCCGCTCCTTGAATATTGTGTCCAGCTCTGGGCCCCTCAGCACAAGAAGGATGTTGAGGCTCTGGAGCGAGTCCAGAGAAGAGCAACGAGGCTGGTGAAGGGGCTGGAGAACAGAACCTATGAGGAGCGTCTGAGAGAGCTGGGGTTGTTTAGCCTGGAGAAGAGGAGGCTGAGGGGAGACCTCATTACTCTCTACAAGTACCTGAAAGGAGGTTGTAGAGAGGAGGGAGCTGGGCTCTTCACCCAAGGGACAGGGGACAGGATGAGAGGGAATGGGCTCAAGCTCCACCAGGGGAGATTTAGGCTAGAGATTAGGAGGAGGTTTTTCACACAGAGGGTCATTGGGCATTGGAATAGGCTGCCCAGGGAGGTGGTTGATTCACCTTCCCTGGAGGTGTTTAAGGCACAGGTGGATGAGGTCTTGAGGGACTTGGTTTAGTGTTAGATAGGAATGGTTGGACTAGAAGATCCGATGGGTCCCTTCCAACCTGGTTGTTCTGTGATTCTGTGATTCTGTGATTTCTGCCATCTAGAAATGAAAACAATCATATACTTGTGGAAGGCTCTTAGTAGGGAACTTACCCTTGGAAGACCCAGATGTCTCTTCATTTGAGAAGAAAAGAAATTCTGTCCTCCTAAGAATGCTTTGTTCGTAGGCTTCTGCGCTTTAGGCAAAGCACAGCCTCCTTCCTCTGGATTTCTCACTCTCGAAGCTATCACAGTCCTTTAAGAAGCTGCCTCTTTACCACAAGAAAAGCAGCTCTTCTTTGTCTGTAGTATTTTTAATAGAATCAGAGAATCCTTTGGGTGGAAAAGACCTTTGAGATCGTCAAGTCCAATGATCCCTGTCCACTACTAAGCCACCTCTGAGCACCTTGTCTGACCATCCTTTAAATCCCTCCCGGAATGGAGACTCCACCACTGCCCCAGGAAACCATTCCAGTGCCCGAGAACCTTTTCAGGGAAGAAAGTTTCCGGGGTATCCAACTTAAACCTCCTCTGATGCATCTTGAGGCCATTTCCCCTTGTCCTGTCACTGGCTACCAGGGAAAAGAGACCAGTGCCCACCTTGCCACAACCTTCTTTTAGGTGGTTGTAGTCAGCGATGAGGTCTCCCCTCAGCCTCCTCTTCTCCAGAATAAACAGCCCCGGGGCCCTCAGCCATTCGCACAATCCCTGTTCTCCACCCCGTTCCCCAGCTCCGTTCCCTTCTCTGGACTCGCTTTAGCCCCTCAAGGTCTTTCCTGCACTGAGTGGCCCAAAGCTGAACCCAGGATCTGAGGTGCGGCCTCACGAGGGCTGAGTCCAGAGGGTCAACTCCTTCCCTGCTCCTGCTAGCCACCCCGTGGCTGATCCCAGCCAGGAGGCTGTTGGCCTTCTTGGCCACCTGGGCCGCTGCTCGCTCGTGTTCAGCCACTGTCAACCAGCACCCCCAGGTCCTTCTCCTCCAGGCAGATTCCCAGCTGCTCTTCCCCGAGCCTGTAGTGTTGGAAAGTAAAGCTATTACCCCTTTTGATTTATCACCAGTTGCCACTTGGATCTCTCTGATAAACAAGGAAGGAAAACTGTGTGTGGTTTTGTGGGGAGGAGAGTTTGGCTCTCTTTGGTTATTAAAGCACACTGAGTCCTTGGTTACCCAAGTACTCCTACTTGTCTTCTAGTACCTCCTCATGTCCCGCTCATCCTTTCCTCTTGGAGATTTTGCTATGGGATTCGTAGAGCATGGATCCTGCTGCCCTCTAGGAGACCCACTGCCAACATACAAGTTGTTTAGAAATAGAATCATAGAATCACCAGGTTGGACGAGACCCACTGGATCATCGAGTCCAAATATACCATATGGTGTTTCATGTGCCCTAATCCCTGAAGAGAAACAATGTGGGGTTATCTTGGAAAACTAAGAGGATTGAGTTTGATTAATTAGCTACTTGTTTCTTCTTTCCATCCCTCAACATCATGTCTTCCCACAGTTCTGTTCTCCACCTTTGTCGGCAAAAAGAAAGGGATTATCTTTTTCAGCAAGGAAAACCTGCTGCTGAAGGTTTCACCTTCCCTGGAGGTGTTTAAGGGACAGGTAGACAAGGTCCTGAGGGACATGGGTTAGTGTTTGATAGGAATGGTTGGACTCGATGATCCAGTGGGTCTCTTCCAACCTGGTGATTCTATGATTCTATGAAACCATCACCGACTCTTGTGGTGTTTGCTGGGGAGCTGGGGTGTGTTGGGATGCCCTCAGTCACAGGAGGTCACTGCTCACAGGGGCTTGGACAGTCACTTGGCTAACAGGGACTGTGCTGCTTTTCCTGCCCCTGGACCTTAGTCGAGCTCTTCAGAGTATTTCTTCATTTGTGGGTGGAAAAAGACCTTCTCTGTTAAGCATGTCCTGCCTCTTCCGGTGGGACTTCACACTCAGTCCTGTGGATGCATCTCTGTTGGCTTTGTTGTTCACATGGTGCCGTCTGTCAGGTCTGAGGGGGAACAGTTTTCAGCTGCAAGAGGGGAGATTGAGATGAGATCTTAGGGAGAAATGTTTTGCTGTGAGGGTGAGGAGGCCCTGGCCCAGGTTGCCCAGAGCAGTGGTGGCTGCCCCATCCCTGGAGGGGTTCAAGGGCAGGTTGGATGGATCTTGGAGCCCCTGATGCAGTGGGAGGTGTCCCTTCCCATGGCAGGGGTGGGACTGGATGGGCTTCGAAGTCCCTTCCAACCCAAACCATCCCATGATTCTATTCTGCATGAGTTGGCTCAGAAGAGCAAGATGCCCAGACCTGAGACAAGGCGCTTGTTTCTTTCCAGTGGTGTTTACTGAGTGTTTTGAAATGGACCCTTTTGGCTCAGTTACCTTCAGCAGCTACCTCAGGTCACCTAGAGCAGACAACTGCGGCACAGCAAGTACCTGGTTCTGCTCCAGATTAGCTGAGGTGCTCTTGGCTGTCACAGGCAGTGAACCAGCTCAGCAGAGAGAGCTTCTCATCCTTCAGGGCTTTAGAAATTCCCTTTCCATTAGATCCACCAGCTGAATCATAGAATCATAGAACAACCAGGTTGGAAGGGACCCATTGGATCGAGTCCAACCATTCCTATCAAACACTAAACCATGTCCCTCAGCACCTCGTCCACCTGTGCCTTAAACACCTCCAGGGAAGGTGACTCAACCACCTCCCTGGGCAGCCTATTCCAATGCCCAATGACCCGCTGTGTGAAGAACTTCCTCCTAATCTCTAGCCTAAATCTCCCCTGGTGGAGCTTGAGGCCATTCCCTCTTGCCCTGTCCCCTGTCACTTGGGAGAAGAGCCCAGCTCCCTCCTCTCCTCAACCTCCTTTCAGGGAACACAAAACACTGCGTTTCCCTCAGGGTGGAGAAGAAATCCCAGGTCCCTGCTCGATCTGTTTCTATTCTTTGAGGCAGGAATGTTGTCCACGCTTTCCTTTAGGTCTGCAGATCTCTGGGGGCTGGAAAGATAATGAGAAGCCAAGGGTGTGGGAGCTCTGAGCTCTGAGCATGGTAAAGTCATCAGAATCTTCCACTTCGTGCTGCTGTATTTCCAGACAGAAAGTCCCGCTCCAGGGTTTTGTTCTACACCTGGAACTAGCATTGTTGTGCGCGATTGTCTCCCTGTTACTCCGTGGTGGGACAGGATGTTCCTGTTGTGGCCGCAGCCTTCGCTTGGGCTGCCGGTCCGGGCCGAGGGAGAAGAGTTTTCAAGGTAGACGATGGACCAGAATATTGCCACGTTAAATGCATTTAATTCTTTCTTCCTGGGCAGCTCAAGAAATCTGATTTCTTTCAGTGACGGCATCTGAGCTGCGATATCGGAACAATATTCATGTCATAGGCCGGTGTCCTTGTCTTCTGACTTGTATCAGAAATGGTGTGACTAGCAGGTCCAGGGAGATGATTCTCCCTCTGGACTCAGCACTGGTGAGGCCACTACTTGAACACTGTGTTCAGTTGTGGGCCCCTCAGCACAAGAAGGATGTTGAGGCTCTGGAGCGAGTCCAGAGAAGAGCAACAAGGCTGGTGAAGGGGCTGGAGAACAGGCCTCATGAGGAGCGTCTGAGAGAGCTGAGGGTGTTTATCCTGGAGAAGAGGAGGCTGAGTGGAGACCTCACTACTCTCTCCAACTCCCTGAAAGGAGGTTGTGGAGAGGAGGGAGCTGGGCTCTTCTCCCAAGGGACAGGACAAGAGGGAATGGCCTCAAACTCCACCAGGGGAGATTTAGGCTGGAGATTAGGAGGAAGTTTTTCACGAAAAGGGTCATTGGGTTGCTCAGGGAGGCTGCCCAGGGAGGTGGTTGATTCCCCTTCCCTGGAGGTGTTTAAGGGACGGGTAGATGAGGTGCTGATGGACATGGTTTAGTGTTTGATAGGAATGGTTGGACTCGATGATCCAATGGGTCTCTTCCAACCTGGTGATTCTATGATTCAAAACAATGAGTTTGGAAGATTTAATCACCCTGGGTTGGTTTTTTTTTTTTTCTATTTCTTAGACATTTTTTCCTTGGCAAGACTAAGAACTAGCTCCATTTATCCTGAGACCCTGTTTGAGCCTATGTCTCCGTCATCTGCTGTTGTTCCTCTATTAAAATAACACGTTTGCTGGGAGCTGAGCTCTATTCGCAGAGCCGTGTGGCGTGTGGAGCTCTCATGCCGCACACCATCAGATTTCTTTTTGCAGCTTTCTCTCTCTCGTGCGTGGTGGTGAACTTTTGCGCGATTGGCTTAGTTGCTCACCAGCACATTTGGTCTGACTTCTCGCTGTAGAATTTTGACTCCATATTCTGGAACTTTCTGGAGTTTTACCCTGTGTTACGTCAGCAGGACAGAACCACTCTGCAGACTCAGGGCTGTTCACACGTCTTCTCGCTGCTTGGATTTTATTATTGCTGTTTTCCAACGAGTGCTTTTCGCGTTGGTGAATAGTAAATTTAACAGGTTTTAAATAGTTTATGGATCAAGCCTGCTATTCTCAGCCTCCTATGGAAACAAATCCTGCTGGAGCTCAGATGTGTCCTGGAACAGCAAGATTTATGGCAGAAATCTGCGGGGCCGATGCT
Source organism: Coccyzus lansbergi (assembly GCA_033558105.1). Classification (NCBI taxonomy): domain Eukaryota; kingdom Metazoa; phylum Chordata; class Aves; order Cuculiformes; family Coccyzidae; genus Coccyzus; species Coccyzus lansbergi. Next base: position 39,212 of record JAUMJK010001465.1, on the reverse strand, counting down.
CTGAAGTTGCGCTTGTTGTTGTTTAGTCCTGATCGTCTCTAGATCTGCTGCACAGAGGGTAGGGAGGCTCTTCAAAGGGACCTAAACAGGCCGGAGCGCTGGGCAGAGTCCAATGGGATGAAGTCTAACACGACCAAATGCCGGGTCCTGCACTTGGGGCACAATAACCCTATGCAGAGCTACAGACTGGGAGAAGCCTGGCTGGAAAACTGCCAGGAGGAGAGGGACCTGGGGGTGTTGGTTGACAACCAACTGACCATGAGGCAGCAGTGGCCCAGGTGGCCAAGAAGGCCAATGGCATCTTGGCTTGGATCAGAAACGGTGTGACCAGCACGGCCAGGGAGGTTCTTCTCCCTCTGGACTTGGCACTGGTGAGGCCGCTCCTTGAATACTGTGTTCAGTTGTGGGCCCTTCACCACAAGAAGGATGTTGAGGCTCTGGAGTGAGTCCAGAGAAGAGCAAGGAAGCTGGTGAAGGGGCTGGAGAACAGGTCTTATGAGGAATGTCTGAGAGAGCTGGGGGTGTTTATCCTGGAGAAGAGGAGGCTGAGGAGAGACCTCATTGCTCTCTACAACTCCCTGAGAGGAGGTTGTGGAGAGGAGGGAGCTGGGCTCTTCTCCCAAGGGACAGGGGACAGGACAAGAGGGAATGGCCTCAAGCTCCACGAGGGGAGGTTCAGGCTGGATATTAGGAAAAAAAATTCACAGAAAGGGTCATTGGGCATTGGAACAGGCTGCCCAGGGAGGGGGTTGATTCACTTTCCCTGGAGGCGTTTAAGGCACAGGTGGATGAGGTGCTGAGGGACATGATTTAGTGTTTGATAGGAATGGTTGGACTTGATGATCCAATGGGTCTCTTCCAACCTGGTTTTTCTATGATTCTATAACATGAGGGTTTTTTTCTTCCTAATGTGGTCTCGCTGTGCAGAGCAGCCAGTGTTTCAGAGTATCTCAGGGTCAAGGGGCTGGTGGGAGAGCAGAAGGCCCTGTGGTTTGGCTCTGGCGGTTGCTGTGACACTGTGGAAGGTGCATGTGACGTCCAGCTGGGCAGAGCTTCCCCAGGGAGCAGAGAGCACTGGCTGGTGTGGGACTGGCAGCAACTCAGACGTCTGTTTTGCTTGTTGCAGAGGGAAAGGACACCATCGGGTGCGACCTTCTGCTCAACCCTCCAGGAAGCTCAGACCAGGAGGAAGAAGAGCAAGAAGCAGACAACTTCATGTTTGAGTTTTCAGACAAGCCACTGCTTCCCAGCTATAACCTCCAAGTGTCAGTCTCCCGGGGGTGAGTATCTCAAAAGGGGGCTCCAGGAAAGCTGGGGAGGGGCTCTTGGTCAGGGAGGGCAGGGAGAGGATGAGGGGAGTGGTTTTGAGCTGAAAGAGGGGAGATGGAGATGAGATTTTTAGGAAGAGGTGTTTTGGTGTGAGGGTGAGGAGGCCCTGGCCCAGGTTGCCCAGAGCAGGGGTGGCTGCCCCATCCCTGGAGGGGTTCAAGGGCAGGCTGGATGTGGCTTGGAGCCCCTGATGCAGTGGGAGGTGTCCCTGCCCATGGCAGAGGTGAGACTGGATGGGCTTTGAGATCCCTTCCAACTCGAACTATTCCAGCTTCCCCAGGAGAAGGAAATGACTGCTGCTCTCAGTAAGGTGCTCTCTTGCACACTCCCTATCGCACACTGTCTCACACTGAAGCGTCGCTTAAACTCGTGGAAAAATATGAAGGCAGAAACCACACTTTTGTAAGCCCCAAGTAAAAGAAGCCAGCGGAAGATGCAGAGTTAGATGGAATTTGTTCGCCTAATGGGGACACGAAGTTGATGAAGGGTTTAAAGGGAAAGCTGTGTGAGGAGCAGCTGAAGTCACTTGGTCTGCTCAGGCTGGAGAAGAGGAGACTGAGGGGAGAACTGATGGTGCTTTGCAGCTTCCTCACCAGGAGAGCAGGAGCAGGCGCTGAGCTCTTCTCTCTGGTGGCAATGACAGGACCAGGGGAATGGCAGGAAGATGCCAGGGGAGGGTTAGATTGGAGATGAGGACAAGGTTCTTCCCCAGAGGGTGGTGGAGCCCTGGAACAGCTCCCAGGGAAGCAGTCACAGCACTGAGCTTGACAATATCACAGCAGCATTTGGCCGAGTTCCTCAGCCCCACGGTGTGAACGTTGGGGTGTCCTGAGCAGGGCCAGGAGCTGGACTCGATGGTCCTTGTGGATCACTTCCAACTCAGAACATGCTCTGGTTCTCAGGTCCACCTCTGAGGTGGTCACCTTGGCCTCTTGGTGCAGTCAGCAAAGACTTGACAGCAGGACTTACCTAAACACAGACGGGAGTGCACGTCAGGCTGAGGTGAATCACTGGGTGCGGCTGCTCAGCTCTCCAGAGCTTGCAGGGGAACCTGTGAGGGGCAAAGTGACCCCAGGGCCACCCAGTCCCAGCCTGGGACTCACGGGCTGAGGGCTGGTGAAGTGCAAAGCCTGGGCAGCCCTTCCGTCCCTTCTTCCTTGGCCTCGTCCCCCAGAGTTAACAAAGGAGAAAGACTGAGGGACTAGAGGCGAGGGAGACCTGCAAGGACAGAGCCCTCTGGTTTCAGAAAGGGCTTGTTTTAAATCAAACCTGAGAAGCAGCGTGGGGACAGCCAAAAGGAGAGATGGTTTTGTCAGCTGCCCGGTGCTGGCTGTCCCACACGTGGTGGTCACAGTCCTGATGTCCTGTTCACAGGCAGAAGTGCTTCAGCCATTTCGGATCCTTTAGGTTGAGAATCAAAGAATCATAGAACAACCAGGTTGGAAGAGACCCATCGGATCATGTTTAAGGGACAGGAGGATGAGGTGCTGAGGGACATGGTTTAGTGTTTGATAGGAATGGTTGGACTCGATGATCCGGTGGGTCTCTTCCAACCTGGTTGTTCTATGAAATGTGGCTTGGATCAGAAATGATGTGACCAGCAGGGCCAGGGAGGTTCTTCTCCCTCTGTACTCAACACTGGTGAGGCCGCTCCTTGAATCCTGTGTTCAGTTGTGGGCCCCTCAGCACAGGAAGGATGTTGAGGCTCTGGAGCGAGTCCAGAGAAGAGCAATGAAGCTGGTGAAGGGGCTGGAGAACAGGCCTGATGAGAGAGCTGGGGGTGTTTCTCCTGGAGAAGAGGAGGCTGAGGGGAGACCTCATTACTCTCTACAACTACCTGAGAGGAGGTTATAGAGAGGAGGGAGCTGGGCTCTTCTCCCAAGGGACAGGGGACAGGACGGGAGGGAATGGCCTCAAGCTCCACCAGGGGAGATTTAGGCTGGACATTAGGAGGAAGTTTTTCCCAGAAAGGGTCATTGGGCATTGGAATAGGCTGCCCAGGGAAGTGGTTGATTCCCCTTCCCTGGAGGTGTTTAAGTGACGAGTGGATGAGGTCCTGAGGGACATGGTTTAGTGTTTGATAGGAATGGTTGGACTGGATGATCCGGTGGGTCTCTTCCAACCTGGTTGTTCTATGATTCTATGAAATCCAGTCCTGTCTCTGAACCTGGATCCTGTGCGCATGGCCTGTCCAGACCCTGGGGAAGAGGAGCCCTGGGAAAGGATGGACATCATTTTGATAGGAATGGTTGGACTAGAAGATCCGATAGGTCCCTTCCAACCTGGTTGTTCTATGATTCTATGATCATCATCAGCGCCACGTCAAGGGGAGGGCCAGCCTGTGGTGAGGAGGGGCAGACACTCAGCCCCTAAGCTGCTACCCTTATCTCCGCAGGCCCTGCAACTGGTTCCTCTTCTCGGACGTGCTCAAGCGGCTGAAGCTGTCCTCCCGCATCTTCCAGGCGCGCTTCCCGCACTTCGAGATCGCCACGCTGCCCACGGCCGAGTTCCAGCGCCAGGTGTCCCTGAGCCAGGTGCTGGCGCAGGAGGAGGTGCCCCAGAGCCCGGAGCCGGCGCCAGGCGCGGCAGAGACAGTGGAGCTGGTGCACTACGAGCCCGAGCTGCTGCAGCTGCTGGGTTCGGCGGTGGAGTACGAGGCCTGGAGCAGCTGACCGGGATGTATCGTTCCCTGCATCACGAGGCAATAATAAGGACCAACGGGAAGCAGCCCTCTCGGCGCCAGCAGCAGGGACCCGAGTCGCTGGGCAGCCGGTTCTCCTCTCCGCACGGTCTCCTCCAGCCTGGGAGAGAGGACCCTTCCCTCCAAGGACTTCCCAGGGTCCCCTTGGGTGCAGCCACCAGCCCAGGGTGAGGAAGCCGCCCTTCCCGCAGGGCTGCGGGAGCCAGAGCTCTTGGGGCGGCGGCAGCAGCTCTGGCTCCGCTGCAGCGAGGGGTTTGTGGGTGTCGCTGCCCCTCCCTTGCCTGCCCTCCCCACACCTTGGAACTGCGCCCCTCTCTCTTTGCCCTCCCCTCCCGACGTCTTCCATAGTATTTATTTAATTAGTATTTAATTTGTAATGTTTCCTTTTGGGTTTGCTGAGTCTGTATCACTGTGACGGTGAGCTCCAGGCCGCGGGGACCAGGCCCGACCTCTCCCGCGCTCCCCTGGCCCAGCCAGCCCAGGGCTCTGGCCCCCCTCGCTGGAGACCCTGGGGACAGTCACGTCCCTTCCCTGCTGAGCTGGCTTCTCCAGCCCCCGCTGCTCCATCGCCCACCCAACTCCCTCCTGCATCTCCCCAGCACGCCCCACACTCGTCCCCCCCCCACCCCGGGGGCTCCGGCCGCTGCAGCCCCCGCCTCGCCCCGCTCCCCGTGTCCCTCCTGCCTCCCCGGAGCCCGAGGGAGCGGGCACGGTGCCCACCGCAGGGCTGCTCCGCTCCCAGCAGCTGGTACAGTTTTATTGTACAGGTGCTAACAGGACTGAGCACGGGACAATCTCGGGGTTTCCAGCTCTCCGTGCCCTGCGCCGCAGCGGGAGCGGTGGCTGGGGTGGGTTTGTTTTGTTTTATTTTATTTTTTTTTTTTTTTTTTTTTGTTGGTTCGTTTTTTTTTTCTTTTGTGTTGTGTTTCTTCCCAGTCAGGGCAGGAGTTTTTTCCCCCCTTTCCCCACGGGCTCCTGGCCTCCGCTCCGGGCGGCCGGGCAGCACCTTGTTTAAGCCGAGGGGTTTTTTTGCCTTTGGGTGTGTATTCTGGTTGCTCTTTCTGATTTCTGTTTTATTATAAGCAGCGACAGGCTGTGGTGTCAAAAACACTGATGTACAGAAAAAACCTGCATCAGGCCTCCCGCCTCCTGCCTCTTCTTGCTTGGCCCAAGTGGGATGTTTGCTGTCGGCAGGATTCCTTGGAGGGTGGGATGGGGAGAGAGAGGCTGCTGGCCCAGAGCTGCAGGAGGATTCCTTGAGGGATGGGATGGGATGGGATGGGATGGGGTGGGATGGGATGGGATGGGATGGGATGGGGAGAGAGAGAGGCTGCTGGCCCAGAGCTGCAGGAGCATTCCCTGTGGGATGGGATGGGATGGGATGGAAATGAAAGTGGAGATGGGGATGGGATGAGGAGAGAGAGAGGCTGCTGGCCCAGAGCTGCAGGAGGATTCCTGGCAGGATGGGATGGGATAGGAAGAGCAAGGCTGCTGTCCCGGAGCTGCAGGAGCATTCCCTGTGGGATGGGATGGGATGGGATGGAAATGAAAGTGGAGATGGGGATGGGATGGGGAGAGAGAGGCTGCTGTCCCAGAGCTGCAGGAGCATTCCCTGTGGGATGGGATGGGATGGGATGGAAATGAAAGTGGAGATGGGGATGGGATGGGGAGAGAGAGAGGCTGCTGTCCCAGAGCTGCAGGAGGATTCCTTGTGGGATGGGATGGGGGGAGAGAGGCTGCTGGCCCAGAGCTGCAGGAGGATTCCTTGAGGGATGGGATGGGATGGGATGGGATGGGATGGGATGGGATGGGGAGAGAGAGAGGCTGCTGGCCCAGAGCTGCAGGAGGATTCCCTGTGGGATGGGATGGGATGGAAATGAAAGTGGAGATGGGGATGGGATGAGGAGAGAGGCTGCTGGCCAGGAGCTGCGGGAGGATTCCTGGCAGGATGGGATGGGATAGGAAGAGCAAGGCTGCTGGCCCAGAGCTGCAGGAGCATTCCCTGTGGGATGGGATGGGATGGGATGGGATGGGATGGAAATGAAAGTGGAGATGGGGATGGGATGGGGAGAGAGAGGCTGCTGTCCCGGAGCTGCAGGAGGATTCCTTGTGGGATGGGATGGGGGGAGAGAGGCTGCTGGCCCAGAGCTGCAGGAGGATTCCTGGCAGGATGGGATGGGATGGGATGGGATGGGAAGAGCGAGACTGCTGGCCCAGAGCTGCAGGAGGATTCCTTGCGGGATGGGATGGGATGGGGAGAGAGAGGTTGCTGGCCCAGAGCTGCAGGAGGATTCCTTATGGGATGGGATAGGATGGGATGGGGTGGGGAAAGAGAGGCTGCTGGCCTGGAGCTGCAGGAGGATTCTTTGAGGGATGGGATGGGGAGAGAGAGAGGCTGCTGGCCCAGAGCTGCAGGAGGATTCCTGGCAGGATGGGATGGGGAGAGAGAGGTTGCTGGCCCAGAGCTGCAGGAGGATTCCATGAGAGATGGGATGGGATGGGGAGAGAGGGGCTGCTGGCCCAGAACTGCAGGAGGATTCCTGGCAGGATGGGATCGGGGGAGAGAGAGAGAGACGCTGCTGGCCCAGAGCTGCAGGAGGATTCCTTATGGGATGGGATGGGATAGGATGGGATGGGAAGAGCGAGGCTGCTGGCCCGGAGCTGCAGGAGGATTCCTTGTGGAATGGGATAGGATGGGATGGGGAGAAAGAGGCTGCTGGCCTGGAGCTGCAGGAAGATTCCATGTGGGATGGGATCAGATGGGGTGGGGAGAGAGAGGCTGCTGGCCTGGAGCTGCAGGAGGATTCCATGTGGAATGGGATCAGATGGGGTGGGGAGAGAGAGGCTGCTGGCCTGGAGCTGCAGGAGGATTCCTTGAGGGATGGGATGGGGAAAGAGAGGTTGCTGGCCTGGAGCTGCCCTGCACAGCGCCAGGGCTGGGCAAGGGACCTCAGCTGGTCACAAGGGCTTTGTGCCTGTGGAAGCTACGGAGCAGAGGGACAGCATCGAGCCTGGAAAGGTGTCAGGGTGGCTCTGACCCTCCAGCTCTGGCCTCAGGGAAGCTCTGCGGCCAAGCTCAGCTGTGCCCTAGTGCCACCACCAGTGAGCGGTAGGCGGACCAGGTCCTGGGGCAGCTGTTCCTGCAGGAGCAGAGGAGGCTGACGCAGCCCCAGAGACGCAGAGCTGGCTCACAAAGCAGTTTTCATGCTTGTGGCATCATCCTGCACCTGCTTCTGCCTTGACCCCAGCAGCCAGGAAGGGGATGGTCCTCCCAGGGACATTCCTGGGGAGGCCCAAGATGATGCAGTGTGTAAGCATTGGATTAAACGGCTACATTGATGCTCGACCTGAAATGTTCAACGTCCTTGACTTGAATAAGAACTGGGTGGGTGGGAAGGGAGCCTGAAGGGCTCCAGCCAGGCTGCCAGCTGAGCACCAGCAGGAGCCCCAGGCTCCCCCCCCGGCCACTCAGCCCCAGGATGGAAAATCCTTCCCAACAGCGACCGAGGGCCTGGGCTCTGCTCAGCCTGGAGACGAGAATCATAGAAATCATAGAATCATAGAACAACCAGGTTGGAAGAGACCTATCGGATCATCGAGTCCAACCATTCCCATCAAACACTAAACCATGTCCCTCAGCACCTCGTCCACCCGTCCCTTAAACACCTCCAGGGAAGGGGAATCAACCCCTTCCCTGGGCAGCCTCTGACAGTGCCCAGTGACCCTTCCTGTGAAGAATTCTTTCCTTATGTCCAGCCTGACCCTCCCCTGGTGGAGCTTGAGGCCATTCCCTCTTGTCCTGTATCCTGTCACTTGGGAGAAGAGCCCAGCTCCCTCCTCTCCACAACCTCCTTTCAGGGAGTTGTAGAGAGCAATGAGGTCTCCCCTCAGCCTCCTCTTCTCCAGGATAAACACCCCCAGCTCTCTCAGCCGCTCCTCATAGGGCCTGTTCTCCAGCCCCTTCCCCAGCTTCATGGCTCTCTTTCTTCTCACAAAGCATCCATGGTTGAGCCTGGATGCATCCTGCCTGCATCCTGCGCCTGTGTCCCTGTGTCACTCCCTCCGGACACTGCCCAGCCTGGAGAACTGCAGGCACAGAGCTGGCCCTGGGAAAGTGCTGGATGTCATTCCATTGATGTGCTGGAGAAGCTGGGGCCTGGGGAGGGCTCGAGGAGTTCAGGGGGTTGCTCCCGGCCCTGAGACGGAGCAGAGAGGGGAGGCTCCAGGCCCGGTGCCAGGCCTTGGTGCTGCTTGCCCTCACCAGGGATGTTCCTCTGCGGCTGATCCTCGCTGCCTTTCCCCAGGCATGGGGGCAACCCGGGGATCGCACTGACATCCAGGGAGGAGGGAGGGCATGTGTGGGCACAGCCATGGGCACCACGGACTGAGGCCAGCAGAGACCCCACCTCGAGGGGTTAAGAGCAACGAAGATGGTGAGGGATGTGGAGAACAGACCTTATGAGGAGCGGCTGAGAGAGGTGGAGGTGTTTATCTTGGAGAAGAGGAGGCTGAGGGGAGACCTCATTGCTCTCTACAACTCCCTGAGCGGAGGTTGTGGAGAGGAGGTAGCTGGGCTCTTCTCCCAAGGGACAGGGGACAGGACAAGAGGGAATGGCCTCAAGCTCCACCAGGGGAGATTTAGGCTAGAGATTAGGAGGAAGTTTTTCACAAAAAGGGTCACTGGGCACTGGCAGAGGCTGCCCAGGGAGGTGGTTGATTCCCCTTCCCTGGAGGTGTTTAAGGGACGGGTGGACAAGGTGCTAAGAGACATGGGTTAGTGTTTGATAGGAATGGTTGGACTCAATGATCCCGTGGGTCTCTTCCACCCTGGTGATTCTATGATAAGAAACAGGCAGCACAAATCCCTCTCTCCCAATCCTCCCAATTCCAGATGCCAGTGCAGGCCCAGCCCAGCCTCACTACTGCAGCAGCTCCTGGCTCCAGCGAGCGCTGCCTTCGCCGCCCAAGCCCTGATGCTGTACAGGATTTCTCCTTCCCTGCAGCAGCAATCCTGGACCCTCCCACGCCCTGAAACAGCGATGAGGCTGGCGTCCCCTCCCCTGTCAGGGTCCTGTGGGGATGCGAGGTGGGGCCCTGGGCCTGGTTGACTGCAGGTCTCAGGTTCTCGCTGTCCCTGCCACCTCTTCTGTTTCCTAGGCTCAGGGATGGCTCCAGCATAAGCAGGACTGAGCGCAGGCTGCAGGCCTCATTGCTCTCTCCAACTCCCTGAAAGGAGGTTGTGGAGAGGAGGGAGCTGGACTCTTCTCCCAAGGGACAAGGGACAGGACGAGAGGGAATGGCCTCTAGCTCCACCAGGGGAGATTTAGGCTGAACATTAGGAAACAGTTTTTCACATAAAGGGTCATTGGGCGTTGGAATAGGCTGCCCAGGGAGGTGGTTGATTCACCTTCCCTGGAGAGGTTTAAGGCACAAGTGGATGAGGTGCTGAGGGACATGGTTTAGTGTTTGATAGGAATAGTTGGACTCGATGATCCAGTGGGTCTCTTCCAACCTGGTTGTTCTATGATTCTATGAATTCCCCGTGGCAGCCGATAACATGCTCCGACAGCACCGCACACACTGGGCCCGGCCGCGCCTGCACCCAGCTCTGCGGCCGTTGCTCTCCTCTCCGGCCTCGCTGCCTGCACCACAGCCCCTCACCTCCTGCCGCAGCGATTCTGAGCGACATGGTTTAGTGTTTGATGGGAATGGTTGGACTCGATGATCCGATGGGTCTCTTCCAGCCTGGTTGTTCTACGATTCTATGTCTCTCTCCTTATTCCTTCCATCCCCTTTTACAGCGGTTGCCAGGCTGGAGCACACACCAGGCCTCACGCACGAGCTTAGAGGAGCTTACACGGGAGCCACCGCACCACATTCTCCCCTGTGCCCTCAGGGGACAAGAGCAGAGCCCTGCGTGACCGTGACCGGCACAGCAGGGGAAGCGCTGCAGGGCAAGAGGCAGCTCTGCGGATTCCTCCGTTGTTGGGACACAGGGAAAACTCACACCAGCGGCAGCACATTCCCATTCCAAGAGCAGCAGGGCAGGAAGAAGGGACTGCACTTGGGCTAATCTGGTTTTATTGGTGCAAACATTCGCAGTCTGGGTGACAGGAAATGTTCACAAGTGCTTGGAGGAGGCTGTGTGAGGTGACGAGGGGCACACAGGCGGCGGCCCTGGGGCTGTACCCACCCCGGCTGCAGTGCTCCTGTGCCACAGTCTAATCTTCGTGGATGTTGAAAAGCTTCGCTACTTCGTTGAGATCATCGTGCTCCTCACCGTCTTTGATGATCTGAAGGAAGAAAGAAGACGTTAACACCTGCGCATACTGCAAACCAGCAGCACTGCAAGCAAGACTGGATGTGGTCAGCAGCCAATGGAGCGGCCTGGAGGTTTGGAACTGGATGATGGTCAAGGTCCCTTCCAACCCAAAACTCACCAGACCGAGTCCAACCATTCCCATCAATTCCCAAACAATGTCCCTCAGCACCCCATCCACCCATCCCTTAAACCCTTACAGGGAAGGTGACTCAACCCCCTCCCTGGGTAGCCTCTGACACTGCCCAATGAACCTTTCAGGAAGTATTTTCTCCTAATGTCCAGCCTGAACCTCCCCTGGTGGAGTTTGAGGCCATTCCCTCTTGTCCTGTCCCCTGTCACTTGGGAGAAGAGCCCAGCTCCCTCCTCTCCACAACCTCCTTTCAGGGAGTTATACAGAGCAATGAGGTCTCCCCTCAGTCTCCTCTTCTCCAGGATAAACACCCCCAGCTCTCTCAGACATTCCTCATAAGGCCTCTTCTTCAGCCCCTTCCCCAGCTTCATGGCTCTTCTCTGGACTCACTCCAGAGCCTCAACATCCTTCTTGTGCTGAGGGGCCCACAACTCAACACAGGATTCAAGGAGCAGTCTCACCAGTGCTGAGTCCAGAGGGAGAAGAACCTCCCTGGACCTGCTGGTCACACCATTTCTGATCCAAGCCAAGATGCCATTGGCCTTCTTGGCCACCTGGGCCACTGCTGCCTCATGGTCAGTCCCTGTCAACCAACACCCCCAGGTCCTTCTCCTCCAGGCACTTTCCAGCCAGACTTCTCCTAGTCTGGAGCTGCTCAGGGTTGTTGTGCCCCAAGTGCAGGACGCGGCATTTGGCCTTGTTAAACCTCATCCCATTGGTCTCAGCCCATGGATCCAGCCTGTTCAGATCCCTTTGGAGCCTCCCGACCCTCCAGCAGATCCACCCTCCCATCCAGCTCAGTGCCATCTGCAAACTTGCTAAGGGAGCACTCGCTGCCTTCATCCAGGTCATTGATGAAGACACTGAACAGGGCTGGACCCAGCACTGAGCCCTGGGGACACCACTTGTCACTGGCCTCCAGCTGGACTTAACTCCATTTCCCACCACTCTCTGGGCCCTCCAGCCAACCAGTTTTCCACCCAGGAGAGTGTGCGCCTGTCCAGCCCAGAGGTGCCAGTTTCCGTAGCAGAATGCTGGGAGAAACTGCGTCAAAGGCTTTATTGTCTGCCTAGAGGAGCAGCTGGAGTGTAAACCAACCTCCCCAGCGCTGCAGGATGTGTTGCTGCCGCCTGGGTTTCCCTTTACAGCTGGGGAGAGGACATGTTTTCAAAAACTGATTCCTCTCACCTCTGGGATGAGCCAGACTCTGCACCAACTGTGTGGAGCTGGTGTAAGTGGCTCACACTTGCCAACCTCCCTCCTGGGCAGCGAGAGACCAAGGATCCTGCACATACTTGGTGCCCTGATTCACAGGAAGGGAAAGAATCTCTTCCATGGGGACAGGAGAAGTAACTGGATTAAATGATTCAGATCAGAAAGCAAAGGAAACTTCCAACCTAGGAATAAATCGGTTTGGGACAGATCACCCAGGGATAGGGCAGAATCGCCCTCTCAGTTTAAGGTACTGGAATTCTCCAGTGATGTTAAATAATGACCTAAAGTGCAGTGCTGGGTCCAGCCCTGTTCAATGTCTTCATCGATGACCTGGATGAAGGTCATTGCTCCCTCAGCAAGTTTGCAGATGACACTGAGCTGGGTGGAAGTGTGGATCTGCTGGAGGGTCGGGAGGCTCTGCAAAGGGATCTGAACAGGCTGGATCCATGGGATGAGACCAATGGGATGAGGTTTAACACAGCCAAATGGCGGGTCCTGCACTTGGGGCACAACAACCCTGAGCAGAGCTCCAGACTGGGAGAAGTCTGTCTAGAAAGCTGCCAGGAGGAGAGGGACCTGGGGGGACCAGTAGGCTGTTGGTCTTCTTGACCACTTGGGCCTCTGCTGGCTTGTGTTCGACTGCTGTCGACCAGCATTCCCAGGTCATTCTCCTCCAGGCAGATCCCCAGCCTCTTGGAACTGGATATTGCCCAGCGCTGCTTAAGATGGAGCCTCTGCATTTACTTATTTTATATTGATAGGTTGATTTTTTTCCCCAAGAAAAGACCCAATCAGCAGACTCGTCCCCTACTGTTCAGTTGTGGGTCCCTCAGCACAAGAAGGATGTTGAGGCTCTGGAGCAAGTCCAGAGAAGAGCAACGAAGCTGGTGAAGGGGCTGGAGAACAGACCTTATGAGGAACGGCTGAGAGAGCTGGGGGTGTTTATCCTGGAGAAGAGGAGGCTGAGAGGAGACCTCATTACTCTCTCCAACTACCTGAAAGGAGGTTGTGGAGAGGAGGGAGCTGGGCTCTTCTCCCAAGGGACAGGGGACAGGACGAGAGGGAATGGCCTCGAGCTCCTCCAGGGGAGATTTAGGCTAGAGATTAGGAGGAGGTTTTTCACACAGAGGGTCATTGGGCATTGGAATAGGCTGCCCAGGGAGGTGGTTTATTCACCTTCCCTGGAGGGGTTTAAGGCACAGGTAGATGAGGTGCTGAGGGACATGGGTTAGCATCTGATACGAATGGTTGGACTCGATGATCTGATGAGTCTCTTCCAACCTGGTTGTTCTGTGATTCTATGATTCTACTGACCTTACGAGCAATAGGCATCCTGTTGAAGATGTTCCACAACACGATTCCTACCACGACTTTATCCCTGAGGTAGAAAATGACACCTTTGCCGTAATCCTCTCCTGGCTTTGGAACTTGAGGCGTTGGTGAGACACTCTGAGAAATGTGAACTTCGGAGGCTTCTGCTTCCGTTTCGCTCTCTGATCGAATCCCGGTCCCTAGTGCCAAGAGAAGACACCTCAAACATCCAGCACAGAGAAAAGCAGCAGCTATTTGCCTGGGATGGTGAAGGCAGAGTGAAGGGCGAGGTTTTGGAAGAGACTGAGCTGTTAGAGCTTTGAGTTTGTGTTTTGAGTTTGGGTGTTGAGACTGAGCTGTTTGAGCACCACTTTGAGTTGTGTCGAGCAAAGTGCGGTTTCAATAAGATGAGAGTGAACAATCGCAACGTGAAGCCCCAAACTGACAATTTCCAACTTCCATCACCAAACGCTGATGACAGAAGAGTTGGTTCCTCCAGCCAGCACACACCAAATAAATACACTCAGATCCACAGAGTCTCTTTTGTGCAAAAAAACTATTATGGTATTGCTAGAGGGAAATCAGGCTTAGCTGTGAAAAAAAATATATTTTTGGTAGTTACAGGAGGGTCTTCTTGGAGAACTGTCAGGTTTTAGTCACGTTTTAGTATCAAACTGTGTTAAAGTGAGTTAAGATGAGGCTATAAAGATGATCCAAGGGCTCAAGCAACTCCTGCACAAGGACAGGCTGAGGTTGTTCAGCCTGGAGGCTGCAAGGAGAGCTTAGAGCAGCTTCCAGTGCTGAAAGGGGCTCCAGGAAAGCTGGGGAGGGGCTCTGGATCTGGGAGGGCAGGGACAGCACGAGGGGAGAATGGTTTTAAGCCAAAAAAGCAATGATTGAGATGAGATCTTAAGGAGAAATGTTTTGGTGTGAGGGTGGGGAGGCCCTGGCCCAGGTTGCCCAGAGCAGGGGTGGCTGCCCCATCCCTGGAGGGGTTCAAGGGCAGGTTGGATGGGGCTTGGAGCCCCTGATCCAGTGGGAGGTGTCCCTGTCCATGGCAGGGGTGGGACTGGATGGGCTCTGAGGTCCCTTCCGACCCAAACCATTCCATAAACCCAACCTTTAAAGCACAGTCTAGAAAAGCCGCAGACAGACTAATATGTCCCTGTGCTCTCCATGAGGCCACATTGCCTATAGCCACTAAACAGTGAGACACAGAGGCAGCTCCCAGGAATCCCTCTGCCCTACCTGACTGCTCCGTTGCGCTTTTCGGTGTGTCTTTTGCTGTTGCTTTCGCGAAGACTCCTACCGTTGGCAAACTACTGTCAACGAGGCCGATGGCTTCGTACCCAACATTAGGACCCAGGTCGCTCCTAGGAATGAAGCGGCAACAAAATCACGTGAAGGATGAGGGAGACAAGGCAAGTCCAACCAGTCCCGAGTCCTTAATTGTGCAAGAGAGATCATGGAATGCAGGCTGACCGACTATTTAGGTTGGACCTGAAGTGTTATCAGTTTCTAACTTCAGCTCGGTCTTGTCTGACAGACGTCCAAGACGTCTGTCAGACAAGATCGAGCTGAAGTTAGAAACTGAAAGAGAACTGCATGTTTTCAGACGCTGTTTCTCCACAGAAGTGATAGCAGAGGACATTGGGATGCAGAAATGCTATTGCTTACGCTTATTCCTACGGAAACCAAGGCCATCCAAGAGCTGGAGCACCTCCCAGACAAGGCCAGGCTGAGAGAGTTGGGGTTGTTGAGCCTGGAGAAGAGAAGGCTGAGGGGAGACCTTAGAGCAGCTTCCAGTGTTGAAAGGGGCTCCAGGAAAGCTGGGGAGGGGCTCTGGATCAGGGAGGGCAGGGAAAGGAGGAGGGGAGAATGGTTTTGAGCTGAAAGAGGAGAGATTGAGATGAGATCTTGGGAAGAAACATTTTGCTGTGAGGGTGAGGAGGTCCTGGCCCAGGTTGCCCAGAGCAGGGGTGGCTGCCCCATCCCTGGAGGGGTTCAAGGCAGGTTGGATGGGGCTTGGAGCCCCTGATCCAGTGGGAGGTGTCCCTGCCCATGGCAGGGGTGGCACTGAATGGGCTTTGAGGACCCTTCCAACCTAAACTATGCTTTGATTCTAACTTCAACCTGTAAATTAGCTTGCACTGAGGAAAGGGGCTGCTCTTTATTGCTACTTGTTCAGCTGAACGCGACTCATTCAGGAGGAAACTGGGATCTCTAAGAAGGAAAAAAAAATATTTCAGAGAGTTCAGGGCAGAGCAGCGAATGCTCAAACTCCTTCCCATTCCCTGAGCTTCCCAGAACAAGAAGCTGTAGAAGGTATTACTGAAGAAGTTTCACTACACTCAGGAAGCAAAGACCTTTACAAGGTCTTACAAGGTCTTACAAGGTCCCTCTGTACTCAGCACTGGTGAGGCCGCTCCTTGAATCCTGTGTTCAGCTCTGGGCCCCTCAGCACAAGAAGGATGTTGAGGCTCTGGAGCGAGTCCAGAGAAGAGCAACAAAGCTTGTGAAGGGGCTGGAGAACAGGCCCTATGAGGAGCGGCTGAGAGAGCTGGGGTTGTTTAGCCTAGAGAAGAGGAGGCTGAGAGGAGACCTCATTGCTCTCTACAACTACCTGAGAGGAGGTTGTGGAGAGGAGGGAGCTGGGCTCTTCTCCCAAGGGACAGGGGACAGGACAAGAGGGAATGGCCTCAAGCTCCACCAGGGGACATTTAGGCTGGACATTAGGAGGAAGTTTTTCACAGAGAGGGTGATTGGGCATTGGAGTAGGCTGCCCAGGGAGGTGGTTGATTCACCTTCCCTGGAGGGGTTTAAGGCACAGGTAGATGAGGTGCTGAGGGACATGGGTTAGTGTTTGATAGGAATGGTTGGACTCGATGATCCGATGGGTCTTTTCCAACCTGGTTGTTCTATGATCCTATGATTCTATGAAGGTGTATCTTGTCGAAATACCAGGAAGAAATCGGTGTTACCAGAACATGGACTGATGCCAATAGGGCTTCGCTGCTCCTGTCATGTTCTCTCCTGCTAGTCTTCCGCTCACAACCGCGTGATCGTGGTGCTCCACACGTCTCCTGCCTAGTTTGATATCGTAGAAGCAGGCGGCGTCCCCTGCCTTAAAAAGAATCATTCGGTGAGGGCTGAACATCGATATGGAAAGGTTAAATTAACACACACACACAAAAAAGGCACCGGGAGGAGAGCAAATTGGAAGTATGAGCCGAGTTTTTCCTGATAAAACCCAACCACCACCACCTTATCCCACTCCCCACGCAAATCCCAACATCCCAGCCTTTTTTAGAAAAATAAGACAGCGTCAAGCCCATTTTTCACAAGGAATCATAGTCGTGGCTCCCACCGAAGGGACTCTTACGCAATAGTAATCTGTGCTATCTTTAGGTTACCCCAACTCCTCTTACACAGCATAAATATTCAAGCCCTCGCACAGTTGTTGCCACAGCAACAAAGCGAGCGAGTGGTGCGTGAACAGCCTCCGCCGTTGCCGGCAGGATCTGTGCTACAACCGCTCGTGTCGCTGGCTACTTTTTGTCCCATTCACCTAACCGAGGCACCCCAGTCACAGAACCATAGAACAACCAGGTTGGAAGAGACCCACCGGATCACTGAGTCCCACCATTCCTATCAAACACTAACCCATGTCCCTCCTCTCCACAACCTCCTTTCAGGTAGTTGCAGAGACCAATGAGGTCTCCCCTCACCCTCCTCTTCTCCAGGAGAAACACCCCCAGGCATTCCTCATAAGGCCTGTTCTTCAGCCCCTTCATCAGCTTCGTGGCTCTTCTCTGGACTCGCTCCAGAGCCTCAACATCCTTCTTGTGCTGAGGGGCCCACAACTGAACACAGGATTTGAGGAGCAGTCTCACCAGTGCCAAGTACACAGGGAGAAGAACATCCCTGGCCCTGCTGGTCACACCATTTCTGATCCAAGCCAAGATGCCATTGGCCTTCTTGGCCACCTGGGCCACTGCTGCCTCATGGTCAGTCACTGTCAACCAACACCCCCAGGTCCTTCTCCTCAGGGCACTTTCCAGCCAGACTTCTCCCAGCCTGGAGCTGCTCAGGGTTGTTGTGCCCCAAGTGCAGGATCTGCCATTTGGCCTTGTTAAACCTCATCCCATTGGACTCAGCCCATGGATCCAGCCTGTTCAGATCCCTTTGGAGCCTCCTGACCCTCCAGCAGATCCACACTTCCACCCAGCTCAGTGCCATCTGCAAACTTGCTAAGGGAGCACTCGATGCCTTCATCCAGATCATTGATGAAGACACTGAACAGGGCTGGACCCAGCTCTGAGCCCTGGGGACACACCTTGTCACTGGCCTCCAGCTGGAGTTAACTCCATTTCCCACCACTCTCTGGGCCTGGCCATTCAACCAGTTTTCCACCCAGGAGAGTCCAGTCACTGTAACTCTGCACTCTGATTAAATCGGTGTAACCAGCAGAAAGAAAACACCTCGGCACGTACTCACCACCCAGATATTGGAGCGTGCCTGCAGCTCCGCGTTCACCCTGAACCCTCCGAAGTCGGAGTCCACCTCCAGCCCAGCTGACTTTGCTAATTCCACATTAGGCTCCAGCCCTACCGCAGCCACGATATGATCTGTCTCGACCTGTTGGAGAATTCACAGTTATTACCTTAATTCTTTCAATGCGCCTGCAAACTCTACCCTCTCCCTGCGCTTAGATTTACCTTTCGGCCATCTTTCAGTTTAATCAGCAGCCGCTTGCCGGAGACAGAGACAGACTTGACTACAGCGTTAGGCATGACATTAACACCCTCTGGAAACAGAGAATCATAGAACAAAATGGTTGGAAGAGACCCACCGGATCACTGAGTCCAACCATTCCTATCAAACACTAACCCATGTCCCTCAGCACCTTGTCCACCCGTCCCTTAAACACCTCCAGGAAAGGTGAATCAACCCCCTCCCTGGGCAGCCTCCGACAGCGACCAGTGACCCTTTCTGTGAAAATTTTTTTCCTAATGTCCAGCCTGAACCTCCCCTGGTGGAGCTTGAGGCCATTCCCTCTCGTCCTGTCTCCTGTCCCTTGGGAGAAGAGCCCAGCTCCCTCCTCTCCACAACCTCCTTTCAGGTAGTTGCAGAGAGCAATGAGGTTAGGGCTAGGGTTAGGGACATTCCCCTCTGGATCAAGGTGCTCAAAGCCTCATCCAAGTCAAGGTCACATCCACAAGAACTCCCCAGGACAGCTTTTCCAGCATTAGGGCCACTCAATACCTACTGCTCTGTCACAGCCAGACCCAAAGGCCTGACAAGGCAGCTTCCACAAACAAAAGAAAGCAACTCCGACCTGTGGATTCTCCAGCTCCATCCCTCCTCCCTCTACTCTCACTCCATTTCCCAATGCACGGGAATACGTTCTGCACTTAACAGAGAAAATGGGAAAAAGGTGTCTTAGATCTTGCCCTATTTATCAGCCAAACGCTGCCGCAGCAGCCTTAGAGAGGTGCAGGCGTAAGGCGCGGGGCTACACAATCCTTCTCTCACGTGGCCTCTAGGATGACTGCATTATGCTCTCAGAAGTAAAAATTACTTGAGGCTCAAGCAACGGAGGAGAGCAGGTAGTTGTCTTAAGAGAAACTTGGTTCCGAATTACTGAGGCCACTAAAGGAACTTGCAGGAATGTTAGAAGGGATCACTCCGTGCAGGAACAGCCAGAGGGAAAATCTCACTGGCATCAGCACATGTGTTTGTTTGGCTTTCCCAGAGGAATCATAGAATCACCAGGTTGGAAGAGACCCACCGGATCATGGAGTCCAACCATTCCTATCAAACACGTCATCAGGCTGAGGGTCTGTTCTATTGTCAGGCTCAGCACCATGACTGCTTCCCTGGGAGCTGTTCCAGGGCTTCACAACCCTCTGGGGAAGAACCTTGACTCATGTCCAACCCAACCCTCCCCCTGGCACATCTTCCTGCTATTCCCTTGGGTCCTGCCATTGGTGGCCAGAGAGAAGAGCTAGCACCTGCTCCTCCTCCTCCTCTGGTGAGGAACTTCAGACCTCAATGAAGTCTTCCCTGAGTCTCCCCTTCTCCAGGCTGAGGAGACCTCAGTCACTCCTCACATTCTTGCCCTGTAAACCCCCTTCCCAACTCCGTGACCTCATCTGGATGCTCTCCAGCACCTTCAGATCATTCTTAGCCTGTGGCACCCAAAACAGGAGCACAGCCCAACCACCACAGCTCTGCCACACGCAGAGGAGGAGCACCAAGGTGCAGCTTCACCTCTTCTGACTTTCTCTGTGGTCCAGTTGCTCAGATATTCAGGCAAGACTTTGCCCATATTGCCGTTCTCTGGAAACAGCTGAATCACCTCCAGGCCTCTGGTTCGGGCTGAAAGCAAAGTAAAGAGCAAGCTTAGAATCATAGAATCATAGAACAAACAGGTTGGAAGAGACCCATCGATCATCAAGTCCAACTGTTCCTATCAATCACTAACCCATGTCCCTCAGCACCTCATCCACCCGTCCCTTAAACACCTCCAGGGAAGGTGAATAAACCACCTCCCTGGGCAGTCTGTTCCAATGCCCAATGACCCTTTCTATGGAAATTTTTCCCTTATGTCCAGCCTGAACCTCCCCTGGTGGAGCTTGAGGCCATTCCCTCTTGTCCTGTCCCTTGGGAGAAGAGCCCAGCTCCCTTCTCTCCACAACCTCCTTTCAGGGAGTTGTAGAGAGTAATTAAGGGCTCCTCTCAGCCTCCTCTTCTCCAGGATAAACACCCTCAGCTCTCTCAGCTGTTCCTCATAAGGCCTGTTCTCCAGCCCCTTCACCAGTTTCATTGCTCTTCTCTGGACTTCCTTCTTACAACCCACAGGTAAAGAGACTTCAGGACACAAGCATCTGCATTACTTTGTGCAAAGAGCTTGACAGAAGCTTCCAAAAGAGGGAGTTCTGGCTGGCAGATTTTCCATAGGAGACACATAAACACCTGCAAACTCCAGAGTGACAGACAGCGGCTTCATTAAAATGCTTCGTGTTATGGAGGAAACTTCCCTCATTAGAGAAATGGCCATAAAGACATTCCTCAAAAACCTGCGAGCACTGATAGTAAGAATCCAGTTGTTCACAAGCTCTTTGAAATAACAGTTTGAAGGTGGCTTTTAGCACTGAGAGAGCAAATAGAATTGTTTATAGGGTGGAATGACTTTACAAAATGCATTGCCAGAAATTCCGGGAAGCCAAACTTACAGCCCCTTTGTGGTCAGGGGCTGCTCGGGACTTATGAGAGAGAAAACGGAAAACCAGGGTGAGCCACGCAGTCAACATGTGTATTGAGGTTATTTTAGGCAAACCACAGTAGCTGGTTTTGCACAGTATAGAATCATAGGATCATAGAACAACCAGGTTGGAAGGGACCCACCGGATCATCGAGTCCAACCATTCGTATCAAACACTAAACCATGTCCCTCAGGACCTCATCTACCCGTCCCTTAAATACCTCCAGGGAAGGGGAATCAACCACCTCCCTGGGCAGCCTGTTCCAATGCCCAATGATCCTCTGTGTGAAAAACTTCCTCCTAATGTCCAGCCTAAATCTCCCCTGGCAGAGCTTGAGGTCATTCCCTCTTGTCCTGTCCTCTGTCACTTGGGAGAAGAGCCCAGCTCCCTCCTCTACACAACCTCCTTTCAGGGAGCTGGAGAGTAATGAGGTCTCCTCTTAGCCTCCTCTTCTCCAGGATAAACACCCCCAGCTCTCTCAGACGTTCCTCAGAGGGCCTTGGCAGCCCCTTCACCAGCTTCGTTGCTCTTCTCTGGACTCACTCCAGAGCCTCAACATCCTTCTTGTGGTGAAAGGCCCAGAACTGAACACAGGATTCAAGGAGCAGTCTCACCAGTGCTGAATACAGAGGGAGAATCACCATCCTGGACCTGCTGGTCACACCATTTCTGATCCAAGCCAGGATGCCATTGGCCTTCTTGGCCACCTGGGCACACTGCTGCCTCATGTTCAGTCGGCTGTCGACCAACACCTCCAGGTCCTTCTCCTCCTGGCAGCTTTCTAGACAGACTTCTCCCAGTCTGTAGCTCTGCATAGGGTTGTTGTGCCCCAAGTGCAGGACCCGGCATTTGGCCCTGTTAAACCTCATCCCACTGGACTCTGCCCATGGATCCAGCCTGTTTAGGTCCCTTTGCAGAGCCTCCCTACCCTCCAGCAGATCGACACTTCCACACAGCTTTGTGCCATCCGCAAAGTTGCCAAGGGTACCCTCAATGCCTTCATCCAGGTTGTTGATAAAGACATTGAACAGGGCTGGCCCCAGCACTGAGCCCTGGGGAACCCCACTTGTCACTGGCCTCCAGCTGGACTTAACACCAAGTAGCGCAGAAACTCAGTAGTCAGGGAATGAAAATGAAGTTTGTGAGGTAAGGCTGCTGACATTCCATGTCTCTTGCTTCTGTCAACGCGCCAGCTGAAGACAAGCTGCTTGCAGAGAACACCTACCTCTTCTTCCCAGAGCGCAGGCCAGTTCGCTGCCGAGAAAACCGCCACCAATGATTGTGATGGACTTGACTTCTCGCGAAATCTTCTCCAGGCTTTTGAAGTCCTCGATCTGAAAGCAGAGTTACTCCCATTTCAAATATCCTCAAACAGGAACAGCAGCAGAAGATATTTTTCTCCAATTTCTCCCTTTGATATAAGAGCAACTCTCTCCTAAATGTTCCTCCTGTTTGTCTACTGAAACTGTGGTTTCCTAAAAGCTGAAAATAGTGGCAGTGTCTCTGACATTTTCAACCTTAGCCCAGGACCGGCAGCAGCCAGAGATTACCTTTCGGAACAGCGTCAGCCTTTGTTGTACGTCTTTCCCAGCTCTTTCAAGGGCAGGAAGGTTCCTTGGGGTACCACCTGAGGACAAGGGGAGAAGAGACGCTAATGATACATTGGACATTAGGAAAAAATTCTTCACAGAAACGGTTCTCAAGCACTGGAACAAGCTGCCCAGGGAGGTGGTTGAGTCACCTCCCTGGTGAAAGGCTGTGGATCGATCTTCCTGGACTTCAGCAAAGCCTTTGACACAGTTTCTCCCAGCATTCTGCTACGGAAACTGGCACCTCTGGGCTGGACAGGCACACACTCTCCTGGGTAGAAAACTAGTTGGCTGGAGGGCCTAGAGAGTGGTGGGAAACGGAGTTAACCCCAGCTGGAGGCCAGTGACAAGTGGTGTCCCCAGGGCTCAGTGCTGGGTCCAGCCCTGTTCAATGTCTTCATCAACGACCTGGATGAAGGCAGCGAGTGCTCCCTTAACAAGTTTGCAGATGACACTGAGCTGGGTGGGAGCTGGATCTGCTGGAGGGTCGGGAGGCTCTAAAGGGATCTGAACAGGCTGGATCCATGGGCTGAGACCAACGGGATGAGGTTTAACAAGGCCAAATGTCGGGTCCTGCACTTGGGGCACAACAACCCTGAGCAGCTCCAGACTGGGAGAAGTCTGGCTGGAAACTGCCATGAGGAGAGGGACCTGAGGGTGTTGGTTGACCAGTGACTGACCATGAGGCAGCAGTGGCCCAGGTGGCCAAGAAAGCCAATGGCATCTTGGCTTGGATCAGAAATGGTGTGACCAGCAGGGCCAGGGAGGTTCTTCTCCCTCTGGACTCAGCACTGGTGAGACTGCTCCTCGAATCCTGTGTTCAGTTGTGGGCCCCTCACCACAAGAAGGATGTTGAGGCTGTGGAGTGAGTCCAGAGAAGAGCCACGAAGCTGATGAAGGGGCTGGAGAACAGGCCTTATGAGGAATGGCTGAGAGAGCTGAGGGTGTTTCTCCTGGAGAAGAGGAGGCTAAGAGGAGACCTCATTGCTCTCTACAACTACCTGAAAGGAGGTTATAGAGAGTAGGGAGCTGGGCTCTTCTCCCAAGGGACAGGGGACAGGACGAAAGGGAATGGCCTCAACCTCCAGCAGGGGAGGTTCAGGCTAGAGATTAGGAGGAAGTTTTTCCCAGAAAGGGTCATTGGGTAGTGTCAGAGGCTGCCCAGGGAGGGGGTTAATTCCCCTTCCCTGGAGGTGTTTAAGGGCTGGGTGGACGAGGTGCTGAGGGACATGGTTTAGTGTTTGATAGGAATGGTTGGACTCAATGATACGATGGGTCTCTTCCAACCTGGTTATTCTATGATTCTATGAACAGCCTACCAGGATTTCGATATGCACTGCAGGAACTTCCATGCAGACAAACGCCACTGAAACAAAAAGCCTGGCACAAGGAACAGAGAAAAACACCACCAGCTTACCCGTGGCAATCAGACACTTGTCATACGATATCTGGGTCCCGTCACTGAGTTTCACTGTGTTGCCTCTAACATCCATATGCACAACCTGCAAAAGTAAAGAAGGCAGTGAGCTCAAGCTTCCGTGCACTATAGGCCATCCCTGTTAAACGGAGCAAACTATCAAAGACATAAGCAAACTTGAATATATCATTATGGCCTCAAGCTCCGCCAGGGGAGATTTAGGCTGGACATTAGGAGGAAGCTTTTCACACAGAGGGTCATTGGGCATTGGAACAGGCTGCCCAGGGAGGTGGTTGATTCACCTTCCCTGGAGCTGTTTAAGACACAGGTGGATGAGTTCCTAAGGGACATGGTTTAGTGTTTGACAGGAATGGTTGGACTCCATGATCCGATGGGTCCCTTCCAACCTGGTTGTTTTATGATTCTATGACTCTATGATCCTCCCACCCGTTCAGAAAGGGTGGGAGGTGGGAAGGGAGAAGACTGAGACAGTTGGATTGGGTTGACCGTCCCAGAATCAGAGTCTAAGGGATGTGCTCAGATACCCAGTGCAGTCCAGCAGTAAGAGGAGTCACTGTGATCTTATTTTAGCAACATAAGAAAAACTGAGGAAGCAAAAGTATCAGAAGCCTCACCACAAGTCTTCCCACCTCCTGGCTGCCTCTGCACAATGCTCTTCCTCACACCACCTCACTCCTTGGATGACTCTGCTCCCCTTGTTTCACCCTCTGACCTGGTTCCTTGTCACAGTTCTAGATATTCTTGACCCCCACCCCAACTCTAAGCTGATCCTGCCCTCTTCCTCATCTTCCCTCAGCTCACTACTATCCGGTTTCTCCGATTTTCAAGCTTCACTCATGCTTTATCCTCAAGATTAGCGCAGTCCCTGCTTCACCACTGCTCTCTACAACTCCCTGAAAGGAGGTTGTGGAGAGGAGGGAGCTGGGCTCTTCTCCCAAGCGACAGGAGACAGGACAAGAGGGAATGGCCTCAAGCTCCACCAGGGGAGGTTTAGGCTGGACATTAGGAGGAAGTTTTTTCACAGAAAGGGTCATTGGGCATTGGAATAGGCTGCCCAGGGAGGTGGTTTGAGTCACCTTCCCTGGAGGTGTTTAAGGCACAGGTGGATGAGGTCCTGAGGGACATGGTTTAGTGTTTGACAGGAATGGTTGAACTCGATGATCTGGTGGGTCTCTTCCAACCTGGTGATTCTATGATTCTATGATCACAAACCCTTTCTCCAAGCTCATACACATTCTGCCCCTTGGCCAGCCCTCCAAGCCAAGCTGCGCAGTTGATCAGCTTCAGCACAGACCCCAGGCACTGCTAAGAAAGAACTATATGAAGCCAGAACAACAGCCAGGGCTGTACCCACCTTCTTGCCACAGAGAACTGCTACTCCACCATTTTCTACGAAAGGCAGATCACGAACAGGCACATAGAACGACGGTGGCTGGAAATAGATACTGAAAAAAGCTCCATTATCAAATCAGTTCCACTTCCTCTGGGATATTCAGCAGTTACCAATGATGCAAACACAATTCTGTGCAACTATAAAAAGCTCCGGAATTCTTAACTATCTTAAAGCAGGAGTAACAAGGGGATCGTTCCCCTGGACTTGGCACTGGTGAGGCCGCTCCTCAAATTCTGGGTTCAGTTCTGGGTCCCTCAGTGCAGGAAAGACCTTGAGGGGCTGGAGCGTGTCCAGAGAAGGAAACGGAGTTGGGGAAGGGGAGCGGGGAATCTGGGAGCAGCTGAGGGACCTGGGGCTGTTTGGCCTGGAGAAAAGGAGGCTAAGGGGAGCCCTCATCACTCTCTGCAGCTCCACCAGCAAGGTGGGTGCTGGTCTCTTCTTCCATGTCACAGGATAAGCGAAAACGGCCTCAAGTTGTACCTAGGGAGGGTTAAATTGGATATTAGGGAAAATGTTGTTTACTGACAGAGTGGTGAAGCCCTGGCAGAGGCTGCCCAGGGCAGTGGTGGAGTCTCCATCCTGGAAGGTTTAAAAAGTCACGTACGGTGGCACCTGGGGACGTGGTTTAAGTGGGCACAAGGGAGTGGAGTTGGGCTGGATAAGCTGAGAGGTCTTTTCCAACCCTAACGATTCTGTGAATGTCGGGGTGTCCTGTGCAGGGACAGGAGCTGGACTCGATGACCCTTGTGGGTCCCTTCCAACTCGGGATGTTCTATGATTCTGTGATGATCGGTAACGTTTCACTAAACGCTCTCCTTCCCCCTTGCTACCCGTGACGCTTACCTCCTCTCCTTGCCATTCCACTGCTTGAACCGCAGAGTCTCTGTCACGTTGGGATCGTCTGAAAACCACAGTTCCTTGGAAAGAGGTGGACGCATATAGGGCAGAGCAGGATCTTCAGACACAATCAGCACCTGCCACGAGGCACTAGAACACGTCAGCTGTACTGATTCCAGGCAAACCGCAAGACACGGAGCAGGGCTCGGAAGCAAACCCAGCGTCCGGCCATCGGCTCTGCTCTACAACAGGACAGCTCTTACCCGGGCACCAGGGTCGCGAGCCCGAATGGATCTGGCAGCAGCAAAAGCAGCAGTTCCTCCACCGATCAGCAGGAAAGGAACGTGAGAGGGGACCTCGGGGCGAGCTCCCGGAGCTGCAGGTGACAGATTGGACAACTTACTGCAAATTCAGCAGGGAAAACGGTCCAGCCCCAACGAGCAGAGTACGTCATAGAATCATAGAATCACCAGCTTGGAAGAGACTTGTCGGATCATCAAGTCCAACCATTCCTATCAAACACTAAACCATGTCCCTCAGCACCTCATCTACCCGTCCCTTAAACACCTCCAGGGAAGGTGACGTCGTCAGAAGCCTTTCACGTACAGACCACCTGCTCTTCAAATACCTTCTCCCCTCCCTCCCTTTTGCCCCTCCACTTCCCAAGAGCCACATCGTTGCTTCACTCGAAGCTGGCTGCCTGCATAAATCATTAACGCTGCCTTTCAGCACGTTACTTTTTCTAAGGTACCTCCATCTCACTTTGCTCAATAGCAATCGCAGAGTTTTGGAACAGGCTGGATCACAGCTTTCATAGAATCATAGAACAACCAGGTTGGAAGAGACCCATCGAATCATTGAGTCCAACCATTCCCATCAAACACTAAACCATGTCCCTCAGCACCTCGTCCACCCGACCCTTAAACACCTCCAGGGAAGGGGAATCAACCACCTCCCTGGGCAGCCTATTCCAGTGCCCAATGACCCTTTCTGTGAAAACCCTCCTCCTAATCTCTAGCCGAAATCTCCCCTGGTGGAGCTTGAGGCCATTCCCTCTCATCCTGTCCCCTGTCCCTTGGGAGAAGAGTCCAGCTCCCTCCTCTCCACAACCTCCTTTCAGGGAGTTGTAGAGAGTAATGAGGTCTCCTCTCAGCCTCCTCTTCTCCAGGAGAAACACCCCCAGCTCTCTCAGACGTTCCTCACAAGGCCTGTTCTCCAGCCCCTTCACCAGCTTCGTTGCTCTTCTCTGGACTCGCTCCAGAGCTTCAACATCCTTCCTTCATCTCAAGGCTTTAGCTCTGGTCTGCTTTGCTCTGGTTTAAGATGTTCTACACATCAAGACTGAAACATCACTACTTGGCCAGCCTGTTGGCAGGTTTCGAGCTATACTCCAAACAGGCGCTACGGGTCCGGCAGACTCTCAAAGAGCTTCATTTTATAGATTGACCTAGTCAAGAATACCGGTAACATCTGCAGAGCCGAGTGAAGTGGTTCCAAAGTTGAGGGCAATACATGATTTCAGAAGCTTCATATAAGACCAGGACTTATATCTATGTTCTATGACTTTCTCAGTAGATTCAGGAGAGCAAAACCTTGCTCAGCCTCTGCTCTGACCAACCAACGCACAAGAGAGGCAACACAGACTTTACAGTAAGGGACTGAGGTCCCAAGAGGGACAAAGCCAAGCGATGGTTGCCAACATCAGAAGAGACACGGCCTGGGGGTCATTCAGATGAGAAAGCAACTTACAACATTAATGGGAAAGCAGAAACTGCAAAGTGTTTATCTGCTGCTTCTCTTCTGCAAGAACACGGATCAGCTTGGGAGACAGATCAAAACCTGCACTGGCCACCCAGCAAACAGCTCCTAAGACAGTACAGTTCCCTAAAATGCCAAAGTGTATTGTTCTGTATTTGTATTCTGAAAGGAGACCAACTGTTGAGTTCCTGCCAGAAAGCATTTCCTCCCACGTGCAGGACTTGTATCTAAGCAACATGCAGTTAAATCATGTGCAGGAATACACCAGTCGCTTAAATATTACCATTGAGACTCACCTGCTGTGCCCCGAGAAGCAGCATCTGTATCTGAAAGAGAAGGCACAGACTTAATTCAGTAGAGTGTGAGGTATCAAGGATACTGTCCTGATGGAGCCACAGTTCAGGGCTGACTCAAGGAGACCATGGGAGCAGTGAGCTCCTACAAAGGGATCTGAACAGGCTGGATCCATGGGTTGAGACCAATGGGATGAGGTTTAACAAGGCCAAATGCCGGGTCCCGCGCTTGGGGCTAAACAACCCTGAGCAGCTCCAGACTAGGAGAAGCCTGTCTAGAAAGCTGCCTGGAGAAAAAGGACCTGGGGGTGTTGGTTGACAGTGACTGACCATCAGGCAGCAGTGTGTCCAGGTGGCCAAGAAGGCCAGCAGCATCCTGGCTTGGATCAGAAACGGTGTGACCAGCAGGTCCAGGGAGGTTGTTCTCCCTCTGGACTCGGCACTGGAGAGACTGATCCTCGAATCCTGTGTTCAGTTGTGGGTAGTCTGTTCCAATGCCCAATGACCCTTTCTGGGAAAAACTTCCTCCTAATCTCCAGCCTAAATCTCCCCTGGTGGAGCTTGAGGCCATTCCCTCTTGTCCTGTCCCTTGGGAGAAGAGCCCAGCTCCCTCCTCTCCACAACCTCCTTTCAGGGAGTTGCAGAGACCAATGAGGTCTCCCCTCAGCCTCCTCTTCTCCAGGAGAAACACCTCCAGCTCTCTCAGACATTCCTCTTGTTCTCCAACCCCTCCACCAGCTTCGTTGTTCGTCTCTGGTCTCACTCCAGAGCCTCAACATCCTTCTTGTGCTGAGGGGCCCACAACTGAACACAGGATTCGAGGAGCAGTCTCACCAGTGCTGAGTTCAGAGGGAGAATCACCTCCCTGGCCCTGCTGGTCACACCGTTTCTGATCCAAGCCAGATGCCATTGGCCTTCTTGGCCACCTGGGCCACTACTGGATCATGTTCAGTCGCTGTCGACCAACACCTCCAGGTCCTTCTCCTCCAGGCACTTTCCAGCCAGACTTCTCCTAGTCTGTAGCACTTTTGGATCAACAGTTCAGACACTGCAGTCTGAGACATAAACTGAGAGACCTGTGGTTCACATAGAGTCTGCAAAGCATCATCAAGATCCTCACCAACTGTCCTGATTCCTCCCTCCGCACCTTGACTTCTACATCCAGCTCACTACGTGCAGGACAGGGACACGGAGCAGCACGGTGGATTCTGTGCTGCCAGCCCACACCTTCTCTTTGGAATCACAGTGTCTTTGCCAGACTGTGCAAGGGGAAAAGCCAAAAGCAGGACTGACTCTTTCCTCCTGTTATCACAGAAAGCATCACCGGCAGAAAGGAGCCCTGAGAGACAATCTGTTTTATCCCCACATAGAATCATAGAACAACCAGGTTGGAAGAGACCCACCGGATCATCGAGTCCAACCATTCCTATCAAACACTAACCCATGTCCCTCCTCTCCACAAACTCCTTTCAGGGAGTTGCAGAGAGCAATGAGGTCTTCCCTCAGCCTCCTCTTCTCCAGGAGAAACACCCCCAGCTCTCTCAGACGTTTCTCATCAGGCCTGCTCTCCAGACCTTTCCCCAGCTTCGTTGCTCTTCTCTGGACTCGCTCCAGAGCCTCAACATCCTTCTTGTGCTGAGGGGCCCACAACTCAACACAGGATTCAAGGAGCGGCCTCACCAGTGCCAAGTCCAGAGGGAGGAGAACCTCCCTGGCCCTGCTGGTCACACCGTTTCTGATCCAAGCCCAGATGCCACAGGCCTTCTTGGCCACCTGGGCACACTGCTGGCTCATGGTCAGTCGGCTGTCGACCAACACCCCGAGGTCCCTCTCCTCCTGGCAGTTTTCCAGCCAGGCTTCTCCCAGTCTGAAAGGAGCCCTGAGAGACAACCTGTTTTATCCCCACGATTATCTATAAAACAGGTCATGGATAGCACCATCCTCTATGTTGTGAAGACCTGGGAATCTGCAATCGGAATGCACCAAGCACTGACAATGCTGTAAAAGCACAACTTCAGCTGATCTGTGTTTTCAGAAGGGCTCTGTCCCGTTAGTGTTAGAGGTCTTGGGTTACAAAGAACATCCCCACATCTCCAGTGAGCAGGTGAGCACTCACCTGAAGGAGGCGATTCCTTCTCTTGAGATCGCGTAGTTATCGTTGCGACACGGCTGGTGAATCGCTCCTTGTTTTCTTTCAACGTTTTGTACACCTGGAGACAGACAAGGTGATGTTTACCATCTCACAGCATCACACACCGTTCTGCTTCCGCCCCTTGACAGGCTTTTGTCTGTCCTGCTTGCTTAGAAAAGCCTCCTGCTTTCAATAAAAGCACAGACCTAAGTCCACTTCACTGAAAAAAGGGCCTATGAAGGTACAAAAGGGATGTTCTCATGCTCTGCATATGATGTGATTGAGCTCAGGTGCCTGGTTGCCTTCCATAAGCCACGATTCACCCTTTCTGCACGTGTTGCCCTTCAGGCTGCAGACCCCTTTCAGAAGGAGCCAGACTCGACGAACAAAACATCAGACAAACCGGCACAACACACATGGCAGAAAGGGAGGATGAATTCAAGGCAAAAAAAGCAACTCTTGGCTTCAAAATCCTCGAGCAGCCATGAGAGAACAAGCCAAGAGCCTTACTGGCTCCGTTATGCCAGATGTTACAGGCCCCTGAGGTCAGCAGAGCTCTTCAGGCACATGAGTGTGGCTGCTCCAGGTAACAGCCTCAGGCTGGAAGAGATTCCTGTGCCCGAGGAATTCAGCCCTTGCACTTATCCGGCTGTTAAACTGGGGGTTACAGCATGGGAGCGGCCGGTGCTGGGGATACAGCAGCAGCAGAGACAGAAGGGACCATTTTCTAGGGCATCGTGTCAGCTTCCAAGAAAAAGTGGTGATGCAGGCAAGGAAAAGCCATCGGAACTGCTGGAAGCAGGTCACAGAGTGCTATTTGCCCCCAAATTAGAGGGAAGGAAGCCATTATAAGGCAAACTGCAGCCTTGCAAACATTCCGTATCACACGTGCGCAACGTGAACTTTCATTTTGTTTAGAAAAAAAAAAAAAAAACAAACTATCAAAACAAGTCTGAATCGCAATTGGGAAAGCACATTAAAACTGGAACGTTTCCAGCACGGAATAAAAGCCTCCTCAAAGTAAAGGCACGGCAGGTAACGCTGCAGCTGATGCCAAACCGCTGACTGTTTGCTAACCAAGTGTTATGACATCCAAACTGCGTCTGAACAGAAGTTAATTCCTTGAGGGAATTGAAATCTCTCTCACTCCCGCGACGGGTTGCGTTTTACCCGTCTCGGCAATCAGGTGTTTAGTAACACAACAAACAGCATCAAAGGAAAATCGAGGGGTTTAACGCGCAGGCAGACAAAAGCACACCCAGGGAGCTGAAACGGTGCCGAGAAATCCCAGAAAACAAGAACTCATCAGCGCCAAAGAGAATTCAGATAGTTTTAAAGCCTTTCGCTCAAACGAAAGTCAAAGTTAGCAAAACTACTTCTGATGTTGTGAGCAGAGACACCAAGTGTTTAAGCAACAGGGCAGCAGACAGAGGATGGAAAAAAGCGAACGTTAAATGCGACACAAAATATCAAACCAGCTCCTCAGGATGAGTTTTTTCCAAAGGGACAATGCCAAGTGGTTTCTAGTCCGAAACACCAGAGAGCACAGTGAGATTTCAGTGCTCTCCTCTGAAGAGATCACAATGTTCGACACATTTTCTTTGCCTTCCCCTAATGTATTTAGAATCACAGAATCACCAGGCCGGGAAAGGCCCATCGGATCATCGAGTCCAACCAGACTAAACTATTACTTCATTTACTTACTTATTTCTCTTATTTACTTATATATTTACTTATTTCTCTTTTTTGTGCCACCATGGCTGATATCAGACCAGACCAGACATCACCATCGTTGATATGAGACCAGACCAGATATCACCATCGCTGGTATCAGACCATTAATCTGTGCCTTTCTGATGGTTACGCGTTGAAGATTGGGGCCAGTTTGGGGTTCGGATTTATAATTACTGCCAAAAAAAATGATCTTAAGGCAAGTTTTCCCACTCAGAACTGCACTGAGAACATCAAATCGGTCAACCTGAGTTACTTGACAGCGTCCTTTGGAATTAAACACACGAGGCCAGGGAGCACCAAGACTGTGAGGTTGAAGGGAACGACGAAGCTGGTCTGACACAGAAAGGGGCTCTCCCTCCCACCACCCCTCGTCCCAGTATCCCCAGTTATCCCACATCTTACATAAGCTCCTGTCCCAGTGACCGTTCCTCCCACAATTAAGTACAACAAGAGGTTGCTGCCAGCTTTGCCGGGGACGCCTGAGGACGTCAGGGATCTAGAAGGGCATCTCAGCTGAAGACACGGCAGAACTACAGGTGGAGACAGGCAACGGGAGAGAAGAGGAGAGAAGGAAAGAGCTGAACATTAAGGATTTGATTAAACAGGGCTCGGGAAAAGCGGAACGAGCTGTAATTTCAGTTACCTTGGTCGTCAAGAGGAGCACCGCAGGGCAAAGGAAACAAGGCTTAAAAGGGCACAGAGAATGACTTTTCCTCCGTGCACCGCTTTGAATTTCGTTTATTTGCCATTTTGTTTATTCTGGATGTGACGTTTCAAAGAATCATTTAGTTGGAAAAGACCTTTCAGAGCATGAAGTCCAACCGCATCCGTCCACTACTGAAACTTCTTCAAGAACCTCATTTGCCCGTCTTTTAAACAACTCCAGGGCTGGTGACACCACCACCGCCCCAGGCAGCTGTTCCAGTGCCTGGGAAACATTTAGGTGAAGGGATTTTTTCCAATATCCCATCTAAACCTCTCCTGGCGCAGCTTGAGGCCATTTCCTCTCATCCTGTCACTTCTTACGTGAGAGAAGAGCCCAGCATCTACGTCGCTCCAGCCTCCACGTCGCTCCAGCCTCCTTTCCAGGAGCTACAGAGAGCAATGAGGTCTCCCCTCAGCCTCCTCTTCAACAGGCTAAACACCCCCAGGTCTCTCAAATGCCTCTCATAAGCTCCAGCCCCTTCCCCAGCTCCGTTCCCTTCTCTGGTCACACTCCAGCCCCTCAACATCTTTCTGGTACTGAGGAGCCCAAAACTGGACTCAGTATTCGAGGTGTGGCCTCACCAGCACCAAGCCCAGGGGCACCAGGGACATAAATTTTTAATGAACACACTCCTCTAAGAGAGTTTTGAAGGAAAGGTTTGTGCGATGGAAACTTCGGACCCATCGACTCTTAGGGAACGCTGCCGCTCATTGGCTGGGAATACGATTCAGTCTCTAAGTTGGGCTTTATCCTTTTGAATCATAGAATCACCAGGTTGGAAGAGACCCATCGGATCATCGAGTCCAACCATTCCTATCAAACACTAAACGATGTTCCTCAGCACCTCCTCCACCCGTCCCTTAAACACCTCCAGGGAAGGTGAAGCAACCACTTCCCTGGGCAGCCTAGTCCAATGCCCAATGACCCTTTCCGGGAAAAAACTTCCTCCTAATCTCCAGCCTAAATCTCCCCTGGTGGAGCTTGAGGCCATTCCCTCTTATCCTGTCCCCTGTCACTTGGGAGAGCCCAGCTCCCTCCTCTCCACAACCTCCTTTCAGGGAGTTATACAGAGCAATGAGGTCTCCCCTCAGTCTCCTCTTCTCCAGGATAAACACCCCCAGCTCTCTCAGCCATTCCTCTTGTTCTCCAGCCCCTTCATCAGCCTTGTTGCTCTTCTCCAGACTCACTCCAGAGCCTCAACATCCTTCTTGTGCTGAGGGGCCCACAACTCAACGCAGGATTCGAGGAGCAGTCTCACCAGTGCTGAGTCCAGAGGGAGAAGAACCTCCTTGGACCTGCTGGTCACACCGTTTCTGATCCAAGCCAAGATGCCATTGGCCTTCTTGGCCACCTGGGCTACTGCTGCCTCATGGTCAGTCGCTGTCAACCAACACCCCCAGGTCCTTCTCCTCCAGGTACTTTCCAGATAGACTTCTCCTAGTCTGTAGCTCTGCTCAGGGTTGTTGTGCCCCAAGTGCAGGATCTGCCATTTGGCCGTGTTAAACCTCATCCCATTGGTCTCAGCCCATGGATCCAGCCTGTTCAGATCCCTTTGTAGAGCCTCCCTACCCTCCAGCAGATCAACACTTCCACCCAGCTTAGATGGACAGACATTTAGCTCAGCAATTTGGGGTGGATTTGGGGTACTTACACAGCTAAACAACCGCTGTTCTTAACTGAGATTTGGCAAAGAACGATTCGCTTGGGGGTTAAAAGCATCGTCCATCCACCTCTCCCTGTACTCTGTGCTACTATCACCTACAACACAACAGACAGAGCGGTGGTTGGGCGTTGTAGGGGAAAAAAAAAGCCTTTAAAGTGAAAAAAAAAGCTAAAAAGTAACTGAAATTACAGTTTGAATCAAAAATTCTGGTAAGAGGTTGTTTCCAGCCAGCTCCTCATGGAGTTTTCAGGAAGAGGAAGCAGCTACAGAGGGAAAAAGCTGAGCGAAGGGAGCTGAGATGAGGAGAGACGGCAGCTTCGTTCAGGAACTCCCTTTCTACTTACATAGACACCTGCTCCTAAGGTTGACAAGCCCACAATGAGGACAAAAACCGAGCTATCGCCTTTGCCCCCGGGAGGGCCAGCGCTCGCCACCACCGCTCTGCTCTGCTGGAGCTCTGGGGGAGCATTCCAGTGCTGCCACAAGTTGCCTGAGGAATACAATCCGTTAGAGGAAAAAAAAAAAAAAAAAATGAAAAACACACACAAAAAAAATGCAAAGTTACGGTTTGAAATTTTAGAATCTGAAACCACGTCAAAGGCCTCCCGGGTTGGAATGCACAGAACCACCATGTCTAAGCGGCTCTAGGGAGTTATCCTTTGCCGCAACAAATGGCTCCAGGCGGTTGCAGATCCCACAACCCTCTGTAAGATCAAAGGCTGTGGATCCCACAACCCTCTGTAAGATCAAAGGTTGTGGATCCCACAACCCTCTGTAAGATCGAAGTACAACAGTAACAGCTACAAGGAGGTGAGAAGGGTTGGATCCTGCTGCAGGAGTCCTTAAGCAAACGGCTCCAGGCGGTTGCGGATCCCACAACCCTCTGTAAGATCAAAGGTTGCGGATCCCACAAACCTCTGTAAGATCAAAGGTTGTGGATCCCACAACCCTCTGTAAGATCAAAGGTTGCGGATCCCACAAACCTCTGGAAGATCGAAGTGCAACAGGAGCAGCTACAAGGAGGTGCGAAAGGCTGGATCCTGCTGCAGGAGCCCTGAAGCAAACAGCTCCAGGCGGTTGCAGATCCCACAACCCTCTGTAAGAACAAAGGTTGTGGATCCCACAACCCTCTGTAAGATCAAAGGTTGTGGATCCCACAACCCTCCGTAAGATCAAAGGTTGTGGATCCCACAACCCTCCGTAAGATCGAAGTACAACAGTAACAGCTACAAGGAGGTGAGAAGGGCTGGATCCTGCTGCAGGAGCCCTGAAGCAAACGGCTCCAGGCGGTTGCGGATCCCACAACCCTCTGTAAGATCAAACGTTGTGGATCCCACAACCCTCTGTAAGATAGAAGTGCAACGGGAGCAGCTACGAGGAGGTGAGAAGGGCTGGATCCTGCTGCAGGAGCCCTAAAGCAAACGGCTCCAGGCAGTTGTGGATCCCACAACCCTCTGTAAGATCAAAGGTTGTGGATCCCACAACCCTCTATAAGATTAAAGGGCAACGGGAGCAGCTACGAGGAGGTGAGAAGGGCTGGATCCTGCTGCAGGAGCCCTCGAACCACACGGTGATGGGCAAGCACAGCACCTTTCATAGAATCATAGAATCACCAGGCTGGAAGAGACCCATCGGATCATCAAGTCCAACCATTCCCATCAAACACTAACCCATGTCCCTCAGCACCTCATCTAGCCCTGCCTTAAACAACAGGCATCCCAAAGGGGCAGCGAGTCTTGCCAGGCCAGGGGATGGCATCAACCATCATGCAAGGCAGAGGGAGCACGTCCCACTGCACAGCAAGACAGTGCCTTATGTTCCCACAGTTCAGTCAGTGTCTGTCCGGGTGTCCCTGCGCTGTCACAGGGTGTGGGGACAGCAAGGCTGAGCGGGGACCAACACCAGCCACTGCGCCTCTGCCTCTGACACCAGCCTGCAGGGAACCCAGCACCATCCGAGTTGACACAGCTGCGCACAGCAGAACCAGCTCACCCGCAGCTTCCCCAGAGGCAGGGGTTTGCCCTCGCGTTCCTGGAGCCCAGGGACAATGGCAGCTGGGGACAGCACGGGATGGTGACTGCCCACGGCCATTTGCCTGGTGGGAGCAGGATGAGGGGCAGAAGGGGAGAGCGGGGAACATGGGGCACAAAGGCAAGGGGGATGAGGAAAAGGCAGGGACAGCAGGACGGGGAACGTGGAGAGGGAAGTGGGAGGGGAGACACGAAGAGGGGAGCGAGATGAGGGACACGGACGGGGGAGAGTGGGATGGGGGAAGCAGAGAGAGGAGAGTGGGATGGGGGACACAGAGAGGGGAGAGCAGGACGGGGGACAGAGAGAGGGGAGAAACCTGAAAGGATGTAGTAGAGAGGAGGGAGCTGGGCTCTTCTCCCAAGGGACAGGAGACAGGACAAGAGGGAATGGCCTCAAGCTCCACCAGGGGAGATTTAGGCTAGAGATTAGGAGGAAGTTTTTCACGGAAAGCATCATTAGGCACTGTCAGAGGCTGCCCAGGGAGGTGGTTGCTTCACCTTCCCTGGAGGTGTTTAAGGCACAGATAGACGAGGTGCTGAGGGACATGGGTTAGTGTTTGATAGGAATCGTCGGACTCGATGATCCACGGGGTCTCTTCCAACCTGGTTGTTCTATGATTCTAGGACACAGAGAGGGGAGCGGGATGGGGGACACAGAGAGGAGAGAGAGGGATGGGGGACACACAGAAGGGAGTGGGATGGGGGATACAGGGCAAGGCAAGGAGGGGAATGCGGGATGCAGGGCAGGAAGGGGAGAGTGGGATGCAGGTCAAGGCGAGGGAAGTGGAATAAGGGCTTCAGGGCCAGAGAGAGAGAGGCCTGGATGCGGCTCCCCCGGTCCCACCGGCTGGTGGGACCGGGGGAGCCGCATCCAGGCCTCTCTCTCTCTGGCCGCCCGGAACCCCCCCAGACGCGCAGCCGGCAGGCAGGCCCGGTCCCCGCCGCCCCGCACTGACCTGCGGCGGCGCGGCCCCCCGGTGCGGGGCTGAGCGGCCGCAGGGAGCGCACCAGGCCCCCCACGCGGCAGCGGAACATGTCGCCTCCTCCGGTCGCGTCCCGGCGCCGCCGCCGCCGCCGCTTCCCCGCGCCTGCGCGCCACCGGAAGCCGCTCTACCCCGCCGTCTCGGTGGTGGAGCCGCCGACGCCCTATAGTAGGGGAGACGCCGCCAGCCCCCGACGCGCGGCCGCTCTGCCCCGCCGTCTCGGTGGTAGCACCGCCGAGATCCCCATCGGGGCGCCTTGGGGGGAACCAGTGAATCATAGAATCATAGAACAACCAGGTTGGAAGAGACCCACCGGATCATCCAGTCCAACCATTCCTATCAAACACTAAACCATGTCCCTCAGCACCTCGTCCACTCGTCCCTTAAACACTTCCAGGGAAGGTGAATCAACCCCCTCCCTGGGCAGCCTATTCCAATGCCCAATGACCCTTTCTGTGAAAAACCTCCTCCTAATCTCTAGCCTAAATCTGCCCTGGTGGAGCTTGAGGCCATTCCCTCTTGTCCTGTCCCTTGGGAGAAGAGCCCAGCTCCCTCCTCTCCACAACCTCCTTTCAGGGAATTGCAGAGAGCAATGAGGTCTCCCCTCAGCCTCCTCTTCTCCAGGATAAACACCCCCCAGCTCTCTCAGCAGTGCTGAGTCCAGAGGGAGAAAAACCTCCCTAGACCTGCTGGTCACACCTTTTCTGATCCAAGCCAAGATGCCATTGGCCTTCTTGGCCACCTGGGCCACTGCTGCCTCATGGTCAGTCGCTGTCAACCAACACCCTCAGGTCCTCCTCCTCCAGGCACTTTCCAACCAGACTTCTCCCAGTCTGGAGCTGCTCAGGGTTGTTGTGCCCCAAGTACAGGATCTGCCATGTGGCCTTGTTAACCCTCATCCCATTGGTCTTAGCCCATGGATCCAGCCTGTTCAGATCCCTTTGTAGAGCCTCACGACCCTCCAGCAGATCCAGCTTCCACACAACTTAGTGTCACCTGCAAACGTGCTAAGGAAGCACTTGCTGCCTTCATCCAGGTCATTGATGAAGACACTGAACAGGGCTGGACCCAGCACTGAGCCCTGGGGACACCACTTGTATGAGAGGGAACAGTTTTCAGCTGCAAGAAGGGAGATTGAGATGAGATCTTAGGGGAGAAATGTTTTGCTATGAGGGTGGGGAGGCCCTGGCCCAGGTTGCCCAGAGCAGGGGTGGCTGCCCCATCCCTGGAGGGTTTCCAGGCCAGGCTGGATGGGGCTTGGAGCGCCCTGCCCCCTCCCCACCTAAAGTCTCTGTGATTCTACGCCTCCCAGTTCCGGCGGCCGCTCTTTCCCGCCGTCTCTATGGTCACACCACCGCCCCTCCAGGGCAGCCGCTCTGCGCCTCTCTGTGGTGCGGCCGCGGTCGCTCTGGGCCGCGCTCTCTATGGTTCCGCCGCCATGGCTCGGTCTCGCCATGGCGCGGTCTCCCCGCCGCTTCGCCGCCACCGCCGCGGGCCGGGCCCAACGCCTGCTGCTCTCCACGCCCATCTTCTACGCCAACGGCCCTCCGCACATCGGCCACCTCTACTCCGCGCTGCTGGCCGACGCCCTGCACCGGCACCGCGGCCTGACGGGGGCGGCTCCGGGACGGCTCTGCACGGGTGTGGGGGGGGGGGGGGGGGGGGGGGCTGCGCCGAGACCCTGACCTACCCTCAGTCCCCTGTCCTCTCCCCTTAGCCCCGTATCCTCTCCTCTCAGCCCCCTGTCCTCTCATCAGCCCCGTGTCCTCTCCCCTCAGCCCTCTGCCCTCTCCTCACACCACTTCCCTCAGCCCCTTCCACTCTCCTCAGCCTCCTGCCCTCTCCTCAGCGCCGTGTCCTCTCCCCTCAGCCCCCTAGAAACATAGAATCATAGAACAACCAGGTTGGAAGAGACCCACAGATCATCGAGTCCAACCATTCCCATCAAACACTAACCCATGTCCCTCAGCACCTCGTCCACCCGTCCCTTAAACACCTCCAGGGAAGGTGAATCAACCACCTCCCTGGGCAGCCTATTCCTTCCCTGCCCTCTCCTCAGCCCCTCTGTCCTCTCCCCTCAGCCCCCTGCCCTCTCCTCAGCCCTCTACCCTCTCCCCTCAGCCCCCTGTCCTCTCCCCTCAGCCCCCTGCCCTCTCCTCACACCACTTCCATCAGCCCCTTCCACTCCCCCTCAGCCTCCTGTCCTCACCCCTCAGCCCCCTGCCCTCTCCCCTCAGCCCTCTGCCCTCTCCTCAGCCCTCTGTCCTCACCCCTCAGCTCCTTGTCCTCTCCCCTCAGCCGCCTGCCCTCTCCTTAGCCCCGTGTCCTCTCCCCTCAGCCGCCTGCCCTCTCCTTAGCCCCGTGTCCTCTCCCCTCAGCCC